>CM033728.1:45995677-46444035 GCA_019671005.1 Hibiscus mutabilis | reverse complement strand
TATAAAACCTTTGCGCCATCGATGGATTCTTCCGACCGGGAGTTCCTCCTATATAGAACTGCTAGTCTTCAAATCCCGAGCCGCTGGCCCTTCCTATATAGAACTTTTGGCGCTCGAAATTTCGAGAGCTAAGGTGTTCTTCCTATATAGAACCTTTCACCCTAAGACAATGAAGTTTCTGAGCCTTTCCTATATAAGACTCTTTGCTATCGACACAACATGTTTCCTATATAACCTGTGTCATAGGTGAATTTCTTTTGGGAGTTCTTCCTATATAGAAATGCGAGTCTTCACCTTGGAGCCGGTCCTTCCTATATAGAACTTTTCATGCGTCTTGAAATCTTGGAGTTCTGATTCTTCCTATATAGAATCTTTCACTCTAAGACATTGAAGCTAGGAGCCCTTCCTATATAGAACTCTTTTGCTTTCGACACAGCAGGATTTCCTATATAATCTTGCGTGTCATGGGTGAATTCCTTCGACCGGGAGTCCTTCCTATATACAACTGCTAGTCTTCACCCTGGAGCTGTCAGTCCTTCCTATATAGAACTTTCAGCTTCTGAAGCCTCGGAGCGGAGGATTCTTCCTATATAGAACCTCTCTCTGGAGCTTGAAAACATGTGCCTTTTGTATGTAAAAACATTATCTTCTCATTTGGGATTCACACCGTGATGGCCCTCGATGTCTCTTTGGATCTGCGCAGATACATGCGGGATGAAAACAAAATGCTATGACAAATGAATGAATTGACATGCTCCTAATCCTAGTGATGTCTGACTATTCATGATGCATGAGATTCAATATCTTGGTGGGCTTGTTTTGGTCTTTATTTGATCTTGACGTTCGCTTTCTTCTTTCTTACGGGCATCGATACCCTGCTTCACTGCCAAGTTCAACCATCTCGACTTTTCTCTTTTTTTTTTAATTTCGACTTGGAATTCTAAAGTGCCCTTTCGGGTTTTCACTTTAGAGTTTTTTTGAGAGGGGTGCCCTTCTGGTTTTCACCCAAAAGATCTCTTTTGTTATCTCGTATGCCTTTCTTGAATAGATAGGACATGTGCCATTGGTTATCCTACCAGGTTGTTTGAAGCTTCCCGCCTTCCCTATCGACAGCCATTAGGGAACTAGAGGACGGAGTTAACATCGTTTTCTTTGATCACCTGCATTTTCAAGGTTAAATCATAGTAATGCTCCGAAATCTCTTGTTTTATTATAAGCCTATGTTATCTTATTTGACTGAAATTGACAAGAAGGTCAGGAATGGATGCTCAAAACACGGTTTTATTACGATTAAGGGTTTCGAGATATCTTAAAAAGAAAGGTATGACACACATGAGTTAAGTATGAAAATACAAGATCCCTCATTATCTTCGATATGAATGATACATGACCCTGTCAACCGGTGTAGAATTTTTTGCCTGAAGCCTTCTCTTCATAATGTTCATGAAGATACCCTTCTCTTCGGATATTCAACTTTTCAACTTACCCGAGCCGCCCTTTGCGAGTTTTCAACTCGAGTCCTTCCTTTGCTTCAAGACGCCCGGTTTCGGGTTTTCGTCCTAAGCTCTCCAAAATATTTTTTTTAGAGATAGTATTTCTTGACGGCATCAGAATTTACGGGATTTTTCAGCTCGCCCCCGTCCATTTCTGTTAGGATCGGGCTCCTCCCGAGAAGGCCTTTTTACGACGCACGGTCCTTCCCGGTTGGGCATCCATTTTCCTCGAGAATCTTTTCCGGATAGGGAGGATTCTCTTGAGTACCAGATCCCCTTCTTTGAATTCTCTTGGCGCACTTTTTTTTTGTTGTAAGCTTTGCACCATCCGCTTTTGGTACATCCGACCATGACAAATGGCCTTTAGTCTTTTTCGTCAATGAGATTTATTTGGTCGATTCGGCTGCACCCATTCAGCTTCTTCTTCCGTTTTATTTCGTTTAAGACCCGGAGAGACTAATTTCTACCTCAATTGGGAATCTTGCCGGTACCATACACCAAGGAGTAGGGTGTTGCCCCTGTTGATGTGCGAATGGACGTCCTATAGGCGAAAAGGGCAAAAGGCAACTTCTCATGCCAATCCTTGTAGGTATCCGTAGTCTTCGCTATGATCTTCTTTATATTCTTGTTTGCTCGCTTTCCTTCGCTCCATTCATTTTAGGACGATAGGCCGTGGAATTATGGTGTGTTATCTTGAATTGAGTACACACGTCCTTCATCATTTTGTTGTTCGGGATTAGGCGTTATCGGTGATGATCCTCTCTCGCAATCCGTGATCGACAAATAATTTCCTTCTTTAAGAACTTACAAATGTAGTCCTCGTGATATTGGCGTAAGACGCTGCCTATACCCATTTAGTGAAGTAGTCTATGGCGACCAAAATGAAACGATGCCCATTGGAAGCTTTCGGATGGATCGCCTGATGACGCCCATGCCCCACGCCGCGAAAGGCCACGGAGAATTCATGGTGTGTAGAGGCGATGGGGGTGCATGAATTTTGTCGGCGTAAATTTGGCATTTGTGGCATTTCTGGCGTAATCGATGCAATCTCCTCCATGGTCAACCGTAAATATCCGTATCTCATAATTTTTCGGGCTATAGACAGCCCGTTGGCATGCGTTCCACTGATCCCATCATGTACTTGGCTAAGATTTCCTTCGCCTCCCGGGCATCCACACATCTCAAGAATGTTTGATCATGACTTCTCCTATATAGGATCTCCCCATCTAGGACATATTTTGTTGCCATTTTTCCAGCGCTTTTCTGTCATTGTCGTTTGCCCTTCGATACTTTGAAGCTTGACATATTGCAGGATGTCATAGTACCATGGATTTTCGTTAATCTCCTCCTGTATATTACAACAATGAGCAGGCTTTTCAAACGCTCAGATCTCAATGGGCTTCATTTCTGCCCGGTGTTTGTTTTAAACATGGATGCCAAGGTTGCCAATGCATCCGCCATCCGATTTTCTTTCTCGGGCAGGTAATTGAAGCTGACCTTTTCGAACTCTTTGACGAGCTCTTGGATCAATTCGTGATATTTGACCAACTTCGGTCTCTAGTTTCCCACTCCCGCGCAATTGGTAAATGACTAAGGGACGAATCTCCGAACACTCAAGTTCCTTAACCTTTCTCTCGATAGCTGAGTTCAGTCCCATGATGCAAGCTTCAGTATTCAGCTATATTGTTTGTGCAGAAGAATTCTAATCTCTTTGGTGAAAGGATAATAGACGCCCTCGGTGAAATTAGCACGCCTCTATCCCATGTCCGGGGCGTTGGAGGCTCCATCAAGTAAAGTTTCCATGACTTATCATCCAAATCTCTTCTTCGGTTGTAATGCACATCAAGTCTTCGTCGGAAAACTAAAGTTCAATGTCTCATAGTCATCCAAGCACGACTAGCCAGAAATCGCCAACACTCCCTTTACGACTTTCGATTAACATATACGATGTCGAATTCGGATAAGAGCATCCGCCATCGGGCCATCCTTCCCGTTAGCGCGGGCACTTCCATTAAAAACTTTAATGGGTCTAGCTTGGATATCAACCAGGTAGTATGGTATAACATGTACTTTCTCGAGCCGCTTGGTAGCCCAAACTAGAGCACAACACAGCTTTCAGATTTGGCGGGTACCGTGTTTCGCAATCATTGAATTTCCGCTTAGGTAATAGATGGCTTGCTCCTTTTTCTTGACTCATCGTGTTCCCCCAAGACACATCCCATTGAATTCTCAAGACTGTTAAGTAGAGAATTAGTGGTCGACTGTGCATTGGTGCGACTAAAATTGGAGCATTTGTCGTACTTTTTGATCTTTTCTAGGGCTTTTTGACATTCTTCATCCCACACGCCAGGATTATTCTTTCTAAGAAGTCTGAAGACCGGGTCGCATTGATTGGTTAATTGGGAAATGAAACGAGAGATATAATTCAACCTCCCTAGGAAACCACGGACTTCCTTTTGCGTGCGGGGTGGTGAAAGGTCCTGGATGGCTTTCACTTTATCGGGATCAATCTCAATCCCTCTTCTGCTTACTACAAACCCTAGGAGTTTTCGTATAACGCGAAGGTACACTTGGCGTGATTGAGCCTTAGTTGGTACTTCCGTAGTCTTTGGAATAGTTTTCTCAAGTTTTGTAGGTGCTCTTCCTCTGTTCGAGACTTGGCAATCATATCGTCCACGTATAGTTCTATTTCTTTGTGCATCATGTCATGGAAAAGAGTCACCATTGCTCTTTGGTATGTCGCCCCTGCGTTCTTTAGCCCAAACGGCATCACTTGATAACAAAAAGTGCCCCACATGGTTATGAATGTGGTTTTCTCCATGTCGTTAGGATCCATCTTTATCCGGGTTGTACACGAGAAGCCGTCCATGAAGGAAAACCATGAATGTCTGCGGTGTTGTCAACCAGCGTGTCAATATGTGGCAAATGGAAGTTGTCTTTAGGGCTGGCTCGGTTCAGATCCCTATAATCTACACACATACGAACTTTCCCGTCTTTCTTTGGTACTGGTACAATGTTTGCAACCCATTCGGGGTATTTGGCTACCTCCAAGAATCCAGCATCAAATTGCTTTTTCACCTCTTCTCGGATCTTTAACAACATATATGGCCTCATTCTCCGAAGTTTTTGCTGTACTGGTTTGCACTCCGATTTTGTTTGCAATTTGTGCACCACTATGTCGGTATTCAAACCCGGCATATCTTGATAAGTCCAGGCGAAGATATCCTTGAATTCATGAAGTATGGCTATCAGTTCATGCTTGGTTTTTGAGGAAATCGTCGTTCCTATTTTTATTTCTTTTCTCGCTTCTTGGTCCCAAGTTGACAATTTCGCTTTCTTCTTGGTGGGGCATAATCGCCTTTTCTTCGTCGTCCACCATTCTCTTTAACTCTTTCGGGACCTTAATTTCTATTTCATCATATCCTTCCTCAATTTCCTCCGAGACCTCGGGGCATTGAAATTTACTCGAGATTGATCCGTATCATTCATATCGTCAATCATGAGCGATTCGCATTAAATGAGAATGAATTGTATTGGGAAAGAGACGGCTTTACATGAAGGGAATGAATATGAAGAATGCATGAATGGAATAAATGAGACTTTGGTCATTTTTAAGAAAGTGGGGATATTTTCATTTCAATCAAAAAGTTAACATAGGTGCCCCATACAAGAGATCCCCATTGTCTATGGGCAAAAACAAAAGGTTGATTCGAGCATTACTCGATCTATTCCTAAAAACTACAGGTAGATCAATGCAGCTCCGGTTATCGAGTGTTTCCCGGGATGGCAAGGGCGGATGTTGGTCAACATTTTCTTCGCCATGGTCCTTTTCAGCTATCATGTTGATGTACATCCCCTCAAATGATTTCTTGAGTATTTCTCCTGGTTAAGTTCATCATTTTTCTTCATTGCCTCTCCAATATCTTGACTGGCTGGTAGAACCCTCCGGAGACGAAAGTGGCTTTCAAACTAGGAAAGGATATCGACATCCACGGAATGTCCTCTCCTTTAGATCGGCTTTTCTTTGCTCCTCATTCCTCTTATATTCCTCTTTCTTCTGTGGACACTTGGTTGGTAACCCAGCCCAAACGATCCTTCTTGGTTATCATATTCTTGGGTCTCGTGTTTCCTTGTAATTTCTTCCCACCCTTTTCCTATTTTGGCTCCTCGCCCCGAGTTTCGCGACGGTCATCTTGGTACAATTAGATAACTTTGGGGTAGGGGATCCGCTTCCTCTCAAACGAATGTGGCATTTACTAGTTCTAATGCTCGGAACGAGCATTCATGAGTATCTTCATCATTTTGAATGTAGGGGTGTCTCGATGTCATCAAGCAACAAATTCATGCTCGCCTCTACTGTGACCAATTTGCCTTCAACTACGAATTTTAATTTCGATGCAATGATGATGGGACAACTCGCGGAGTGGATCCACGGTCTTCCAACCAACAAACAGTGTAAGATGGTTTTATGTCCATCACCACAAAATCGATCACATATTCGGGTTGGTCCGATCAATAGGGGCACCTCAATTTTCCCCATTGTTCCTTTTTTTGCGTGCCATCAAAGGCTCTTACCGAGTTGTAGCAAGGCTTTAGGTGCGAACCATCTATTGGCAATTTTTGCAGGGTTACCATAGGTAAGACATTCAATGCTGACCGTTGTCGATCAAGACGCTGTAATACATACCCTTTGCAATGGGTAGTGATGTTAAGGGCTTTGTAGACCCTACTCCTCCCTCTCGGGATCTCATCATCACTGAATGTGATATGATTATAGGCGGTAATATGCCTCACTATCATGTCAGGTTTGTTCTGAAATGTCCTGGGGCACAAAAGTTTGATTCAAAGACTTTTCAATAGCGTCTCCCGATGCTTCTCGAACTTAAGAGTAATTCCAAAGATGTGATCCTGGCCGGTTGTTTTCGTAGTTGTTCCACTACGCTGTACTCGCTATGTCTCAAGAACTTTAGAAATTCTTTGGGCCGGGGCTTGATTCTCGGTTCATTTATCTTTTGGGAGGTTCTTCTCCAAATATCTGCGTAGTAGGCTAATCTGTACTCTTCCCCTATCTTTTTCAGCTTTCAAAGCCTCGGAGGAATAACATCGGCCGCTCCTTGTGAAATGGCCTGCCTCACCAACGCTCACATCGTTCGCTTTGTTGGTCTTCCAACAGAGGCTCTTTTACCTGTTCGTGTTCTGATTTTTTCTGGCATGGTCACATTCACAAAGATAATTCCGTGGAATTTGTCGATATCTTTGAATGGGAATGGAGACGGTGCTGAAATGATGATCTTGGGATTTATTTTGCTGGTTTCTCCTTGGGAGACACACTGCATTCTCCCGCGTCTGGGAGAGATGATAAAAGGTCTATCCTTCCCGTATCTAGTTTTGGGGCTATCTGTCATGTGTACGCCTCGATCCCTTCCCCATGGGCTCCTCAAAGAATTCAATTTGTTTTTCATTCATCAACTCGCACCAATTTCTTGAACTCGTCACATTCTTGGATATCATGCCCTTGATCTGATGGAATTCGCAATACTTTCCACACTCCTTCTGCCTTATTATCATGCCTTTGTTGATCACACGAGCCATGCATAACTGTTGAAATACCCACCGTAAAGGAGACTTGATTTCTAACACGTCATCCTTTATCCTCCTGGTAAAGCATTCTTCTATGACATTTACCCCTCTGCTCCCATGATTAGGTAGCGGGTTGTTGGCTACACTCGGCTCTTCAAATTTCAATATCCCAGAATCGATTAAGTTTTGTACAAGCTTTTTGAAGGCAAGACAGTTCTCAGTGGGATGTCCAGGGGTACCGCCGTGATAGTCGCAATGTGCGCTTGGATTATACCAAGGCGGGAATGGTGGATTGACAGGAGTAACGATGTATGGCCGGACCAGGTCTGCTTCATATAACCGGGAATAAAGTTCGAGTACGAACACAGGTAGGGGAGTGAAAGTTCTCTCTCTTTTTCTTTTCTGGTGACTCTCTCATCTCTTTGATTCGAATTTTGTGTTTTTCCCACTGGTGCTTATGGCTGTGAGACTGTGAAGTTCTTCGGGACAGTATAGGTGCTGGTGGTGTTTACTTCATTTCTCTTGTTGTACTTTCGAGACCCTTCCCCACCATTAATTTCGCCGCTCTTAATTGCCGTTCGAGAGACTCCTACCCCGATCAAGTCGGCAAAACACTGTGTTGTGTTATTAATGAGGCGATCAAAGAGTGCCCTTTCATAGTATTGACAAATAATGGCGTGATTTCATGCTCGGGATAGGTGGCTGGATTTGGGCGCCACTTCTCTCCACCTCTGGGCATATTGTCGCAGCTTTCATTGACTTCGCCCCATATTTTCTAACATAATTCGCTAGGGATTATGTGCATTTACATGTTTGTATTGCTCAGTAAATGCTTTAGACAGATCTTTCCATGTTTTTAATTCGCTTTGCTTAACTGAGTATACCAACGTAACGCCGCTCCAGTTAGACTATCCTGGAAACAATGGATCAGTAGCTTTTCATCTTTATGGTAAGCCGCCATTTTTCTACAATACATCGTTATGTGTGCAGAAGGACATGTGGTTCCATCATATTTATCGAACTCTGGCGTCTTGAATTTTGGCGGCAGGACAAGATCAGACACCAGACTTAGGTCGCTAGCGTCATTTCCTGATTCTTCATTTGATTGTAACGCTTTAAATTTTTCCTCCATGAGGCGAAATCTTTCTTCCCATTTTTTTCTACCTCATTCCTAATTCTTTCGACCATATTCAGGTCCGGCACTTCTTCTTCATAAAGTGCTTCGGTATCAAGGGGTTGAGTCTCAGGTGCCCCTATTTGAAAGCTGGAAGACATTCTTGCAGGGTCAATATACACCTTCCTAGCCTGGTTTGGTGCAGTTGGTTGAACCTTGTAGTGAGCCGGGTACCTTTACAGTTCGGGAACATTTTCTCCTTCTACTCGTTTTCCAAGACTTTTTGCCATGAATGCGGTTATGTCGATACTATAGATGTTTGTGATGCGTAACTGATCACTAAGGCTTCTCTAGGCCTCTTCAAGCCTTGTCTCGAGCTCTCTTTGCCCTCTTTCTAGACTGATTATTCTTTCTTCCATGAGCTTTCTTTGTAGCCGGGTAAAGTATAGGTGATGAATGATTGCGGGTTAACTACATACAATGCCACAATATTCATATTGTTAATATGGTTGCAAAAATAAATGTATGTACAATGATGCGAATGTTATGATGCAAATGCAAGAATGCATGCAGACAAGGTACTGATTCCGTTGGTAATCACCCTTTTGAATTACTTCCACGGGAATTAAAGGGTCTTGATTACAACAAAATTCGTGTTACAAAGTAAAGATCCCTAGTACAAAAGATCTAATTATAACACAGAGTCCTATAGATAGACTCTAGCTCTATCTCCTAACTTTCCAATTGCCTTGAGCAGCTTGAGGAACCTAGGAGCTTCTTCCATTCCCGGGGCTATAAAAGGTCGGAGTGTCTCAGCCTCGACAACTAAATCATTTACATGTCCGGTGACTTTGTATGTCCACCATTAGGTTTGCGTAGTAATCTTGGTCTCGTCTGTACCATTCGAGCAGCGTCGCGTAATCTCTTCTGCCAATAGGTGTCCCCTCCGGCTGCAGCTTCCTCGAACACATTAATTCTTTCCTTGTAATCCTCCACAATTGCTTCGAGGGACCCAATTCGTGCTTGTAACACACCCACCTCTCGTTCTCTTTCCTGCAGCTCAGCGAAGTTATTCTCATGGGCAAGACATTCAAGTGAGTGTTCGACTCCCGCCACCTTTCCTTTTAATTCATCATTTTGACTTTGGCTTTGCTCCAACCTTTAAATAGTGTCATCGCACAGTTTCTGCATCTCTAATAGTCTATTTCGACTACTTATGGATTTTCTTTTCCATACGGCGACACTTTCTCTCATGATGGACAACTTGTTTTCCTTTGCTGATTTCTTGTCCGAATCTTTCTTTCTCTTGATCAATGGCCTTCTTGGCGGACCGTTTTCTTCCTCTATAGCCAAACGGCAGCTTTCAATCTCTTTTCGATCGCTCTTTTGTTAATTTCTCGTTCTTCTTCCACCAAACGGATGTCGTTCATTCTTTCTCTTTCCACAGCCTACTGAACCGACTCGCCGCCTTTTTTGTATTTTTACTTGTAATAGGAGGGCATCTTTTTGATAAAGAGTATTTTTGTCGCTTAAATCTGCATTCAATTTCTTCAATTGCCTAATGATCCCGCCCCGCTCGTCAACTTCTAAGCTTGCTTTATAGAGTTCGCCGCATGTTGGGTCCGTTGAATGTCCATTTTCCTTTTAACTTCTTCGAGTTCACTCCTTAAGATATCGCCGGACGGTACCACCATTGTAAGCTCTTCGAGTGACACCGCTGATCCTTGATCGATTCGGGAATCATATTATTAACCCTCAAACGTCTCCAAAGATCGTAATCTAGGGTAGTCATGTGCTCGTATCTCCTTCCACCCCGATCCGGTACAATGATCCCGAGCCCTCATGATGGTCTGAATTTTTCCTTTGAACTCCCTTTGAAAAGAAATTCAGTTTGGCTTAATCCGCGGTATTGGGAATGAACTGTCGTGATCCGAATCTGTCGAGACACTAAAAGCGGAGCACTGGCGATCCCTCCTCCATTCAATCCTAACATCATCACCGGTTGAAGTCACCACAATCAGATAGAAAATAATTAACTTTACCGAGCCATGGGACCCTCCATGCTATGTCTTCATCTTGAATGTTCTCAAGAAACTGGTCCACATTTTTGTTTTCAAATCCTCTCGCCATTCCTTTGCTAAGTATTCTCGTAAAGGCAAAAAACCTTGGAAGGATATCCCGGCAGACTCTTGTCGGCGTCTTCCACATGTGACTCGAATCCATACTTGTAATATTTGTGCGCAGCCTCAAAACGTCCTTCTTCATGTTTCCGGCTAGCATTTAAGGAAATGAAAGTTTCGACCAAGATTGCTGGTACCGGGTTTACTTTCCGTTTCACCCGCTCAAACAAATCCGAATGGCTATGTCAATGTTCCCAGTACTGGGAAAGATCACCAAGCCATATATTCCTAAAGCGAATAAGTCTATTTTCTTTGCCTAAATGCGGATGTGTCGATATGATGTCCCGAATACTTTCCCATGCAAAGATCGTATTATCTCCTCGGATTTGAAGGAGGCCACTAACCCAATCGTCACTCATTCCCGCAAAGGTTTTGAGTTTCGCAGTTGTAATTTGATTCCTTGGAGGCTTCGCGTAGATCCAATCTTCCGAATATTTTTTTGGTTAAGTAAAGCAGTGTATTCTTCTACCATAGGCATCATGTCCCGCCCATTGAAGGTGAAGCGAGAAAAGCCGGATTCGAATGGACTATAGCTCGGAGTAGGGGCTGGTTAATCCGAACATATAATGTTGTTTGCGATGTCGCCATAACTATCACAAAATAAGTCTTGTAGTCTTGATCCCATCTTTCCCAAATGCTTTGAAGATCCCACAAGTCGTCGCTTTGGAGACTCACATAGGTGTATCCAGCTATTATTACGCGTTCGTTAGCGATCGTCCCCTTGGATTTTCTGGTTGACCTCGACCAATGTCCGATCGACAAATTAAGCTCTTCTTTCCTAAGACACCTTTTTTTTCCATGGTGAAAGACTTTTCGATCAGGCAAACCACTTGATCCAAGTACCTTTATGCGATGCAAATGCAATGATGTATGAGAAAAAGAACAAAAAGCGAAAAGAAAACAAGTCAGTACCAGATAAAATTGATAAATATATAAATAAAATGACAAAATTAAACAGAATAAACACACAAACAACCCTATTTATCCCGTCTAAAACCTAAGGTTATCCGCATGGCTCTAAATGGGTAGGTTTTTATGTATTCTCTACATGCAGTCTTGGTTCTAGGAGGTACCCGAATTGTCCTTGTTGTCCTCTACTAAGAGTAGCAAGGCCCCCGATCATCACCCATTATAGGCTCCTTTCAACCGGGTTCAATTCAGGGGGACCCATTCGCTTATGCCCGTATGAAGGAACTATATCCTTACGAAAGCATAAGGTACTCGAGCCCCGAAGGTACTTGCTAGGCCCATACGGGAGAACGATATCTCCACGAAAGCATTAGCGTTTTCCCCCCACTTAAAAAGACGGGTTTATATGCCATATTTTAAATGCGTTAAAATAAACGCGCAATTATGACCGAATGTTAATTTAATAGTCACTTTAATCCGGAACTTCCAATATTAGTAAAGCGGTAATTATTTTAAAAGCTTGACTCTCATTTGTTTTTTTAAAAAAAAACAAAAATTGTCCCCAGCGGAGTCGCCATCTGTAGCAATGTCTTTTTTCGCTAAAATAAAAACGTGGCTTTTTAGAAAAGGATTTTGAAAGGTATTTTTTGAGAGGTGTTTGTGATTCTTTTGGATATAAAATATTTATTCCGTGGGGTTTACAAAAAAACCCTCATAAAAAATGGAGTCGCCACCGGCCATTTAGGTAGGCCGGACACCATAAAACCAGAGATTCAAAAAGACAGGGTTCGGGAGTCGGTTACGGATGGGGAAGGATTAGCACCCCCACACAGCCCAAAAATTGGTACTTTAATAATTACCGCTTTATTAATATTGGATTTTCCGGATTAAAGTGACGGTTATTTTAAAATTCGGTCATAATTGCGAATATATTTTAAGGGTCCCGTTACCCGAGAATAAACGCCCAACCACTATCACTACGCTTGATATTGGCCCCGTTTACGCTCGGATAAAAGGACTCCGCATTAGCAAGTTATATCTCGATATGCAATCTTAGTGGCAAAAACGTAAAACATGGCAAAATATTTAAATATAATAAATATTGACATACCAGAATACTAATTTAACATAAATGATATTCTAGACTAAAACATGTATATATACATATTATTCTAAATAATAGATAAAAACAACTATAATATGTCAAAATAACAAGGCAGGAATAAGTACATATAGACGAACAAATATTTCAAAAAAGACATGCATACTGGTAATAAAACATATTTCAACATATACGGGTCCACATATCGTACAAAAAGGGTAAATACACTAACATGTAACCCTAAAAAAAACAAGGAAACACATACATATAAAATACAAAATACGCCATGTACGAATCAACTAAAACATAACATGCTTAATATGAATAATCGGATAAAAACGCATGACCATTATAATCTTAATACACATATATATGTAAACATAAAATACGAGTCATATATAAGGGACATAAAATAAAATAATAGATTATCAATATATATATACGATTATAACACGAACATGAATATTTACAAAGAATACAGGACTGAAATAAAAGAAAAACAAAAGTCAATGGCAGAAATTAAAGAGCAATAATATGTAATTTAGGGACGAAATTGCGAAACAAACAAAACCTAAAAGGACCATAATGGTAATTAGACCAAGGGGCAGACCCAAAGTGAAAAATTCAAAAATGCGGGATGGTTAAGGGCGTAATTTTACCATTCAGAAACTGATTTGGTGTAATTTAGGGACGAAATTGTAAACTTTTGAAATATCAGGGGGACTGGGATTGTGATTATACCATGCGGCAAGACAAAAATGAAAATATTGAAAACGCGGTGGGATTAAGTGTGTAATTTACCCATTTAGCAAAATAAAAACACCTATATAAACCCTCTTTTTAGGCCGAAATCAAAATTTTGGCCATTTGTTTCATTTTCTGGTTTTTCACAAGAACCAGGCTCTTCGTTTTTCTCTCGTCTGTTCTTACAAAACCCAGAATCCGGTGGTCGGCCGCCGTATTCTCTCCGCCACGCCGCCGCTTAACGCGAGCCTCCAAAATACACCAAAACACCCCCTTTTCGTCCTCAATACGAATCCTAGGTTGGATTTAGATGATATACCTCTATTCGCCCTAGATCTAGGAAATACGAACCAAAAAAAAAATATTTTTTAGACCAAAACAAAACTACAAAGGGTCTTCTCCTCCCTTTAGTTCACCAGATCTGGCTTGTAGGAGCCGAAAGGCTTATCATCGAGGAAGGGAAGACCCACAAACAACGCCGATAAGACTACTCTCCTTTTTTTTTGTTTTTTTTTGTTCTATTTCAGTATATGGATGTAAAAGAAAATAAGTAAGAAAAAAAGAGACAAAAAATTTACCACTGGATTTGTCTTTTGATTATCTTGATGTTTACAACTTTCAGATTTTTTTTGTATTACAAGATCTCCGTTCTCCCTTTTTGTTACTACTCTCGTTCTTATCCCCCCCTTTTTTTTTGTTACAAAAGCCCCGTTTCATATATATTATTCTCTGTTTGTTGCAAGTTGCATCTTCTTTTTCAGATCTGAACTGACACTTTTGCTTGTTGTCTTGGGCATATTCTGAACACGGGGACTGAATATCGCGCGGTGGCGGTATGGACATTCGCCAAATGCCGGACGTTCTCGGCCGTTAGATCAGATCTGATCTAACGGTCGAGATGGCTTGAAGAATGATCGGCCTGGATGAAGCCTCGATTCGATGAAACGGCTTCAGATTTCGCCACGTGGAGCTCCGCAATCGAGGAGTCGTAACGTGGATCTTACGACGCAGCGTGGGATGTTAAAGCGTCCCGCGTGGACCACGCGCGCGGCGTGGCACTCGAACGGTCCATACGTGTGGAGCACGCGCCTGGCAGATATTTTTCACTTCCTGGTTGCATCGTGGCCGTTGGATCAGATCTTGATCCAATGGCCCACAGTTACCTGCACATTGTAATTAGATAAGATTTAGATTTGGGCCAACCGGGCCTTGTAATTGGACTTGGACTGTAAATTTATTTGGGTTCAATATATTTAATTCTTTTCATTTTGTCATCCCAACAGCAATACATATACATACGAAAATATATACTTATATTATACAATCATTAATTAATATAATATTCTAGTATACGTACGTATAATCATACATATAATTAACATATCATCTATATATTAATCAAATACGCTCATACGCGACATACATACACCCCTAATACGTATACATAGCTTATACATGCACACACCACCTTATATTAGTAACATTCATATAATAAATATACATGCAATATTAATATATTTACAAGTGAAAATGAGTGATTACATTATCAACTTTAACTCTCTTGTTAATTCCCCCCCTCCCACCCCGCTACCCCGGTAGAATGATCTCTGATATCTATTCGTTCTAAGAAAAGTCACCATTGTTGTATAGCTGAAGAACATTGAAGAAAGCATCGAATTCATCAACTCCAAGCCAAAACCTCTTGTTATCTATGCTTTTACCAAGGACGAAGCCTTCAAGAAACGAATTTGATCCGAAACTTCGTCGGTGTCAGTAACATTCAATGACTCCATGGTTCAGGTATCATCGGATCACCGTCTACTTAGCTATTAAATGTTAGCTCGAATATGACGTACAACATATAAATCAAATTGTAAGCACATGTATTCTTATCATATTGACAAGTTGGATACGAATTGTCATGCAATAAGTACACGTATTTACGATACATTTCATGACCTGTTAATGTGTGTGTGTGCAGTTTCTATGTGATTCACTACCATTTGGAGGGTTGGACAAAGTGGATTCGGGAGGTACCATGGGAAGTATTCGTTCGACACGTTCAGCCATGAGAAATCTGTGCTGCATAGAGCCTTTTACCCCGAACTGGAACCAAGGTATCCTCCATGAACTAATTTCAAGCTTATTATGTTCATCAAATTTGTAACACCCTTAACGTATGCTCGTAAATTAAATATACATTAAAGATGTTACGGAGTCGTTTAAAGAAATCTCGACTTATAAATTTATTTTTACAAGTATTTACAAATTTTAGTATGTAAATCTAACCCTTTCTCGTTTTTCTTGAAAACACAACCTATATGCAGTTAGCTAGTTTCAACATTGAATTAATTATTTTAAAATATATTTGGCAATTATTAAAAATAACAGTTCAATTCAGGGTGAAAATTAGGTTCGCTATCTAGGCCATTTCTTGACTTTAAAATCTTTACGCGATAACCGATTATTCTTATTAGCAAAGTAATTATTCTTTCTATCTTAGCTTTATTCTGTTACAATGCTAATGCCTTATTTTGCTTTATCCATATACGATTCGTCATCAAAACTAATTACTTATCTATCATTTAGTCTAATTTAATGCATCATACTATACTAGCAATTAAATAATTACATGCCCACTAGAGATTATCATAAGCTAGAATATCTTACTGATGTTTTGCAGATTGAAGCTTGATCAGCATGCTCGACTCCTCTTCAAATACTCCATCTTAATCTACGTATAAAATAAACACACACTAAGTACGAACTTAGTGAGGCAAAACTTATAAATCAAAGTAAAGCACTTTAATTTTAATAAAAATTGCATAATAAATAAAATACTGAATATAACATATAAGAATTTAGAATCGTATATAATGACTTATCGAAGTCATTCCTCTGTCATATAACCTGTAAAAATCAACATCTCATATACATATATAAGGCAATGTCATGTCAAATCAAATATCCAGTAAATCACTTATTTTCATTTGAATCATATCATTGCCACTTTTCACTTTCCTTTAGATCACTTGTCCTTGTTACTTTTTATTCAATTCATAGTCCAATGTAATGTAATTGAGAATGCATAGTATGCGAGTCACTATTGAGTATGCAGATGTGCGACATCAACTAATATGTTGTGTCATAATAAATCACTGTATCATTGTATCACTTTATAACTGCTGTAAACTTATACAACATCATTGTATCACTAGGTCATAGCTGTAGAAACATAGCATCACTGTTTCACTTTATAACTGTTGTACATTTATACAACATCACTTATCACTAGGTCATAGCTGTAGAACACGGTGTCACTGTATCACTATAGCACTATACTCCACCTCATTGGCATGCCAATTATATCAAGAATCTCAATAATCATACGAAGGGCTTTTTAACATCAATATCTTATAAAGATCATTATAAGCCATTTAAAAATTATTGTAAAATATATCAATTTACGATTCAAATCCTTTTTCTTTTCAAACTCGAGGTTGACATCTATATTTCTTTCTCATATTATATATATATAATATGTAAAAATGCACTCACCTGGGCCATTTATTAGCTTGCCTTACTAAGCTATACTCGATCATTTCCTTTCATAATACCTCGACCCTTCTTTTGATCCAAATCAAACTTCATTGATCATATAAATACGAATAACATTCGTTAGATTCAAATCTAACAATACTTTAAACATGCTATCAAATCTAGTCATTCGAATATACAAAATTTCCAAAAGTTTTTCCTTCCTTCCTTATACTGTCCAAAACCCATTTTTTGTCTTTAATGACTATTTAGAACTTCCATTAACCCATTTCAAGCTTACTAATTAACGTTAGATACAAAATGCATCAATTCTCATTTTCTGACAGATTGCACTACCTTTAAAGAAATATTTCTATAAAATATTATAAAACTCAGAATTTGATTCCGTTTGTTCTAAAAGAAACTAGATTCAGTAAGCTTTTCAACCATATAAATTAATAGCCCAAATTCAACTTGTATGGTTTATGGCGAATTTTCAAAGTCAATTACTATGCTGGAATTCGGAACAGACTAATGCTCTATTTTCTGACCTTTCGTCACTTAAAAATTCATATCTTTTGACTCGGAACTCAAAATCAGTTTTCGTTTCTTGGAGGTGAAACTAGACGAACAAATCTTTACATCGGTATAAAATTCACCTTCTAACCATTTTTTGTAGAATTTATGGTGAATTTTCAAACTTACTGCCAAAATCAGTCTTCTACATAGCTTTCCATAATAAAATTCTAATTTATACTAACTTCTTCTTATTTTTCTTCTTGTCAATTTAGTCCCATCACTTGCTTCAAAACCACTTATGTATCACTTTCTTCATCAAATAAATATTCAAAAATAATTCCCTTTAATTTTCCTTCTTTATCGAATGGTCAGTAATAATGCAAAGGTAAGGATCCAATTTTCTTAACTTTGCAAATTAGTCCTCAATTCAACATTACCACCTTAATTCCATCATTACAACTAAAATTAAGATTTAGTTCTTATCCAAAACCTTATTTCCAAATTGGTCACATAACTTTGACAAATTGTCAAAATGGTCACTAATTCAATTTAACATGGTTTAGCATTCTAACATCAATTTCACATCTCCAACATCCTTAATAACATAAATACACACCAAATCCATACAAATTCAGATTTGGTCCTCTAACTTTTAAGATTGCCGAATTGGTCCCTATCAAATTAACTTAGGGTCTTGCTTCCAAACAACAAATCAAGCTTACTAAATCATTAATTTAACATCACAAACCCTAAATTAAACTTGAATCCATAAAACCTAATCATCTTCATAATAATCTAAACATGTAGAACTTAAATCCCAACTCAATATCATGATTTTAATATCATACTAACTTGATTTCAACTTGAATTCAATCATGGAATCATAAAATCTCAAAAGCCTCAATTGATCCATAAACCCTAATTTCTTTTTCATGTAAATTCTCATAAATCAAGCATGAATTCCATGAATTTTTTATATCAAAAGATAGAGCTTGAAGAGTATAACAACTTTGTAATTGAAGAGATTACCTGAAAACCGAGTTTCGGGACTTGAATCGAACTTGGAAAAATTTTCTCTTTCTTTCCCTAGCTCTCACGTTTTTGGCTGGAAAAGATGTCATCTTTTCACCATTATTTTACGCATATATCTATTAAATAAATATTAAATTCATTTAATAGTGAAATTACAATTTTGCCCTTTTTTATCCAATGGTTGAGATTGATTTTATCATCAATCAAGGGCCAAGATTTAATCTTCCATTTCTCTTTCCAAAATTGTTCTTATAACTTTTTAAATATTTCAAAATTGCCATTGGGCCAAATGACCAATTTGCCCTCCAACTAGTTTTTATTTACTAGTTTTCCATTCTTGTAAAAATTCAACTAAGTCTAGTTGGAATCCAACCAAATATAATAAAATATTTATAAAATAGTATTTTATGACTTTTCCATGGCTTTCGGATCAGCCTCTGAAATTCCAGTTCGATCCGATTTCCTGATATTCATAAAATACTTCTACTGCGATTTTACCTTTTTTGAGCTATTGGATTTATTCCGAAAATTCTATATTTCTATATTCGGGAAATAAATTCTATTATCCCATAAAAACTTCCTTTTCCAATGACTTAGACTGAATTTTCTTAACTCGGTCTATTTTTTCGATACTTATCGAAAATCTTCATAGAATAAAATTCCTCTTAGAATTCCTTTATCGTTAATCCATAAGAATTTTCTCTACTCTTACTGAGTCCAAAATATCGATCAGAAACACTTTTATGGGACCTTTCCGAAGGTCATCCATCCTTACATTTCTCTGGCCTGAGCACGCTTAACAATTTCATTCGATCCAAATTCGATACCTTTTCTGCATCTTAATTCTTAAAGCTGATATCAAGGTACCTATTTCGATTTGATTTACTCTTATACTGAATAAAATTACTTGTTGGGGAAATTTACACTTTAGTTTCCAAAGTTTATACTTTAACCCCAAAACTTTTAAAATTTACATTTTGATCACTAGCCAAAATTTGGGATATTACAAAATTAGCTTACGGGTTCAACTACTTCGGATTAATTCTCCTCGTGTTGGGCTTCAAAAAGTCTTAGTTTCGGACGACGACAACAAAATATCTGATTAATGTCTCTCGCCAGCAATTTCACAATAAAATGTTTGGTTCTTTTCATTATCTGTAATGTTTCTATAACAATAATGAGTGTGCATGTGCCACCATTTTTCTTTGTTCCTTGAGGAGTAAAGGGAAAGGAAAGGGCGGTGACCTAAAACCTAATTCACATTATGCATTGAATATATGGTAGATTTAGTACGGGCCCTATTGATCTACATTAATTGTCACTACCATAATAAATTTTTATTGAAGACCTACCTAACCTCTTTACACCAAAATGCAAACAACTTAATGACATATAAAAAAGTCGATTATGATAGTAAGTTGATAAAATCAACAAGATCAATATATTTTTAATTATTTTAAAATCATTAATTAATTAATTGATAATATATCTTAATATGATTTATTTACGCCACATAAAATGTATGAAATAAAAGTTATCGTTTTCCCTCATTGAATGACATGATAGGCAACATGTGTTTATTGAATCTGACTGCAAACTTGCTATATTAAGATGATCGGTCGTCAAACACCCGACTCATGAGAAGCTAAAGTTGTCTTATCCAACATTCGAGAAATGGTCGATTCTATATCTAATGTTTTTTTTTATTTGTCGTTTGAGAAATTATGTAGAGGATTGGGTGGCTCGAAAAACTCTCAGATACGTATCCATCTAATTAAATGCAAGTAATTGAATTTTATCCTCTGTTGTAAGTTCCTATTTTTGAAAAAGAACAATTAACAAAGTTGAATGGATTTTTTAAGGCTAAACTATAAAATAAGTCCCAAAATTATGTTTTTTTGTAATAAGTGTCTAAATTCTCATTTTGGCTGAATTATGTGCTTAAAGTATTTTTTGACTAAAATAAGTGGCTAAATTTTTATTTTTGTCTTGTTTTAAAGTCAATTTTGGCATATACTTGGGCACCTATTTCAACCAAAAATAAAAATTTAGGCACCTATTTCAACCAAAGAATACTTTAGGCACCTATTGCAAAAAGAGGCATAATTTGGGCTCTTATTTTGTAGTTAAGCTTTTTTTTTAAAAGAGAACCAAGAACGTACGGTAATCAACCGGGGATAAAAATCTTATACCCTTTTTAATGTCTCTTTTTGTACTTCAACATTAAAAAATTAAATCTTAAGATTTAATTTTAAATTTTAAATCTTGCTCTCTAAAAATACATTATGCACTTAATACTCTAAACTTTATCTTTAAGCCATAACCTTAAACTCTAAATTTAATTTTTTTAATGATAAAATATAAATACGACCAAAAAGGATAGATAATTTCTACTATCAACCTATGAGCCAATAAAACTCTGCCACCTGCGCAATCGTCCTTTGACCAATGGTCGAAAGTCTGGGACCAGAAAAGTCAGAAAATTTGGACATTATTGATAATATAGAAATAACATGGAATCTGCCGAAAACGCCCAACAAGCTCGCGTCGCCTAACGTTCTGCTCCAATGCCCATTCATTCTTATCATTACTTTCCTCCAACCTTCCCCAACCCCAACCAATCCTCACTAACCAATTTCTTTAACTCCCCGGCCCATGCCGGCTCGCCAATGACCATCATCAGCCACCCAGCATCGACCTTTAGATTTGTTTCCTCCTTCAACGCCCAGAGATTTCAAGATCCACGCCGGCTGTTTCTCGTCCACGGATCCTTTCGATTAAAACCCATGGCGACCAAGTTGGAAGAGACGGCGGTAAAGGGCACCGGCGAAGATGACAAAAAAGGAGGTAAAACGGAAGAATTGGCGAAGGAAATACCGCCGCCACCGGAGAAGCCAGAGCCTGGAGATTGTTGCGGGAGCGGGTGCGTGCGGTGCGTTTGGGATGTGTATTATGAGGAGCTTGAGGCTTATAATAAGCTTTATAAATCAGATTCCAAGGACTCTGCCTCTATTTCATCTTAAAGTTTTAGTAATTTTTTTATTTTTCATTTTCGTTGTTTTGAATTTGGTGATAATTCGGAGATTGCTGTCTGGTTTCGGCAACATAAAATTATTGTTCGATTTATTTGATGAAATAGGATAAAATGCATAAATGGTCACTAAATTATATTTAAAAATATAAATGGTCGTCAAACTTTCAAATATTACATAATGGGTATTAAACTTTATTTTTTGTTACAAAATGGTCATTGAGCCGTTAACTATCGTTAACTAGGTGATGTGACAGTTATAAAAATTTGAATAACATAACATTTAATCCTCCATATTAACGCATTTAATCAATTTATTTTTAATTTGACCCTCATTATTGATGTCTAAATTGACTGAATATGTAAATATCGAGGATTAAATATGTAATTATACAAATTTTTGTAACTGTCACGTCTCAGTTAACGACAGTTAACGGTCCAGTGACTATTTTATAATAAAAATTAAAATTTACGACCATTATGTACTTTTTGAAAGTTTGGTGATCATTTTATATTTTTAGGGATAATTTAATGATTATTCGTGTACTTTACCCTAATAAATATTAATAAGGTCTAATTATACCTATTAAAAGTGTAGTGCGATTTTCGGTTTCATTCCCTTAACAATAGTTAAGTGGGAATTTAGTCTCGTATACTAATTTTGATATAACTATTGATATTTAATTTGTTAATTGACTTATGTAGATCGGATACCGTAAACGTTAATTATAAGGTAATATTCTAATCCAATTTACTCTATACACAATGTTAAAATTCAAATCGTAAACTTTATTTAAAAGAGCTAATACCTTACCTCAATAAACTAACTAGTTGTTGGTTTTTATATACTTTAATTTAACCATCTACTTTTATAATGTTACATGTTTATCTAAATAGATAACAATAATTATTTAAGATAAAATGTTGAGGTGAATTTTTTATATAGAAAAAACAACTCTCCAAACTCCTCCGACTGATAATGACAGATTTATGTAGAGTGTAGTTGATGAAAAAAATCACATTAGCATTTTAATTAAATTATTTATTAATGTTAGCTGTTTAAGTTTACTAATTATCAAATTATATGAGATTAAAGTGTTATTAGATTGTTATTAAAAAAAGAGATACAAAATATAAATTAAAGCATATAGAATCTGGTAGGAAGTAACTTTCCCTGTTTATGGGCCAGATAAGAAATACCCCCATAAACTGGAAACTTTCTTATGGGCCAAACAAAACTGAAAACCATTTCAATCAAGATTGAAAAAACTCACAAAACAAAACCTATTTATGGTCAGATATTTTTGGTGAAGGAGATGAGCTATCAATTGATTTATGCAAAGATATATCTGCAAAATCGGTTGAGACTTCATTTGATTAATATTTAAATTTATATAATTTAAAGTCGCCTCATCCGGAATCCCGTCCCATATAGTTCTCTCGTTCCGAACTACCGCCTTTTATAAGAATAAAGATTCGAGTCTCGCCAACAGTCTTTATTGAGCATAAAAATAGGACGAGCACTGAATGGATTACAACAGCTTAACTATAAATCTGAACAATTTTGCAGTACAACAGCAATACCCTTTTCCCCCCTTTTCTAGAAAGTGATGTCCCCATCCAATCCAGAGCAATCTCAGAATCACTGCAAGGGCATTTGTTTTTTGTAGTATTTTTCTTTACCAGCCTGCAAGTTGAGTTAAAGTAAAGTGTGCCTGTAAACCCGATTTCTGGACCACATCCAATACAAATACCCTAAAGCGAACTGAATTGTCTTTTCTGCACAAGATGTATCTCTCTGCTCACTGGCCACACACCACACACTAGGGCTTCTTTCCACTGCCTGCCTGTGTCATAACAAGTCCCAGTGGTGTTTAAATGACTTTTTTTTTGTCCTTTTTAAGGCTTTTAATTCAAGCAAGAACTGTTTGATGTGATTAATCATTGGTGTTCTGTTTTTCTGCCAAGTTTATTGGTACAACATTGAGAGAATATGAAGAACAGCAGCTTAATTTAAGTTAATTTTTTAACAAATTTCAAAACTTGAAGAAGAAAAAAATGAAAAAACAACATAAAATGTAAAAAAAAAAGTACAGCATTTTAAATTATTTGAACAAGCTTCGAAAAAAAGTATAGCATTTTAAATTATTTGAACAAGCTTCGAAACTCGTTTTGCTTTAGCCTTTAATTAGAATATTGTACAGCATAACTATCCACAACATTGACCCTTTTTCTTCCACTTAGCTGCAAACTATAAACGGCCAACATGGCTCTCAGTTCTATGCTCTTGTTCTCTCGTGTCTGTGGACTACATTTTGCTGAAGCTAAGTGCAAGTTTGGACTATCAACCAAAAACCATCGAGATTATTATAAGAAAAATGGCATGTTATGGATCATGACTTGTAGTGAATTCACCGTATGATCCGGCGGGTAAAACGACAGCAGCAGAAGGGAAGAGAATATATTTATTCCCACCGTTCTTTGGTTATTCTAACATTCAGCGAATCGACGACGGTTATGACTGGCTGAACAAAAAGAACGTTGACCGGGAGAATCCACCAGAGTGAGTAAGAGTCCAGGTGGCACAACAACATAGACAAAAATTATTCCCCCTTTGTCTTCTCAACATGAGAATCCGAGAAAAAGTGAAAGCTTTCAGACATGGAGAGACGGTCTCAAATACACCAAAAACTCACAGGTAAAGTTGCACCAACACATTCCCTTTTGCATTGGGAAAGGGATGTTTCATGATTTGCTTTCCAAGTTTCATTTGCTGTGAGGTCTTTTCCCGGAAAAAGAAACTTGATTGAATTCAACACGAGTATTTAGTTTTACAGCAGTCAGATTGCCGGAAAATTCCCATCATTCCATCAACAAAAACATCACCTATCAGCACTGAGAATATCCAGGCTTAATGCAGTAGCAGAAAACAGTATGTATAGTATAAACATATATATATATATATATATATATATATATATATATAAACACAACAGACAGAAAAGAAGCATGATTGAATTCATGTTTAGCATTATTTTAATATTGAAGCCACCGTGTTCCCTTGGTTATATGCAATCCATTAAATTCAGTCCCTACATGCAATAGAAAAAAAAAAAAGAGAGATGTGGTCACTCAAAAAGCCAATTATTGGGTTTTGCTTGTTTCTTAGTTCCCAACTATCCAGACAGTTAAGTACACAAAATTCCTGCTACTTAACTTGCAAGAAAACAAGAATTAGTTTGAGTATTCATGTGTGCCGATACAAAATGCAAACATCCGATAACATATGGAAGCATTAAAAGAATACAGATAGTCTGCAGATAAATATACTGGTCCAGTTAAAATTAAATGTTTCCTGCTATATTGAACATACATATCCAAGCAGACTCCCGACTTGCGGAAGGAAAACACAAGCAATAAGGGTATAAAACAGATGAATTTTCGGGTATGCCCGAAACGATAAGCGAAATTCGGCTATCCGGCTCGCTCCAACACAACCTGGACAACTCTATTACCAGAGTACCAAATATTGAAGACCAGAACCTGTTTTTTTACATCTTTATTTCATGAAAGGATAGACAAACAAATACATACTAGAAAGGCGTAACAAGCTTTTTATTAATCAGAAGGCTAAGTAAAATAAACTTTGACAAAAAGGGATACCTGAAACACAAATATAAGAAATAAAACAAAAATGACCTAATCTTCTGCTTTACTTTAGTTCTGCAGTTCATGGCTTGATGAAGCTTCAAAATAAGTTCAATTTCACCCATATTTGATTTATATATTTTCATTGAGTTGTTAAATACCCTATTCTTTGTTCTGAAGACCCTAATATTATTATTCCATGGCAGTTTTACTGATCACGCTCACAGTTCCATTCCTGTACTTCAACACCAGATACATTTTAGGTGGAAAGCATACATATTTTGTCAGTTCTGAAATTTTCTATTTTTACAAGATTGTGTGACCAAGAAGTTTCCACTTCCAATGCTATAATTGGTACCCATCGAAAACAATTACCGGGAAATAGGGGAAAGAGAAATCAAAGAATAAAATAGCTTCTGCTTTATACAATCAATCATATTTAAGTTAAAACTTAAAGCTTCCGCTCGAACTCTTCATTTTACTTGAAATACCGGTGTCCAACATTATATATGATTGTCCAAATATATATAAACTTTTTAAAACATCAATTATAGCCAAGACTAACCATTAGGTTAAAAGTGATTAGGGCTGAAAACAAAGAAAGAGAATAAGTACATAGCAGCTGGCAATATGTGCTAGCAGTAACTGAAACATGCTATCTAAACGTGTTATGGAAAAAGAATGTAAGAACAAAAAAAAACTTCCCAAAACCCAAAAACAAGTACTATAAATATTATTATGGATGCGTTTAACCAATGGTAATAAATCACTCATTGGGAAATGAGAAGAAACACAAAACCGAACCAGAAAAAAAATTATTAAGATCTTTTACATAGAGATGAACAAGACAGTAAACAACGTGTATGCAATAAAATATCAACAGTTTAGTTTGCAGGAAGGCATTAAAACAAAGAGCAGATGATAAGAAATTTTTCCCATTTTATCAACAAAGAAGTCACATTCAAGCTTATGCACGTTGAATCTAATGAGTAACATTGATGACGACGACGATGATCACATGAAATTAGATAGGGAAACAAAAGAGAATGGGGTTTTTATGTTTTCACCTCTGGAATTTGAATGCCACTGCTCACTCAATCATTCATTCATTGCATGGCTGGTGGCTGGACTGCCCATACCTTGAGAACTAAAAAGGTGTTGGCTTGTTGAACCTATGAATTCGTTCCCTTTGAAAACTGGTAAACATACGGGTAAACAGGGAAAAAGCAGGTTCCCTCAAAGTCAAAACCAACCAGAAAGTGCAGTGGGAATCCGTAAATTCAACCGAGAATAATAAGTACTCTCGCTCCACATGCTACAATGTCGTGTGCACATTTCGTAAACAAACAGGTTTGAGCCAAAAGCGTTCCAATTTGTACTAAAAAAAAGAACAAACATCTCCCGAATTTCCTTCTCTCATTAATTATCAATGTCGTGAAAGATGACATGATTAGAGAAGTGAGGGGGAGAAGAAGAAGAAAAAGACGTGGAAGAAAGAAAAAAGGGTTGTGGGGTGAGATTTTTTTCTTTCTTTTTTTAAGATCTTGGATTTGAGAAAAACTGCGTACCAGGCATGAAAGAGTTGAGTGGAGTTCCATATAGAGAGGAAGGGTCTATAAAAGCAGTCGCCGATGAAGGAGAAGCATCGCTGCCACCGGTGGAAGCTACAACGGTAGCCGTGTTGCTGGCCACGGCAGTAGGGCCGGTAGCGATGAGATTCAGCGGTTGAACCACCCCAGCACCAGGAGAACTCTCACCAGCCGCTGTTGCGGATGGTGTAGCCATGTCGTAGCCACTTTCAGGGAATTGATTGTAAAGGATTCCCTTGAAAACATGACCTCCGATGTTCACAGCCGTCTGATAAGCGTACTGATCGTCGGCGTCTTCAAAGCTACTCACTTTCACGCACCGAAACACAGCCTCAGAGTGCACTTCTGCGGGGAAATTCCCTAGTTCTAACCCTAAAAAGAAAACAACAAAATCAACCCTTCATCAGATATACAAAGTACAGAAGAAAAAAAAACTGGGTTTTCCATTTTTTGATCGTTACCATGATTATATGTGGAAGCAAAGGGGCTATCATACACACAAATATCAAGAAAAGGGAAGAAAGAGAGAAAATATATCATTGAGAAGAGGGGGAAAGAATAGTTTCTTCACTGTCAAAACCTCGTCAGGATTACTAAAAAACAGTGTTTGTAAAAGGAAAAGATGAAAAAAGAGAAAGGAAAAGCTGCTGGGGGAGTGTTTACTATGGCGAACGATTTCATCAAACGCTATTGTTTACCTTCTTCTCATTTTTGCCTCGAAATCTTCATTAACGAGAGGGAGAAGAAAGAAGAAAACTGTACCTGACGCGTTAGTGGGTAAACGAGTGTAAGCAAGGGAAGAAGACGGTGGATTCTCTCTATGTCTTTTGGGATTCTCTGTCCGGAGCTGAAGCTGTTGCTGTTCCTGCAAAGCAGCAAGTTGTTGTTGCCTTTCACGGCGCTTGGAAGCAGGAACCCAAGTACTTTTCACATGAGTTTGGCAATCGAAACCTCGGCTTTTACAACAAGTTCGACACCGCATGTGAGGGCAATCCTTTTTAGCTTGATTACCACAATCCTGGCAACTTATACCCCCTCCTCCACCACCACTGCTTCTCATCATCATGAAACCCGATCTCGACGAAGAATCATCAGAAAAGTTAATCGAACTCCTACTAGGACCAACCCCTAACCCAGCTGCCGACACATAAAGATCTTGTTGCTGCTGCTGCCATAGTTCGAAACCCTTGTAAGGAATATCTTCATTTCTGTACCAAAACCAGCTCTCCGGTTGTATTCCGGTGGGTGTGTTGCCCTGTTGTTGTTGATCTTGTTGTGTGTTAGCTCCTCCTAGTGAAAAGAAACCCGCCATTTCTCTTCCTCTAAACCTCTTCCGGACCTCAATTGTGACAGACAACAATCCATATCATAAAATCTCCCCAAAAAAAGCTTTAAATTCCCCAATCTCTCATCCTATGGTGTACGTGTAATCGTTACATGAAACCTCTCGTCTCTGTAACAACTTCGTTGGTTTTTGGTTTTGGTTTTGGTTTTGATTTTAGTTTTCCCTGCAGCAGGCTGTCCCCCCCTCGTGCTATCTCCTGGCCCTTTCGCTTTAAATTCAATTGTTTTTTTCCTCGGTGTGGCATATAAGAAACAAAACAACAAACCGAGAATTTACAGCTCTTTTCTGCCAACGCCGCCACGACCGTCTTCTCTTTCTTCTGCTGTAAAACCCCAATTCAATTCTCTTCACACAAACCCACCATCTCTCCTTTTACAGGTTCCTTTTTTCTCTCTCTCGGATGAACAAACAAACGAACAGAAACCCAGAAGCAGAAAGGGAATAGTAAATGGTTTTTTTAATTGGAAATATAAGGAAAGAGCAATGTTTGCTTTGCTTTTTTTTTCCTATAAACAATTTCTGGGTTTTCTCTTTCTTTTCACTCACAACTGTCTTTCTCCTTTCTTCTTCGTTCGGCTGAGGCAGATGTCATGTCATCTCCAAATCCAATGATCCACTGCTGCCCAGCCCCATTTCTCATTCCCATCTAACGGTTAGCTGTTGGCCACGTGTCGTGACTCCAGCCTTTTTCCCTTAAAACCCGCTACCTTTTTTTTTTTGGTTCGAATGAAATTACCTTAATTCCCCGAAACTTGATTTTTACGTGTGCTTATACCATGGACGAATCCCTCCGATCTATCAATCGGATGGGGGAGATTTACTTTTCTAAGTAGAGTACACCTAAACAAACACATTTGGCTAGTTAGTTAAATTATTTTTTATTTTTTAAAAAATTTAAAATTTATCAAAAAAAAGTATAGTGCATTCAAATCTGTTAATCTAAATTTTAATTTTTTTATTATCAATTTTATCTATATTATGTTTATTCCTTATTCAACCTTCCCTGTGTATTCAAGTTTAAATTCATGGTATTGTGATTTAGGGTTGTATTCTTATTCTCTTGTTTAACCATTTTGGTAAGTTTGTGTAATAATGTGAGTGCATAAAAGTAATTAACAAAGCAGCTGTAAAGCAAATTCTCCTCCACTGTTTTCAGGACATCTTTCGGTTATAAGGACATATCTGCCAATTGGAATATTTTTTAATAAACTTATTAATAATTAAACTTTGCTATTAGTTTATTAATGTAGAGAGATTTGGGCAGTGAAAAAGAGGAAGAATAGGGTACCATGTAACAACTTATCGATTTCTATTAAAAAAAGCGTATATGTATAGTTAGTTATAAATAATCTTAGGCATGCTTCTCAAAAAAAATCTTAGACATACTAATAACTAATTGATCTAACGAAATAAAATTTTTAGATATCTTAAGTAAAGTTAGAAATTTAAATTCTGCATTCTGAATGTAGAAATTTATATTAAAGGGTTACTCTTATATTAAATTTCTATTAAATAAAATTTAAATTAATCAGTTAATAAATCAAATACTGATAAAAAAAAAAAAAACAAATAAGATTAGACACGGCTATGCATGACACCTATCTTTTCCCTTTTGAAGAACAACAAATGGCAGTTTGAGTTTGAGCTGCAATTACCGAAATAAATGCTTTAATAAGTGACCAGTCAAGAATTTAAATTTAAATTTGACCACTAAAATCAATGATGGAAATTGATCAGATTGTTTGGGAAGGTTAATTTTTTTAATAAAGAAATATAATTTCATTATATAAAAAATTATACATATGACATTATCAAGTGTTTCATTAAAATTTTTCACAACTTTAAATTAGAGGAAAAAATATAATATAATAATATATGAAAAACAGTACAGAAAACCCGAAATCATCAAATTTCATCACTATAAACCCGAGAAGCTCATAACTGAAACATCTGCGCCCAGCAAGCCAAATACGCTCCTCATCATAATAGAACCAGCAACAACTCCTGAATCTCCCACATACCTACACAACATATCTCACTAAACCATTCATGGGTGGATCTTAACAAAATAAATTGAGGAAGCTACTGAAAATTATGAAAACTTTAAAAATTTAAACTAATTTTTTAAAATTTTGAAAGATTTAATTTAAAATTTTGAAAGATTTAATTTAAAATTTTGGAGATATAACTTTTTTTTTTAATTTCAAGACTTAATGATATTTTTTTAAAAAAATTGAAAGGGACTTACTATTTTTTAGTTTTTTTCAAGAGTGTCATTTCTATCGACGGTATGACTTTATTATATACAAAATACAGCATAGACATATGTCTTATTAAAAAAATTCTAAACCCAATAAAAAAAAAGAGAGAACAACATGTTTATACCACGACCGAAACCAGTCGACAATACCAATCATGCGATGTATAAACACGGGACTGCGACAATAATAGACTATGATATAACTCCCGGAATGCCACACCCCCTTAGCACTACCCACAGGCCACAATACCTATAGCGATGTTTTTTTCGTTAAAAAAATGTGTTTGTGGTTTTTGTTTTGAAAAATATTTTTTTCTTTGTGAGATTTTAGAAGAACCCGTATTTTATTTGAAAATGAAGTCGCCACCGGCTACTTAGGTAGGCCAGACACCGTAAAAAATCAGAGATTTAAAATGGATGGGTTCGGGAGTCGGTTATAGATAGGGAAGGATTAGCACCCCACACCGCCCAAAATTGGTACTTTAATAATTACCGCTTTATTAATATTAGATTTTTCGGATTAAAGTGACGATTAAGTTAAGATTCGGTTATAAGTACGAGTGGATTTTAAAGACCCCGTTATTCGAGAGTAGACGCTCAACCACTATCACTACGCCTGATACTGGCCCCGTTTACGCTCGAATAAAAGGGCACCGCATTGACAATTTATATCCGAAATGCAGATTTAAAAACATGGCAAATATAAATAAATATAATGCGATAAAATATGAACAAATAAGTGCATAATAAAAATATTAATCTAACATGAAAACTAATTGGAAACATGCATGAATATTAATCTAACACATGAAAATAAAAATAAATCTAACATAAATAAAATACTAATCTAAAACATGCATACATAAATATTAATCTAACTCATAAATAAAAATAAATCTAACATAAATAAAATATTAATATAAAATATAAATTTAAAACATAATAAATACTAATCTAAAACATAAATAAACATACAAACTAAAAACACAATTTTAAATTAACTACTACTTCATTAAATCATAAAAATTACAACATAAATAAAAAGGAAAGAAAATATACCTAACTAGGAGTTCGAATGACAAACCCGACTGAACCCCACCGAGATCTACCACGACCTCTCCAAAAAAATTAACTAGATCGGATCCAAAATAGGACCCCGATCGAACCGGTTAGGGACCGAGGGACCTTCGTCCGGTCTGTCTTTTGGCAGAGCCTAAGCTCCCTTATTTGGCCAGCCCCTGCCGATTCAATTCTTCCATTTTCCAGTTCCAATTGCAGTCTATTTATAGGGGTGAGATGGGTGACGTGGAGCCTTGTGCTCCACTCCCCTCCCCCCTTTTTTATTATTAATTTTTTTTAAGATTAATAATATTATTACAACAATACTAAAAATACTAAAACCCAGACAAAAATGAGTGATTACAGTTTCCCCTCTTTGCTTGTTCTTGTGAAACGAGAACAAAGCAAAGATCAAAAGCACTCATTTTTGTCTTATCTGGCTGAACTTCTCTCCTTTTGACGCGTGTCTTCCTTCTTTGGTAGATCTTCTTTCTCTTCGGCGTAGGTCTTTTTTTTCTTGTCTTGATTCATCTACCTTGTCACATTAGGGAAGCAAAGCCTTCAAAATGGGGGTTGTTTGTTGGGGAAGCCAAACCGAGTTCCACTTGCTACATTATTGATAATAAGCTAATACCTAAAGAGAGTTCGACCCAGCTGCAACACCGACGAAGAGACAGGGTCTACAAAATTCGATCCAGCTGCAACACTGACGATGAGACAATACTGATAGGTGAAAGTTCTGATGTCTGATCCAGCTACAACTCTGACGAAGAGGCAAGATCAGAAAACTGACAACTTTTCTCTTTTTTTCTCTCTTCTTCTTCTTTTTTTCATATATTTTTTAATCTTTTTTTCTCTCTTTTCTCTTTTTTTCTTTTTGATTTTTTCTTACAACATTGATAAAACTTAAAAGTTGGTGAATTTTGACCAAGCTACAACACCGACGAAGAGGTATGGTCTAAAGTTAGTAATGTTGATCCAGCTACAACACCGACAAAGAGGCAGGATCAAGAGTTAGTGAATTTGGTCTAGCTACAACACCGACGAAGAGGCAAGACCGGAAGTTAGTGAATTAGGTTCAGCTACAACACCGACGAAGAGGCAAGGTCTGAAGATTTGATCCAGCTACGACACCGACGAAGAGGCAGGATCGGATAGTTGTTTTTTTTTGTGATCAAGCTACGACTCTGACGAATAGGCATGATCAGAATTTGGTTGAAAGCTCATTTTTTTCCATTTTTTTCATTTTAATTTTCTTTTTCTTTTTTTTTTTTCTTTTTCTTTTTCTTTTATTTTTTTCTTTTTTCTTCTTTTTTTTCTATTTTTCTTTGATTTTTTTCTTTTTTTTTCTTTTTTTGATTTGTTTTCTAGCTACAACATTAATAAAGAAAACTTGAAAATAAGTAAAGTTTGATCTATCAACGGAGAAACAGAAATATTAACTGGAACCCTACTACACCATCAGTGGATAAGTAGGACAGCAGCAACTGGGACCTAGTCACTCCATCAGCGGAGGACTGGATCGGATAATGACGACCTGAAACCGGCTACACCATCAGCGGAGAGTAGGATCTGAGGGCGTCAGGATCTTGGACCCGACCACTCCATCAACGGAGGATTGGATTGGATAATATGACGACCTGGAACCAGCTACGCCATCAGCGGAGAGCAGGATCTGAGGACGACGACAGCTTGGACCCGGCCACTCCATCAGCGGAAAACCGGATTGGACAATGACGACCTGGAACCGGGTACACCATCAGCGGAGAGCAAGATCTGAGGACGACGGGAGCTTGGACCCGGCCACTCCATCAGCGGAGAGACTAGATCGGGCGATGAATGTTGATAAATTTTCTTTTGAATTTTCTCATTTTTGATTTTTTCAATTTTTGATTTTTTTTCGATTTTTGATTTTTTTCTGATTTTTTTGATAATTTTTTTCTTGAACTGTACAAAGAAGTAAGACTTGAGAGAAAAAAATAGGTCTGGTTGCACCGTCAGCAGAGAAACAAGGCCTGAATAGAAATTCGATCTACTTAGGGAAAGGTTCGGATCTGCTGCACCATCAATGGAGATACGAGATCTTCAGGATGTCTATATTGTCGCACCATCAGCGATAAAGCAGAATCTAAAAATTGTTGGCCTATCAACAATGACGAAGGTAAGATCTGAAAAAGTCTACTTCTACTGCTCTACTGGCGGAGAGATATGACCTAAAAATGAAAAAAAAACATTAATCAGTAAATGTTCACAAAATTTGTCACTGTTACCTTTTATTGATGTTTCAGCATCCTCTTTGTGTTTGACCTCCTCTAAGACTAAGGTTGGCTGTCATGTTGTTGCCCCCACGGCTCAGGATGTTCAGTCTCTTTTTGAACCTTTTTGTAAGCAAAAATGCATGAATTTTATGCCTAAATGCATGGTGACTTCGGTGTATGCACTGAACATAGATGTACGCAAAAATGATGAATGCAACTAAATGCATGAATGTGATATGATTTTTCTGGCCCTCAATGGGATGCCCCTGACTCCTCACTAGTCCTGTCAGGATCTTGGTATTTTTGCATATGACGGTGCCCTAACCTCTTCTTGGGTTTGATCATCCATATGGGTGCATGCCCCAACATTTTGTTCGTTCTTATGCCATCGTCTAAAATTGCTCTTGAAGTTGACACTTTGAGTGCTGATTCTGTTGCCCCCTAAGTTGGGTTCATAAATTGTGTGTTGGTTCATGGCAGCTCATTATTATTATTATTATTATTATTATGGATTAGGTGCAGTTTTGCAAACTGTGGTCAAAGATGCAAGAGTTTGACTCGACAATGAAGGCTGGACCTTGGCAAAGAATGCCCCCAGACCGAGGCCTTGTTAGAGGCATAATGTTTGTAAAAGATGTGGGGGTGCTTTTGGACATGCCCCAAGACCAAACTTTTGTAAGAGGCTTTGTAAGGTGCTAGATCGACCATCTTCGTTGTATTTAATGGGGCAACCCGAGGATTAGTTTTATTATTCTGAAAATGAATGCATGCAAAATGTGTCCTAAATCGATGCAATGCAAAATTAAGATTGTGATGATGTTACGCAATGATGCAGGTGAAATCAATGCGATGAGAATAAAATGAAACAAGTTAGTACCAAATAAAACGATTAAATAAAACAAATAAAAATAGAGTAATAAAAAATTGTACATAAACAAGAAATAAGGCAGCAGCCTAAATATGGTGACCACTAATCGGGCAGAGTTTCACATGGCTCTAAAAGATTGGCTCCTACGGCTCACTATATGCAGTTTTGGTGCTAAGAGGTACCCGAATTGTCCTTGTTGTCCTCTACTAAGAGTAGCAAGGCCCCCGGTCATCACCCATTATAGGCTCCTTTCAATCGGGTTCAATTCAGGGGGACCCATTCGCTTATACCCATACGAAGGAACGATATCCTCATGAAAGTATAATGTACTCGAGCCCCGAAGGTACTTGCTAGGCCCATACGGGAGAACGATATCTCTACGAAAGCATTAACGTTTTCCCCCACTTAAAAAACGGGTTTATATGCCATATTTTAAATGCGTTAAAATAAACGCGCAATTATAACCGAATATTAGTTTAATAGTTACTTTAATCCGGAATTTTCGATATTAATAAAGCGGTAATTATTTAAAAAAGCTTGACTCTCATTTGTTTTTGAAAAACAAAAATGTCCCCAGCGGAGTCGCCATCTGTAGCAATGTTTTTTCGCTAAAAAAAGGTGTTTGTGGTTTTTGTTTTGAAAAATATTTTCTTCCGTGTGGGATTTTAGAAGAACCCGCATTTTATTTGAAAATGAAGTCGCCACCGGCCACTTAGGTAGGCCGAACACCGTAAAAAACCAGAGATTTAAAATGGATGGGTTCGGGAGTCGGTTACGGATAGGGAAGGATTAGCACCCCCACACCGCCCAAAATTGATACTTTAATAATTACCGCTTTATTAATATTAGATTTTTCGGATTAAAGTGACGATTAAGTTAAGGTTCGGTTATAATTACGAGTGGATTTTAAAGACCCCGTTATTCGAGAGTAGACGCCCAACCACTATCACTACGTCTGATACTAGCCCCGTTTACGCTCGAATAAAAGGGCACCGCATTGACAATTTATATCCGAAATGCATATTTAAAAACATGGCAAATATAAATAAATATAATGCGATAAAATATGAATAAATAAGAGCATAATAAAAATATTAATCTAACATGAAAACTAATTGGAAAAATGCATGAATATTAATCTAACACATGAAAATAAAAATAAATCTAACATAAATAAAATACTAATCTAAAACATACATACATAAATATTAATCTAACTCATAAATAAAAATAAATCTAACATAAATAAAATATTAATATAAAACATAATAAATACTAATCTAAAACATAAATAAACATACAAACTAAAAACACAATTTTAAATTAACTACTACTTCATTAAATCATAAAAATTACAATATAAATAAAAAGGAAAGAAAATATACTTAACTAGGAGTTCGAATGACGAACCCCGACTGAACCCCACCGAGATCTACCACGACCTCTCCAAAAAAATTAACTAGATCGGATCCAAAATAGGACCCCGATCGAACCGGTTAGGACCGAGGACACCGTCCCGGTCCTGGGCTGGCCGGGAACCTAAGCTCCCTTATTTGGCCAGCCCCTGCCGATTCAATTCTTCCATTTTCCAATTCCAATTGCTGCCTATTTATAGGGGTGAGATGGGTGACGTGGAGCCTTGTGCTCCACTCCCCTCCCCTTTTTTTTATTATTAAATTTTTTTTAAGATTAATAATATTATTACTAAAATACTAAAAATATTAAAATCCGGACAAAAATGAGTGATTACAATACTTAAGTGTCGTTATTTATTTCTTATGTTACTATGATGTGATAGAACCAACATAAATTCTTTAATTTTAAAATTTGTTGAATCATTTTATGTCAAGATTTTTATATGCTGAAATTATTTCGATTATGAATCATTTCAAATTAAAATTTGATCGAATTCCAATTGTTTTAGATCTTTGATCATTTACTTTTTTCTCTTCAATTTCTCGAGTTTAAATCGATTATAGTTCGTAATAATTGATTTTTTACAATAAAAAAGGTTTGAATTATATTCGAATTTAAATTGTTAAGATATATTGAATTTTTAGTTTCGAATAATAATTTATAATAGTAATCTTATTTTACTTTTTATGACCTATGAATAATCTCATCGCAATTCCAATTCCAATTCCAATTCCAATTTATTTCTAATTATTATTCTCTTCTAATTTTTTCAAATAATTTAAATGTGATTACTGATTATAATGTAATTGCATAAAAACAATTAATAGGGGCTAGGGCAGCTGTAAAGCAAATTCTTGACTACTATTTCTAGTACATCTGTCTGAATTATAAGGGCATATCTGTCAAATGAAGTTTTTTGAATATTAATAATAATTGTAATTTGCGATTAGTTTATTAATGTAGAGAGATTTGTTGGGCAGTGAAGAAAAGGATTAGAGGACAGGATAATATTTTATCGATTTCTTAAAATTATTAATATTAATCATCTGGGTCAGTCATTCAGGTATAAATTGTGGTGTTAGAGGGGAACACTGCGCCACCCTGCCTTCTTTCTTTTTCACCCCTTTAATTATTACTATTATTTTCTACACTAATTCAGTTCTATCGATTTAATTGGACTTGGTACGTCAAGTTTAATTATATTTCTTCACCTTTTATTTTTTTCTTTTATTCAAATGAAATCTGATTAATAATTTACTAGTGTGGATTGAAATGCGTCTGTTTTTTTTTTCAAATTTAATTCATTCGTAACATAATTAAATAGTATCATGTAAAAGAATAAAAAAATCAATCAAACAATTTAAAATTTTGAAAATAGAGGGAAAATAGATATTATGATAGTTTTGTATGGATTTGCAATTTGAAAAAAGGGAAAATAGGTATGGGTCACATTTGTCTGTTACATTCATGTTCAGTACATGATATGGAGGGGGAGAGCTTTGACTTCACCACCTGAAAACTGATAGATTCAATGGATTTTGAAGGTTTGTTCATCTGCCTTCTGTGAGTGTGACTGTGACTGGATTGCCAATGCCATTGGCTCATGTTATTTTCTTTTTTTAATTTATTGCATTCTTAACTTATGGTTAGGTCAACGTGGGATTTAAACGATGGTTGCGATCTCGTTGTATTTTGTCTTACGGATATAACGAATGCTATTACAATTATTACATGTATCATAGTCATGGATATTTAAAAGAATATATAATATCACAGATATAACAATTGCAGGTATCGTGAACTTAAACAATAATAATATCGTTATATAATGATCGTAGATCGCTATTTAAATCTTGATGTGAACCTTCAACTGAATTTTCAGTTAAGGGATGCATTATTATTATTTTTTTATTTATCTTTTGCTGCTGCTTTCTCTTAATACTATTTGAAATGGGGTCCCTGCTTGTGAAATAGGACAAGCCCTTCACATTTATTGTTGTTGCAAACCCAATATATATATATATATATATATATATATTTGAATGTAAACATGATTTAGTTCCAGGCTACATGTCTTTTTACCATCATTCTAAATATATGACCTACAAAATTTAGACAAACAAAACAATGTAGAAGATGTTGGGAGACAGTATATCCGAAAAGGGGAAATAAATTCATTCAAAAATTATGAAAAGCATCATTCCAACATTAGAATTTATGACTCAAATTTAATTCAGCTTGAAAAATTGTAGTGTGGCTCAATAGTTGATAAAATGAATTGGAAGAAAATTTAGTTGTACTAGATTTCTAGCAACGTATTTTTTTTATGTAACCTTACAAATAGTTTAGGGTTTTAATGTGTACGGATTACAGAGTGCAATCAGTGAACCACATTTCGACTATATTCTTATATTATTTGATATTATAGTAAAAATTTTCTCTATATAATCTCTTTTTCGATCTATTTACAGTTATTATCATCCTCGGTCATCCGTAATAAATATTATCGCCTTAAATCTCCGAATCCACTTAATCAATGGAGTAAGGTCACAGATGAAATTCAAAATAAATATCAAAATCGAACGAGTAGGACAACAAAAGCTTAATTTGTGATAATTACATTCAAAACAAAACCCTAAAACCAGTTGAATGATAATGCAAGTGTCATGACAATCAACTCGTAAAAAAACAAACTCCCACGTTTCTTTCGATTTTTAAGATCAAATCCAGCAGGTGAGCGACCGATTCACACAACATTCAACAGGAAAAAGCAAAAGCAATAAATTGTGAAGAAAGATGGTGGTGTGATAAGTGTAGCTCAATGCCGAGTTACATGCAGTCTCCATTTACAAAATTGACCTCCAATAACTCCACAGTTAACATCACGTCCTTGTCATCTTTCCACAAATTCCCCCCCCCCCTTGTTCTCAATGTGTACATAAACATAATTTTGTTATATAGCAGATTAGCACAGTTATTCAAAGTTTATACATACATACATATATACGTTAAAGCATGGAAATATTTTGGTGGAGATCACGAAGAGAAGAAGCTTCTCCTATTTTAAGCAGGGAGAAGAGAAAATAAAGAAAGAAATAATTAATGGGAATAATTGTGATGTAGAGTGACAGCGGTAGTTTGTGTGTGTCAGTAAGTCTCGAGCCCTGTGCTTGTTCCCATGGTTGAATACCTTTAGATTATGTTCTACAGTCTCTTGGATCCCATACAAACGCTTTCTTTCTTTCCTTTTTTTTGAACATAATCTTTCCTTCTTTCTTCATGTATTATAGTATTTTTTTAATGGTTTTTTCTATGTATTAGTTCTCCTAGTACCGGTGTATCACGAAAATTCGCTGGTTTTATTTTTGTATTTTTTTATATATTTTATTAATAATTTTATGTTATATATAACATAAAATTATTGATGAAACCAATAAATATTTTAATAAAAAACGGATAATATTTATTTTAAAAAAACTGACTTTAAATTATTTTATTTATAAAATATATATTTATTATTAAAAAATTAAAAATATATATAAATAAATATTTTCTTATAAATATTTTTAAATTATTAAAAAATATTAAATTATCGATAAAAACATAGAACAGACTAATTCTATTCGTATAGCACTGCCACTTTACGCATAGCCGTGGAATAAAGACGTTGCCTTAGTTGGACACGTGACTAAACAGTACAATAAACACCATGAAAGCAAACGCGTTAGAAACGGCGTCTAAACACTAAACTTCATTTTATTTTAAAAAAGCTTAAATTAAAAATAAGTGCCTAAAGTATATTCTTTTTAAATTTTAAATGTCTAATTTTTTTAAAAAATAGGTGTTTAAAGTTTCAAAAGTTAGAATTATAGGTGTCCGGCTGTTAAAAAAACCGTTAGCCATTAAAAATGCAACACTTGGCATTTTTAATTTTTAAATTTTTTTAATAATTAAAAATTTTAAAAATTTATAAAATAGTCCTTTAATCCCTAAATTCGAAACCCCCAAATTCTCACAGCCGCAGTCGCCGTTCGCCGTCGCCGGCCCTTCCCTTTCGGTCGCCGAACTCAGCCGACCATTTCCCCTCACTCACCATCGCCGGAAACCGGCGAACGGCGAGCCAACGAGAACGTCAAGTTTGCGTTCGATGTTCGGTTGCACGTCGTTCGTCGTTTTCGGCGACGGTGAGTGAGGGGAAATGACCAGCATGGTCCGGCAATCAACCCGGTAAGCTCAGCGGCGGCGATAGGTGACGGAAGCGGCGATGATTTGGGATTTGGGTTTGTGTATTTTAGGGATTTTCGGGATTGTTTTAAAAAAAATTTAAAGTTTTGGGATTTTTGAAAAACTGAAAGTTTTTTTAATATTTTTTAATTTTAAAAAAAATTAATTAATTAAATATGCAACGTGTCACTCTTTTATTGGTTAAAAGTTTTTTTTAACACCCATTAACTGCCAGCACTTAAAATTACAACTTTGGAAACTTTGAGCACCTATTTTTACAAAAAAAATACTTTAGGCACCTAAAGTTCAAAAAGGGTATACTTTGGGCACCTAGTTTTTATTTAAGCCTTTTAAAAAACTAAAATTTTAACTATAAAATAAAAGGTAATTATACCATACAATAGCGGTGAATTTTTTTTCTACAAACGTCTTAATTTTAAGGGTTAAAGATTTAATTTATGTTTTATAGTTTAAAAGTTTAGGTCTACGTATTTAAAATTTAGGGATTGTAGTTTGAATTTAAGGTTTAATGTTAGAATTTATGGTTTATAAGTTAAAATCTAAATTCCTAACATATTATCATAAAACTTAAACTATAACATCTAAACCCTAACTATAAACCCTAAATTCTAAGCACAATCTCAATACTATAAACCTCTAAACTAAATTCTTAAACCCAAAAATTAAAATACTTATAGCAACAAAAAAATTTTACAGCCAATATATAAGATATTTTCCCTAAAATAAATGCATACATTTAATTATTAATTTTAAATGTATAGTTTAATGTTTTATTCTACAAGCAGGCTATTAACATCTACCAAAAAAAAATCTATCACCTCACGTTACTTGAAATGTGACATAATTTTAATTTAATTTTTGAAAACAAACTTCTTAATTCATAAAAACATCCTAAACTTTCTAATTTCTAAAAAAAAAAAACTCAAACTTCAAATCCTCAATCAACAACACTTCATTACTTGTCGTCGAACATCAATAAATTTGTCGCACAATAAAGCCTCCTCCTCTCTTCATAGGAGACGCAACGTTTAATGTATCATTCGTTTGTCTGTTATTTATAATTCGATATGCGTATAATTGGTAACAAAATTCGAGGACAGAAGAAATTGATGACACTGGTTAATTCAACAATGCCATATCAAATAGGAGGAGAATCCATTTAATTTTTTTTTAAATTAAAGATTTTATTATTTTAAATAATAAAGAAAATTAAGAAATAAATCACATGTCATGCTTTCATTAAGTGATAATTTTGTTAAGGATGTTAACAATTCGACCTTAAAATGATAAAAAAAATGAAACATTAGGCACATACTTTGACAAAAAACTTTAGGCACCAAAAGCAAAAAACGTATAGTTTGAGCATTTATTTTACAGTTAAACAAAAAATTAAAACTACCATCTGATCTCTAGCGGGACGAGAGATTAAGTTGTTTAGTAAAGTTTAATGTTCAAACTTTAACCTTATAAATACAACTAAATTGAGAATCACTTGCAATACACTTCTACAGTGTTCAGTCTAAAGTAATTTTAACATTTTAAAGAAAAAGAGTTAAAATTACTCTGTACAGTAAAACAATGTAAAAATTGATTTTTTTTAGTGTAAAATGGAGTGGAATTATGGGTGATTCTAGGTGATGCGGGTTTAGGGTGAGGCTAAAATGAGGCGGATTTTTACAAATTTTTACTAAATTGGTAAGGATTTGTGTAGTTACACAAATCTTCATAATTTACACAAATTTTTATCCAAATGGTAAAAATTTAGGTTATAATATAAGAATTTGCGTAATTACACAAATTATTACCTAAGGTAAAATCTACACAAATTCTTACCAAGTTAATAATAATTTATATAGTTACACAAAGTCCGACAAAAATGGTAAGAATTTATGTAGTTACAAATTTTTTTTCCATTTCTACACAAATTCTTACAAAAATAATAAGAATTTATACAGTTACACAAATCTTGTATCATTTTAGTCTCACCCTAACCTGTCTCATTTTAGAATTTTCCCTTAGAATTATACAAAATCCAAAAGAAAACAATGCTACAAATCCCAAAGTTAACTAACTCGTTGGGGTCACCACTCCCTTCCACCAAAAGGATTTCAATTTGTTAGACACACACATACTAATAATAACAACAATAATTCCAGCTTTTGCTTGTAAAATTTTCCCCTTGTTTCACTTGGTGCATGTCTATGTTTCTTACGCTGTTACTCTAAGTTTGAGCAGTGAGCTTCCCATATTTGGCAAAGTAAAGCTAAAATGGCAATTCCCCCGTGGAGGAAAATCCCAAAACTCGTTGTTTTCTTGCTCGGCCACTGTAGGATTGTTTAGTTTAGTGCATGCAGCTGCGGCAACATAAAAGAGAGCCGGATGGAGTCACTGTCAGAAAGATGGCAATAAATGGCAGCAGGCAGGCATGTGATCGCAGTTGCAGAGCATAGGGAGAGGGGAAGTCAAAAATATGCGCAATAAAATTTGGTTGCCTCCTACTCCTACCATCGAGTCAAAACCCCAAAGTTTTAATATTATTATGTATATATACATTCCCCTTTGGATTCCTGGTTCCTCTTTAATGTCGTGAATAGCTGCTGCTGCTGCTGCAGTAGGAGGATTCTATTCTCTTGTGTTTTGATAACGAAAGATCTTCACCTCAACACTTCTTCAATCCATTGCAACTGCGGTGTGGTGTAAGGGTCCCCACCCCCACCATTCTTAGTTGTTCAAAACTTGTGTTTTTTTCTCTTGTGGGTCCCTTTTGGATTAGGGTTTTTGGCCATGTTCCTCTACATCTTGTTTATCACATACATGCATATAATTCACCATGGATCGATATTGAAGCAAGAAACTATGATCCCCCTGTTCATCATTACTCCTCCGGTCACCATGTTCTTTAATTTATTAACATATACTTTTAGGGTTATGCTTCATTCATCCTCTACCTTGATGACTAGGGTATTGCCACCAATTTTTTGGGGTCCATTTTCATAGTAGTTTGGTGTCCATATAGCAATCATCATGGCGTATCCTTGTACTAGGGAAAATTGATGATCTAGTATGATTAGAGCTCTATTTTTTTATAGTTTATCGATACATTTAGAACTGTTAGTGGAACCGTCTATAAGATTTATTTACTCGATCACCTATCCTACATCAATACTCTTATGTGTAATTGAATAGAAACAAAAAGATTTTGATTATTCTTGTTGAACTTCTATGGAAGATGAATGACACACCCAAAGAAAGATAAAAAAATTGGATCGACACTAGAAGCGGAGTAAAAAAATTTGGTTTGGTATCATAATTTAAAATTGTTATATATGAATTTTTTAAGTAGGTAAAAATAAACACCGTGTCAATTTTCATTTCAGGAGTATCAATATCCATTTAAAATAGTATTAATTTTATTTTAACTATTTGGAATTTAGCATGCGACAAAATAACCAAAACGATAACAACATAGACAAAGACAAACACAGGAGACAAGATATAACGTGGTTCAGCATAGCCTACCTCCACGGACGAGAGAAACGAACAATCCACTAATAACGTAGAGAACCCGAAGAGTACAAATACATGATAACACATGTAATCTCAAAACCCGGTGTACAAATCCCATTACCCGGTTGAACCAAAACACTCTTCCTAACATCCCTACAATATACATCAAATCCTAAAAGTGGTTACATCTCTCCAGAGTAATTCCCCCCTCTCTCATTCTCTTTTTCTCTCATAATTTAAAAGGTTAAACCTAATCTATATTTATAGACCCAAATACTTGGTCACCAAGAAACCTTATTCAATAAGATCTCCTACCCAAAACAGATATTTACCCATTAAAGTAAATCCTAATTACCAAGTAATCTTCAACCACTAAAATTACAATAAAACCCAACTTAATTATCATTTGGAATTTGAGTTAAAATATAAAAAATCTCCCCTTTGACATAAATTTTATTCGAGCATTGGTCTTCAAGTCTTCAACAGCTTCAATTTTTACGTACGCCGAATATTCGTTGAAGCACCGCCGCCAAGTTTTCAACAACTCCAATTCTTACGTAGTATCCGTTGAAGCACAATTGAATTTTGAGAATTACTCCCCTTGCAACTGAAAGCTCGTTGCAGCAGTACTTCTCCAACATCGCACCGCAAAGTCCGCAACAAAAATTCTTCCACAATCGCGCAGTTTGAACCATAGCTCATGATACCATTTGTTAGGAATTTGGTATACGACAAAATATCCAAAGCGATAACGACATAGACCAAGACATGCACATGAGACAAGATTTAACGTGGTTCAGCATAACCTACCTCTACGGACGAGAGAAACGAACAATCCACTAATAGCGTAGAGAGCCCGAAGAGTACAACTACATGATAACCCATGTAATCCCAAAACTCGGTGTACAAATCCCATGACCCGGTGAAACCAAAACACTATTTCCAACATTCCTACAATACCCATCTATACAACGTAGGCACAATAGTTGTAGAGATCCTAAAAGTTGTTACATCTCTCCAGAATAATTCTCTCTCTCTCTCATTCTCTTGTTCTCTCATAATTCAAAGGGTTAAACCTAGTCTATATTTATAGACCCAAATACTTGGCCACCAAGAAACCTTATTCAATAAGATCTCTTACTTAAAATAGATACTTACTCATTAAAATAAATCCTAATTACCAAGTAATCTTCGACCGCTAGAATTACAATAAAACCCAACTTAATTACCAATTAGAATTTGAGTCAAAATATAACATTAACATTGTATTATATATATATTCACCAAAAATTTTGAGTGTCATATAACACCCATGTCCATTGGGTGGCTCCGCCCGTGATTGCCACTGTGGAATGGCTTTCGGTGGTGGTTGTCATCATATCTGCAATGGCCTCTGGTCTGGTCTTCCATCAATCCCCACCCTAAAAATAATGCCATTTAGCCATTAGGGCCATTGACTTGCAATCAACTGCATAATTCATTTAAGAAACCTTTATAATTCCCAAATTATGGTGATGGGGACTTGTTCCCTTTTTGCATATTTTTACTATGCTTTGTGTAGGGGTCAATTATTTTTACCCCTAAAGGTTAAAAATATTATTTAAGAAAAAAAAGTTAAGCTAATATATTAATTATATGACCTAATAATTAAATTGTCCTCTAATGTTTAGATGTTTTCTTTATAAAATGTTTACATGTTTTTCTTTTATCTTGCTACTTAATATTTTTTTATTATTAGTGTCCTAAAGTTTACAAAAAGTTTTTTATTTTACTTTAAAACTGTTAATTTTTATTAAAAAATTAATCAATAAACTGTTAATTTTTTTATTATTAGTCTCTTGAATTTTTTTGTTTACTTTAATCTCTAAATTTTTTTATTTAATCTTAAATTAACCTTTCTTTATTTCTCAATTTTATAATGTTAGTTCAATATATTTATAATTTTTTTTGGCACTAAGTGCACTGCATCAGGATAGAAACTTGTTACATTGTTGGCAACAATAGTATTTAGTTTATATTAATTATATATTTTTTGAAAATGTATTAATATAATGTAAATTATAAAATATTATAAGAATATATTTATAACATTATTTAATATAATTATGAAATAAGTTCATTGGCGAAAGACACAAAATTAAGAGTTGGTATAATTTTTTTAAATTTGAGCTCCAAAAATATCATTAGGCATATAAATTTATATGATGTTAATGCATCAAATATAAAACCTAGATAATATTACGACTTTTTTATACATGTATCACAAATGTCAAGATCAATTATTAACTCATTCCAAATTATTTACTGAAGTAGTACACATTTTTACAGCGTAAGACAAATGTATTTTTGTCCAATGTGACAATCCAGTCATCAGATGACATAAATTTTATTGGTTGATTTGAAAGTGCACTTGGTTTGTCGTGCTTTTTAGGAATTTGAAGAAACTGAAAATTAAATGAGACATTTAGTAAAAGTAATTATTTGATTCACTCTCAATAGAAAGTTTTTTCTCTACAAGCGGACTTATAAAGTTGACATATATTCTTTTTAGGGGCTTTAAACTCTAATTCTTAAATTTTAAATCTCAGAGTCTAAATTTTAAATCATAAAATATATTCATGAACCTTAAAACATAACTCCAAACACTAAAGCACTAATATTTAAAGTTTAAACCCCATTGTCGCAACTTTTTTAAGGGTCCCGAAGGTTTTTTTTAAATAAAAGACAAAACAACGGATTCACTACTAATCTTTTTATAAGGTGTGATTGGATCACCTAAAAAATAGGTTATTTTAATAAAATCGTTTTATTTTATTAAAATAACAATTTTGGTCTGCGAAAAACACAAAAACGAGTTCGGGAGTTGGTTACGCGTGGGAAATGGTTAGCACCCTCACAGCGCCCAAAAATTAGTACCTAGTCGATTACAAAACGTTTTAATGCCGGAATTTACTAGTTCGTATAAAATTTAATTTATTGTCCATTTATGAATACGATTCCATTTTAATGGCTCTACCATTCGGAGAGTAAACTTTAATCACCGCCAATATTTCTTGCGCTAACCCGTTACCCCCTTTTGGTAGGACACCGCATTAATTTTAATTCCACTTTTTAAACATACAATCAAAGAAGCAGTTGGTGTATTGAAATTTTTGTTATTCTAAGTTAGTGATTATTAACCCTAAGAATTGTCTAAGTGAATTTTACCTATTAGGGTTCAAATAAAATTAAGTGTATTTTATGATTTTTGGGTGAAGAAGAGTTTTTTATTTTTATTTCAAGGCACTAACTAAGGCTGTTAAGAACCTAATCCTAGGGGCTTTATTTAAGCTAAGAAATAAATAAAGGGAAGCGATTTAATTTACAAAATTAAATGAAATAATAAAAATAGAAAGGAATAAAAAAATTTTAAAGTGTGTTTCCTTCTCCAAGTAGAGTCAACACACGATATTCAGATTAATTTTATAAAAAACTAATTAAAACTTTTAATTTTAAAGAATGTGATAAAAATGAGTTTAACAATTAAAAATTAAAGTTAATATCTAAATTAACACAAATTAAGATTATATACCAAAAAATGGTGTAGGGATTTAATCAAATTAAATGGCCCACTTTTGTTTGAAAAGGGTACAAAGCCCAAAAACACCTTTTACCACATTTTCTAAATTTTTTTGGATCAAACATCCATTTTAGATAAAAAAAAAAACAAGAGTGTGTTCATAAGGAAAATAATGGATGAAGAACCAAGGTAGTGAACCACCGTGTCGGCCGCCTACCACCGGCGCCGGCCGTCGCCTCCGACGATGGTAAGAAATGCTACCAAATTCAAATATATATTCGAAACAATATAAATCAAAGTATCCTTAATTACCGGAAATTAGATCCAATCCGTGAATTAACTCATTTCCCCCAAATAACTCAATTAAACATTAGAAAATCATCAAAATCAAATTAGAAACACAAAAACAAGGATCAAATGCTTGGGAATTTCAGTAAAGAACCATACAATAGAGGAGATCTCGGACCTTGCCCCTATTTTGAAGTTTCTCCTCAATTGATTTGTGAAAAGCTAAGAAAACATAAGATTTCAATGAGATTTTGCAAGACAAAGTTAAAGAATCAAGTTAAAATCAATAATCTGCGTGAAAAGAATATCTCACATTTGGATTTTGATGAAATTCTGATTGTTTGGCAGAAAAGAAATTGAGAGAAAATATTTAGGAAAAAGTTACGTAAATTTTCTTTAAAAGCTAATAACTAACTTAGATATTTTAACCCCTCTTAAACCACATTTAAAACACATGTTTAAAATGATTTAATTGAAGGGAGAAACCACCAGCAAAAACTTGGTAATTTAGCTCCTTAAGGATTCTAAGAATTTGACCCTTTTCATTTTAGTCACTTTAAAACAATTTTCAAAAATCGCATTTGGGTCACTAACCAAAATGTCACATTTCCAAATTCAATTTTCCAAAATTTATTCCACCAAAAATCAATATATATTAAAAGATGATTTTTAACTATTTTCCCACATTTTTATCTCACCGAAAAATATACGGTCCCGAAACCGACTTGAATCCATACTCCGGTCCACCGGACCGTCTAATAAACCACAAAACCGCTAAGCCCTAAAATCGGGGCTTTACAACTCTCCCCACTTAAGAAATTTCGTCCCTGAAATTTACCTAGAGGAAACAGGTGCGAAAACTATTTCAACATATCCGACTTGCGTTCCCACGTGGCCTCCCCAACACCGTGGTGCCTCCACATCACCTTAACGAGATCAACCGTCTTGCCACGCAATACCTTACTGCTGGTATCAAGAAACTCAACCGGTTCCTCATCGTAAGATAGGTCCAGTCTCAACTCAATCTTCTCCACCGACACAACATGCGATAGATCCAACCTATACCTCTGCAACACCGAAACGCGGAACACATCGTGAATGTTTCCCAACTTCGGAGGTAGCCTCAAACGATACTTAACAGTACCCACACGCTCAATAACCTCGTAAGGTCCAATAAACCTCGGGCTAAGCTTCTCTTTCCGCCCAAACCGCAACACCTTTTTCTATGGTGACATTTTCAAAAACACTTTATCACCCACAGCGTACTCTATATCTCAACGCTTCAAATCTGCATAGGATTTCTGGCGATCTGCAGCTGCTTTTAAGCGCTCGCATATCAACTTTACCTTTTCGGTTGTCCCTTTCAAAACATTGGGCATCGACACAAACTTTTCCCCCACTTCTGCCCAATACACGGGCGCACGACATTTCCTGCCATACAACGCCTCATAAGGCGCCATCTATATGCTAGCATGATATATGTTATTATAAGAAAACTCCACCAACGACAACTACTTCTCACACGTTCCCTGGTACTCAATAACACAACACCTCAGTATATCCTCGAGAACCTGAATCACACGCGCTCGATTGGCTATCTGTCTGAGGATGATATTAGGTACTGAAATTCAACAGGGTTCCTAAAGAACGATGCAAACTCACCCAAAACCTTGCGGTGAACCGCGGACCCTTATCCAAAACTATAAATTTGGGCACTCCGTGCAAACGCACAATCTCAGAGATATACAGTTAAGCCAACTTATCCAAGGTATACGTTGTATGCACTGGCACAAAATGCGTACACTTCGTAAACCGATCCACAATCACCCAAATGGAATCCTTTTTGGTCGGCGTCAAAGGCAGCCCATACACAAAATCCATGGTGATTCTTTCCCACTTCTATTCCGGTATCCTCAACGGTTGCAACAACCCAAAAGGAAACTGATGCTCAGCCTTTACCCGCTGACAAACCATACACCGAGCAACAACATTAGCTATATCCATTTTCAGTCCAACCCAATAGTACTCCCTTTTCAACCCTCGATATATTTTAGTACTACCAGGATGCATAGTGAAAGGACTAACACGTGCCTCAGTCAGAATAATATGCCTCAACTCTTCATCCTCAGGCACCACTATTCAACCTTTGAAACACAACGCCCCATCATCGTTGAAATGAAAATCCGTAGGATTTTCATCATTGATATCTTCCACATGAGGTATCAAACTCCCATCGTACGGTTGCTTCTCCTTAAACATCTAAGACAAGGACGAATTCACCTGCAACTCGGCCAACAAACCCCCGTCATTTGTCACATTCAACCGAGCAAACATGGCTCTCAACTCTACAACCACTTTTATTCTCAAAACATCCGCCCCCGAATGATAATCAATGGTCAGATCATAATCCTTAAGAAACTCCAACCATCTACGTTGCCTAAGATTCAGCTCCTTCTGTGTCATCAGATATTTCAAACTCTTATGATTCGTATAAACCATACATTTCTCACCATAAAGGTAATGCCTCCAGATCTTCAAGGCAAACACAATCGCTGCAAGCTCAAGATCGTGAGTATGGTAGTTACGTTCATGCACCTTCAACTGCCTAGATGCATACGCCACTACCTTACCCTCCTGTATCAACACACAACCAAGCCCAACATACAACGCATCACTATAAACAACAAACTCCTTCCCCGATTCTGGTTGAAACAAGACTGGAGCTCGCGTCAAGGCTTCCTTTAACCTTTCAAAAGCTCGCTGCCTATCTCATATCCACTCAAACCGAACATTCTTCTGTAGCAACTTTGTTAACAGAGCCGCCAAACTAGAGAACACTTCCATAAACCTTCGGTAGTAACCCGCCAAACCAAGAAAACTCCTAACCTCCATCACAGACTTGGGCTCCTTCCAACTCATTACAACCTCAACCTTATACAGATCGACACGTATTCCTTCGGCCGACACAACATGCCCAAGGAACACAACTTTCTTAAGCTAGAACTCACATTTGCTTAACTTAGCAAAAGCTGATTAGCCAACAGCGTCTGGAGCACAATTCTTAAATGTCTATCATGATCTTCCTCGGTACGAGAGTACACAAGGATATTGTCAATAAACACAGCCACAAACTGGTCCAAAAACTCATGAAACACTCAATTCATCATGTCCATAAAAGCAACTGGTGCATTGGTCAAACCAAACGGTATCACAAGAAACTCGTAATGCTTGTACCTCGTACCGAATGATGTTTTGGGCACATCCACCTCCTTCACCTTTAACTGGTAGTACCTCGATCTCAAATCTATCTTGGAAAACACCGAGACTCCCCTGAACTGATCAAACAAGTCATCTATATGTGGTAAGGGAAACTTGTTCTTTATTGTCAATTTATTTAGTTACCGATAATCTGTACACATCCGCAACGTACCATATTTCTTCTTAACAAACGGCACCGGCGCCCCCATGGTGAGATACTGGGTCTAATGAACCCACGGTCAAGCAACTCCTGCAACTGCGTTTTCAATTCCTCTAATTCCTTCGGAGCCATCCGGTACGGAGCAATGGATACCGGTATTGTACCCGCAAAGACCTCGATGCCAAGCTCTACCTCTCGATTAAGTGGCAACCCTGGTAATTCCTCTAAAAAAATACCCAAAAACTCACATACGGTGCGAACATCCTGCACCCTCAACTCATTTGATCCAGAATTCATAATATAGGCCAAATAAGCCTGACATCCCGAATCCAACATTCGACTTGCTTCCAAAGCCGAAACAACATTAGACAAAAACTTAGCATTCTCACCAACAACCACCACCTCATAATCATCCGATAACCTCAAAGATATCCGTTTGGTCTCAAAATCCACCACAGTCTGATGTTCGGTTAACCAATCCATTCCTAAAATCACATCAAAACCATGGAATGGTAACTCCATCAAGTCCACAGCAAACACATATCCCTGAACCATTAGCGGACACCTACGATACAACCTCCTAACCACGATCGTCTCCCCAAGAAAACTAGTCACTATAACACCCACATTAAGAATTTCAACAGATATATCAAGCAACTCAACATGCTCACTCAAAATATATGAATGAGTAGAACCAAAATCAATCAACGAATACAACGACAAAGATAGTAGGGTAAAAGTACCTGCAATCACATCGGTGTCATTGCGACCCTCGCGGTGCACATACACTCTAGTCGGTCTACCTCTCTCAGGCTGGATAGCAACAGTATGAGCCACAGTCCTCTGCCCACCATGTCGATGCTGAAACGGTCTGCGGCCATGACCACGACCCTGCTGCGGAGCAACAACAGGTGCAACACCCTGCCCACCACGAGCCAATAATGGACAATCACGCCTCTGATGGTCGTATGACCCACAACTCCAACAAGCGTTAGCCACCACAGGCGCAGGTGCCTAACCCTCCCTAGCCAAACGCGGGCAATCTAGCCTCAAATGATCTCGGGATCCACATACCCAACAAGTGCTAAACGAGGCTCTAACTTGGGCACCCTGCCCCTGGACTCCACGTCTCATAACACCTCCAACATGCCTCGGCTCCGGGAAAAACCTCCTGTCACAATGTCTCTTGGCCTAACCACCGCTATAACCCGAATCAACAGCTTTCTTACCCGAGTTAGAACCTCACGATCCAAATGCCAAACCTAAATTCTGCTCTACATCCTTGGCTCGCAAAACTAACACATCGAAGTCAGTGTAATCAGCAGCAAGCATGTATGTCTTAACATCATGCACAATCCCATAGCAGAAACGATCACATTGAGTACGCTCGTCAGGAACCAACTCAGGTGCATACTGACTCAACTTTACGAACTGTACCTTGTACTCCGTAATAGACATACTACCTTGCACTAGAGCCATAACCTCACGTTTCTTCTCGTCCAGATATTGGACTCCCAAAAACTTCTTCCGAAATGCCCCGTAGAAGAACTCACAGGTCACCTCCCCAGTTACCATACTGGATATCGTGGTAGTCCACCATGCATAAGCATCACCCTGCAGCAGGGAAACAACAAAGCCTAGCTTACGAGCATCGGTGCACCACATCTGGCCCAGTATCCTCTCAGTACTGGCCAACCAACCCTCGAAGGCCTCAGGTAACAAACCTCGAAACTCAGCTCTATCCAAACTACGAAGACGCTCAAGCGGTAAACCTTGCCCTCAACCGGTGGTGCTGGCATACGAACACCCACAATTACTGCCTGAAAAGCACGGGTCATGGCCTGTATCAACGGTTCCATATCACCCATCCCTGGCCCAACCGGTGCAAGTGGTTCACTCCCTCCGGTGGATTAGGTGGTGGTGGTGGCAACCCTCTACGAGGTACAACTTCTACTTCAGCTTCATGCCCAGTAGCAGCATCAATCGTACCCGATCACAACTCTCCCATCGGTCCTATTGTACTAAAATATATCTAAGGCATGATAATCATTTCAAACCAAAAACAGTCAGGCCAACCTCAAGCAAGTATCCAAGACTTCCATTTCAAAAATCAAAACTTTCCAACCTATAATAATAAGGCAATGGGTACCACCAAAACTTCCCCAACATAGCATACAACAACCAACATTCATATATCAATCACTGTGCATATCAACCAGAGTACATACAACAATCACCGTACAAATCAAACATGGAAACAACACCACAACCTCCCAAATGAAACAAACCTGGCTCTGATACCACCAAATGTAACCCCCTTGACCTGGCCTAAAAGCCCAACCGAACCAAGAAGGCCACATTAGGTTTGTCGTTACAAACTTAAGAGATACAACAAAACCCGGTCCATTTTTCCCCTCTTATCTTATCTAGGTGCCAATTATTAACCCTACATGTTCATGAGCACATCAGGTGCAACCCTAACTCAATCGAGCATCAATTTGACATTCAATTAATCATATTTACAATTTAGGGACCAAAATGAAAATATAGAAAATTTTAGGATTAAAGCTCACTTTTAAGTTACCAACTTTTAATTTGACTGATTCCAAACTTTTATCTCAAGTTTCAACTCAATCCGATCATTCTATCATATTCAATTGCATTGGCAAGATTTAGGGACTAAATTATAAAGATGACAAAATTGCCCAAAGTGACGATATCAGAATTAACGGTCATCCTTACCGATACAAGTATACCCGTATCGATACGGATTGAAACACCCCATTTCAGTACACCTTTATGCCGTATCGATACGCCCAATTGAAATACCAAACTTTTGAAAACCTTGATGATCGTACCGATACGGCTCTCCGGGCGTTTTAATACACGGGATTGGGACGAAAAAGTTAATTTCTAGTAGATGAGACCCGTATCAAAACACTCATTGACGTACCGGTACGCTAAAACCAAAATGGCCTAGTCGTTTCAAAACACCAACCATCGTACCGATCCCTTAAGCCTCAAAATGCCTAGCCGTACCGATACGGTCCCTCGCGTATCGGTACGCATAGACTTGTAATGTTATATTTTGCTGGTTTTTCATCCCAAAAGCATACTCTAACCACTCCAACATGCTTAAAACACAACCCCAACATGCCAAATATATCTCAAGCCAACTAGCATCACAATTCTAACAACACAACAAGGCTTCATGCATCAAAAAGGAAATCTATAGGCATGCTTCCTAATATGCACCGAACCAACATATCAAAAGATAAACCAACACCAAAATCAATCCTTAAAGGCCATATAAAACCCAAGAGCAACTAAAGAAACATGCTCAAATAGGGAGTTCCACAAAACATCTCCCCAAACACAACTAGTACCTCATTGCCCTTATTCATTATAGTCTAGTCTCTAACATACTTTGGAAACAAGTCTTGCCAAGATCCCCTTGCTTCTTGCTACCTCCCGGGACTTTAATTCTCTGCATTGATGGACAAAGAGAGCTTAAGCACACATGTCTTAGCGAGGAATGCTCAGATCAAAACACCATCAATGCATTTAAACCATTTTCTTTACATCATCCTTTAAAACATCATGCCCCTTTTAAAGCACGCACTTTACATCATTAAAACCAGCATATTAAACCATATGCTACATGTACCATTAATCAACAACAAGTCACATTGCTAACCCTCTACTTAAGCCTTCCCGTGCATTACTACCAAATGCAAAGCTCAATGAGAAACATGTATAAATCACATTATACAACATAAAACATTTCAATGATACATTAACAATTATACTGGTTTACAAGTGATCATTAAACAAGTCCAATAACAAAAGAGTTCATCGGATACACGGATTCAACAAGTGTTAACCCAACACTTTAAGCCATCTCAATCGGAATAGCGATACAATTACAATCGCGGTACAATAACAACCAGGTACACTTTCAACCTACGGGGACACCAACCCCTTTCATCGGTTAGATGCTTAACCCACTAACGGGAGTTTTTGGTACTGTTTAATCCTCTACCGTTAGGGTACTTGGATGGAGTATTCGGTACGCCGTATAAAGCCCTCAACATCCAAGGCGACTTATTTACAGTGCACTCAATCCTATGGCTGGCCAACTATATCCGATAACAATTTTAAAACCACATCACTTGCCAATATAATTAACCATTTTAACATTTACCTCACTGTTTTAAACCAGCATTAACCAAAACACTTTTCCAAAGCAACAACCATGCTTTAAAGCACAAGTATAAACCATACTTACAAGGATCACTTACCATGTGCATTATTCAACAAAACATGCTAAAAAATGGTATATCGAATACTTTAAAACATGCTTAAATAGTACGTACATGAACATTAAACCAAGTGCATAAAATTATTCGAACAAGCACGACCGAGAGAGTAAAACCACTTTATACTTACTTCCAAGTCTAGGTAAGAATTTCAAGCTCTACCTTAACTCCCAAAACTCTGTTCCAAAACATCAAAACACTTTAAATCACGTTTTCACACACCAATACGCAAAACCTTAATTTGCCGACGCGAAATCAAGTATCTGAAACCTCCAACGCTTCTCCAATCACCTCCGGATCAACCTCTATTGTTTTTACCACAAAAAAACAAAGAATTAATGCATCATAATGCATTCTAAACACAGCAACTACAATCCTTCTCGGATTTCCACAAAACCCTCACAATTAACATTCCACAACAACCGAAAACGTAATCAACACACTTCGATTCACAACCCAGCCAACATCTATCAATCTAACATCAATTTCAACATCAAAACACATATAAAAACAGATCCAAATCAACCTACCACCTCCAGCAACCTTACAACCATAGAAACACCACAAAACCTCAAAATTAACAACCTAAACAAATAGAGATTCTTAAGTTTTGGGATTTCATTGATAAAAATGTCTTATCAACATTATTAAACATCCAAAATATAAATCAAAGCATCCTTAATTATTGGAAATTAGATCCAATCCATAAATTAACTCATTTCCCCCAAATAACTCAATTAAATATTAGAAAATCATCAAAACCATATTAGAAACACAAAAACAAGGATCAAATTCTTGGGAATTTCAGTAAATAACCATACAAAAGAGGAGATCTCAGACCTTACCCCTATTGTGAAGTTTCTCCCTCAATTGATTTGTGAAAAGCTAAGAAAACATAGGATTTCAATGAGATTTTGCAAGACAAAGTTAAAGAATCAAGCTAAAATCAATAATCTGAGTGAAAGGAATCTCTCATCTCTGGATTTTGATGAAATTCTGATTGTTTGGCAGAAAAGAAATTGAGAGAAAATGTTTAGGAAAAAGTTACGTAAATTTTCTTTAAAAGCTAATAACTAACTTAGATATTTTAACCCCTCTTAAACCACATTTAAAACACATGTTTAAAATGATTTAATTGAAGGGAGAAACCACCAGCAAAAACGTGGTAATTTAGCTCCTTAAGGATTCTAAGAATTTGACCCTTTTTCATTTTAGTCACTTTAAAATAATTTTCAAAAATGGCATTTGGGTTACTAACCAAAATGTCACATTTCCAAATTCAATTTTCCAAAATTTATTCCACAAAAAATCAATATATATTAAAAGATGATTTTTAACTATTTTTCACATTTTTATCTCACCAAAAAATATATGGTCCTGGAATCGACTCGAATCCCTACTCCGGTCCACCGGACCGTCTAATAAACCACCAAACCGCTAAGCCCTAAAACCGGGGCTTTACAACTCTCCCCCAATTAAGAAATTTCGTCCCTAAAATTTACCTAGAGGAAACAGGTGCGGAAACTGTTTCAACATATCCGACTTGCATTCCCACGTGGCCTCCTCAACACCGAGGTACCTCCACATCACCTTAACGAGCTCAACCGTCTTACCACGCAGCACCTTACTGCTGGTATCAAGAACCTCAACCGGTTCTTCATCGTAAGATAGGTCCGGTCTCAACTCAATCTTTTCCACCAGCACGACATGCGATAGATCCAACCTATACCTCCGCAACACCGAAATGTGGAACACATCGTGAATATTTCCCATCTCTGGAGGTAGCCTCAAACGATACTTAACAATACCAACAAGCTCAATATCCTCGTAAGGTCCAATAAACCTCGGGCTAAGCTTCTCTTTCCGCCCAAACCGCAACACCTTTTTCTAGGGTGACACTTTCAAAAACACTTTATCACCCACAACGTACTCTATATCTCAACGTTTCAAATCTGCATAGGATTTCTGGTGATCTGTAGCTGCTTTTAAGCGCTCGCATATCAACTTTACCTTTTCGGTTGTGCCTTTCAAAATATTAGGCATCGACACAAATTTTCCCCCCGCTTCTGCCCAACACACGGGCGCACGCCATTTCCTGCCATACAATGCCTCATAAGGTGCCATCTATATGCTAGCATAATAACTGTTATTATAAGAAAACTCCACCAACATCAACTGCTTCTCACACATTTCTTGGTACTCAATAACACAACACCTCAGCATATTCTCGAGAACCTAAATCACGCACTCCGACTGGCCATCCGTCTGAGGATGATATTAGGTACTGAAATTCAATTGGGTTCCTAAAGCACGATGCAAACTCACCTAAAGAATTAAGTTAAAATCAATAATTTGAGTGAAAAGAATCTCTCACCTCTGAATTTTGATGAAATTCTGATAGTTTGGCAGAAAAGAAGTTGAGAGAAAAGGTTTAGGAAAAAGTTACGTAAATTTTCTTTAAAAGCTAATAACTAACTTAGATATTTTAATCCCTCTTAAACCACCTTTAAAGCACATGTTTAAAATTATTTAATTGAAGGGAGAAACCACCAGCAAAATCTTGGTAATTTAGCTCCTAAAGGATTCTAAGAATTTGACCATTTTCATTTTAGTCACTTTAAAACAGTTTTCAAAAATTGCATTTTGGTCACTAACCATAATGTCACATTTCCAAATTCTATTTTCCAAAATTTATTCCACCAAAAATCAATATATATTAAAAGATGATTTTTAAATATTTTTCCATATTTTTATCTCACCGAAAAATATACGGTCCCGAAACTGACTCGAATCCCTACTCCGGTCCACCGGACCGTCTAATAAGCCACCAAATCGCTAAGCCCTAAAACCAAGGCGTTATATCCCATATTCTCCTTATGCCTAAACGGATAAGCGAGTTCTATTCTCCTCATGCTCGAATAGATAAGCAAGTTTCATTCTCCTCATGCCTGAATGGATAGGTAGGTTCTATTCTCCTTATGCGAACGGATAGGCAGGTTCCATTCTCCTTATGCCTAAAAGGATAGACGGGTTCTATACCTGTCGAAATTTAACAAATACTATGATCATGATGAGCATGCTCCTAGGGATGCCTAACACATGAATCCATGTCATTTTCTCTTTTATTTTTTCGTTTTCAAACTTTTTTCTTTTATTTTTTCTTTTGTTTCAGGTTTTTCCTCCTTACTTCTTTGTGCATTTACTTTTTCAACCCAGATAGACAACCATGCTAGCTATTTATTCTTTGTATCTCTCTGCTTTAGAGAAACATATGAGCTTTGCACATTTGCTCACTCAATTCAGTTATCTTGTATTCCTAGATGGGAGGACTGACTTTTTGTCCTCATATTCTTCAAAACTCATTTAGCCTTTGCTTGATTGAGAGAGAAAAATCTCTTACATCCTTCTAGAAGCTTGAATGAAAGCTTTAACATCATTGGAAATCTCCTCCAATGTCTGTAAAATTGTTCTCATTGATGGAGAATGTTTAGCAATCATACTGCCTTAAAATAATATCAAGCATCCTCAAAGCTTCTTGTAATTCTCAGATGCTTCCCCTACAGGGCTCTTTGAAGCTCTTGCATGTAAATTCTTGCAGCAAAGCTAATTTTTACCTTGAATGTCTTCGAATAATACTGGTGTCTTCTTATCTTTATCTTACGTCTATTAACGTTGATGGCCTTAAATCCTTGGCCAATGCAAATATCCCCACTCTAGGCGTGACCCATTTAAAATTCAGATGTTACTGGCTAAAACTTCCCAAGTAAGAACACCAGAAATTTCCTTGTGCTGCCTTTGCAAAGTCGACGAGGTACGAGGACACAAAATTCCTTCCAAGATGCCAAGTTTTCGAGAGATTCATTTGCTTCTTGCCTAATCCATAAATTATCCGAGCCGCCTTTTGCGGGTTTTCAACTCAGATCCTATTTTGGTTTCAAGACGCCCTTTGCGGGTTTTCATCTTGAACCATTTTTCCTTTTTTGCTATCTAAGGTGCCCTTTGCGAGTTTTTACCTTGTGATAATTTTATTTTTTTCTTCTATTTTCCCTTTTTTTCTTTATCTTCTTTTTTCAGGCATAAAACTTCCGAATTAATCAAACTATGAAGCTCATCTCTATCCACCTCAACCAAGATCAATGTTTCTTTCGAGAATGCCTTCTTCTAGTTAGTTGTTCATTTTCCTCGAGAATCTCTTTGAATTGGAAAAAGAGAAATCTCTTTCTCGGATGAACTTTCTTGTCATGAGCTCATGTCATTCTTCTCTGATTCACCAGACAATAGCAAATGACTTTCAACCCCTTTTTCATTGGATAACTGAACTGGTCATATCTTGCTTGGACCCGCTCTACTTTTTCTAGTTTTGCTTCCATCAAGATATAGAGAGATGGAATTTCAACCTTGACTAGCAACTCAACCTTTTATCCCATAAACTAATAAAGGCGGTGTTGCCCCTATTATTTCTTGATACAATGGTAAACAATTTCTACTGGATTTGAAATCAATACCAAGAAACCTTTGTTTTTTTCATGAATCTATGTCACTTTACTTGTAAGATGCAAGAAAAGGGTTAGAAATGGGGATTTAAAGAAAAATAAAAGGCTTGAAATGAGGGTTCAAAGGAAAAAGTCATGGAAAAGAGCAAAGTCAGATGCCCCAAAATTCATAGTATGAATGATTCATAAATCCATTAACCGGATAGTGTCCCACTTTTAAGTGTCTCTCTTTAACTCACCCACTCCCCAAATTTTAATTTTCCCACTTTTCTAATCTCAATCAGACATTAGAAGTTTTGAGATCCCTAAAGAAAGGTTAACTCAATAAGGTGTAATGTGTTCTGCAAACAAACTCATTTTCTTAGATATTCATGTGTGATCCAAATGATCTTTAAAGGCTTGTAATGTAGGCTAGGCCGGGTTACAAAAAAAAAAGATATATAGGCTCAAATACATGTTTTAAGGGTGATTAAACCAAGGATCGATATTTCTTGATGAAATCTTCGTTCTTTTATTCTTTGGATCACTCTAGGATGCCCATTTTGGGTTTTCACCCTAGAGTTCATTTCTTTTTTTTGGGACATTTCCCCCTTGAAGGATTTCGTACATTTTTTCTTTCGTATGTCAACTCTCATTTCTTTCCTTTTTTTTTTTTTTCTTTTTACTTTTTTGATTTCCTTTTGTTTTTTGTCCTTTTATTAGGACATTCAACTTTATCTGATATGTTTTATTTCTTGCTTATGAACAACCTTTCATCCTTTTTGCCCCCAATGTGGGGAGTGATCCTTGGTTGGGATTCAATCATAGAAAAAATCAGGCTCAAAGGGGACAACAATGGATATTTTTTCATTTTCTTATTCGTGAAAGAAAATGAAGGAATGCCAAATGTCATTTCACACACAAATATCATTGAAGAGAAGCAGTCTTTAGTTGGTAGATGTTTTAGAGTTATCACTTCATTCAAAAACCCTAAACAACAATGTTTGAGAGGTAAATTCACTCAAAATGGGATTTTCCCATTAATCATGAACACACTTTATTGCCCTTTTATCTCGGGATTAGATTCTAGAATCATTCATACAATCAATAATATAGGCTCTGCCAATAGGATGCATTTTGGAAGGGAAATAGATGAAGATAAAATGCATAGAAAAAAATGAAAATGTTTGCCACTTGAGAAAATTAAAGGGAATGTATATTTTACACAAGTATAATAACATAGAGGCCCTTACAAAAGATCCCTAATGCTCGTGGGCAAAAGAAAAAAGGGTTGGTTCTAGGTATGACTCCACCATTTCTCAGGAAAATCATTGATCATTATTCTCAGGTAAATTCACTCGTCATATTTCTTTCTTGATTCTTAAAGTGAGCGTAGGCAATTCCTGGCAGGGGTTTGATGCCATCAGTTGCTTTCTCTTTGTATGGGTCCCAAAACCCTAACATGACTGCTATCTGGGTAACAACATCCCAACAAGTTCGCGTATTCTTGCAATTCAATTTTGAAGCCGGCGACATGTCTTCAATGACCATTGCTTGGGTATCGTGCTTATGCGAAACTTTATCTCTTTTTAGATTTTTAAAATTTTTCTATAACACCCCCTTACCCCTACCCATACACCAGATAAGAGTCGAAAATGCTATGACTTTCTTACCCCTATCCGTACATTAGATACTATAACACCCCTTACCCCTATCCTAAAATTTCTCTAGCCCAAGCACGCTTAACTTTATTAAAAATTGACTTAAATTATTTACTCGAGTTTCTAATCATAAATCAATTATGTTAGTATGCAACTCATCACCTAAGTTTATTCTTAACCAAAAATCAGATTTAATCCCCATCCAAGAATTCATTGCCTATTTGGTCACTTGATTTTGACAATTTGTCAAAATGGTCCCTAATTCAATTCATCATCGGTTTAGCATTCTAACATCAATTTCACATTTCCAACATCATCAATTACATAAATACACTCCAAGTTCATAAAATTCAGATTTATTCCCTTAACTTTGAAGCTTGCCGAATTGGTCCCTATAAGTTTTAACTTAGGGTTTTGCTTCCAACCAACAAATCAAGCTTACTAGATCATTAATCCAACATCACAAACCCTAAGTTAGACTTAAATCTATAAACCCTAATCTTTTCCATACAAACCAAAATGTGTAGGGTTTATGGATTTAAGTCTAACTTATGGTTTGTGATGTTGGATTAATTATCTAGTAAGCTTGATTTTTTGTTTGGAAGCAAAACCCTAAGTTAAAACTTATATGGACCAATTCGGCAAGCTTCAAAATTAAGGGACCGAATCTGAATTTTATGAATTTGGAGTGTATTTATGTAATTAATGATGTTGGGAATGTGAAATTGATGTTAGAATGCTAAACCGACGTTGAATTGAAATATAGACCATTTTGACAAATTGTCAAAATCAAGTGACCAAATAGGCAATGAATTCTTGGATGGGGATTAAATCTGATTTTTGGTTAAGAATAACCTTAGGTGATGAGTTGCATACTAAGATAATTGATTTAGGATTAGAAACTTGAGTAAATAATTTAAGTCAATTTTTAATAAAGTTAAGCGTGCTTGGGCTAGAAAAATTTCAGGATGGGTGACCACTGAGAATTTTTTTTAAAATTTTAAATTACCCCGATCTTTGAATAAAGAAGTCATAGCAATTTCGACTCGTATTCGGTGTATGGATAAAGGTAAAGGGGTGTTACATTTATTGGACAATCATAGTGTAAAATAAATGGTGTATCAAAACGGCAAAGCCATATCGGTACGAGTATTGCTCACTGGAATATTGGATGAAAAATTGCATCGGTATGCTTAAGGGGCTTATCGATACGGGTTAACCGAAATTCAAAGTTGTTGATTCCAATAACTGACAATTAACGGTCAAAAAATTTAAAGCAAAAGATCTTTGAAAATCTTGACAAACCGTACCGATACGGATGGTTCCTTTAGTCAAGGGGAAGAACATGTACAAATATTAGCAAGGGGAGTCAAGAGACTTTGAAATAAGAACATTCCTTTAGTCAAGGTGCTTTGGAGAAGTCACGAGGTTGAAGAAGCTACATGGGAACCGGGAGAAACCATGAGAAATTATCACCTACATATCTTCGGTTCGGGTAAAAATTCGAGGACAAATTTTTCTTAAGGGGGAAGAGTTGTAACACCCTAAAATCGGGCCTAGTCAGAATTCAATTCTGGCAACCAGAAATTTTGCACTGGAAAGTCAAATTTTAAAGTTGACCTTTGACCAAGTGGTCAATTATTGGTTTATTGAACCCTAATTAAATATTGATGTTGACTAAAGATCTCATTCTAAACATTGAAACTTGTTTTAGTGATTTAATTGAGAAAATTAGAAGTTTGGGGGGTAAAGGTATAGAGAATAGAAAGTTTAGGGATATAGCTCGTAATTATCCCACTTTTGGGATTACTCATTCCTTATGTAGAATGATCAGCTAAGCTTCCTTCATAGGAAGGAAAGCTTAACTAATGTAAAATTAAGAAAGAAATGAAATGGGAAAAATGTTCAGAACACTTACCGGTTGGTTTGGCAAACAAGTAGCTCTCTCATCTTCTTCCTTCAACCATACAGCTCAAGTAAGCACCTCCATTTATGGTTAGAAAAAGCTTAAATTTCTTTTATTTCTTGATTTTAAATTAATCCTGGTAATCGGTAAGTAAAAGACCTCTATTTTCATCGATTCCATACCAAATCCATGTTTAATTCCAAGTTTAAGAATCAAAGGATCCTAGAAATTCTCTAGGGAAATCATAGATTGTTCGTTATTGATTTTCATAGCTATTGTATTGCTATGAATCTATTATCGATATTGAAATCCTTGTAATTCCTATTTCCTTGTAGCTCAAGGGAATCAAGGTGAAGAATCGCCAAGTCCTTCTAATTCCAACAAGCTCAAGAACAAATGGATTGTCATCTGGGAGCCTTAAAAGCCTCGGAAGTATTGGTGAGTGTAATGAAAGTCTCGGGAATAGCTAGGTGACTTCCCGATTTTAATGTTGATTGATTATTGCATTGTCATCATCCTTACAAGGTATGGATATACTGAAACTTCATGAAAAGCTATATTGGTAAGCCTTGGTAATCTTATTGCATTGAAACATTGATTACTAAGTCATAGTGTTGATATTGTCATCATTAAAATATTTATTGATTATTGATCATGTTATTGACCCCATTGATATATTATTGAGATTCATAGACATGCATATTGGTTATTGACCATAGCAATGACAAGATCATTATATTGATAAGAACATTGCATTGACAAGATCATTGTAATGATAAGAATATTGCATTGGCAAGATCATCGAATTGATAAAATCATTGTATTGACAAGGATTTATATGGTCATTACTGAACAAGGCAAGCATTGAACATTTTTATTGATATTGAATATTGTTATCATTTTGGCCTAATCATTGAATCCTTGGATACGAATGGACATTGGATACAACTGGCAGGCCATAGAATTTATGAGTTCATTGGTATGGAGTGGACTACGGTCCTTGAGCTATGGATCTATTTGGCGATGTTGGCGGGATGTGTTAGTGTTGGTCTTATTGGCAATGTTGGAGGATATTGACCATTTATTGTTGGCGATGTTGGTTGGGAATTCGCGTATCCACATTCACATTTCGATCCAAGGAATTAAGGTATTGAAATTATTGCTAAAATATGATTTGAGATGCATTTACATTGATATACATGTTATTGATATTATTGATATTCATGTTATTGTTGTTGACTACCTCACTAGGCTATATAAACCTAATGCATCTAATTTTCCATGCATTTTTAGGTTGAAGGTTGGTTGGAACAAGGATCAAAGCTAGGCAAGCTTTGAAGCAAGTCATACAAGCTATATGCAATGTAAACCTAGCCTTTGAACTCCTAGATGGTGGCATAGGGTTTAGACATGTTAGTTTAGCCCCATTTTGTATTTACATATGATGCACCATGTTTAATAAGTTAAGATAAGACATATGGCATGTTAGTATTTTGTCAAATTAGGAAAAATGGCCTAAGATGCATCAATAAGGGAAAACATAGTAAATGGATCCGTATTGACATGAAATTTGGCATGCATATAGAAATAATGTTTTTAAGCTTGCTGTTAAAATTTGGCAACCTTTGGACATGGTTAAGGCCTTTAATTTGGTTAAAAACCATACAAAATATGACATTATAGACACAGGCGTACCGGTACGGGTGATGTCGTACCGGTACTGATAAGTAGTTTTGGGCAATATTAACCCAGACGTACCGTTACGGGTGATGTCGTACTGGCACTGGAATGTAAATTTGGTAACATGTATTAAGGCATACTGATATTACTATAGTAGTATCGATACGATAAATCAACACTAGAATTTTACTTTAGCAATGGTACCAGTATGAGTGGTGTCGTTCCGATACCCATTAACAACTAAATTTGGGAATTTAGGGATTGCGTACTTGTACGGTAATGGTCCTATACCAATACAGATGCACTGAATTCTTTTACCGGTACGACATAATGCATATTGATACCAGATTTAAGTTCGAAATGATTTATTTTAAGGGCATACCAGTACGGTCTCTTGAGTAACGTATCGATGCATGTGAGTTAGTTAAGTTAGTTAACTGGTTTGAAAACCTTGCAATATGGTCACTGATTTAGATATGGACTAATTGAATGTGGAAATGGTTTTCAAAATCTCTGAAACTTTACATGCAAGATAATCAAGCAAAGAATTCCACATTGGTAATTCTATTTATTGATAAGTCCTTAAAATTTGCAAGAATTACAATTTAATCCCTAAACTTTCATAAGTTATTAAATGGTCCCTTATTATAATTTGGTTGAATTTGCATTGACCATATCTATCCATTGCATTATATCAATGTTATTAATTTACTATTTTAATCGAAACCATCGAAATCAGTAAATCGTCCATTGTATTGTTCACCGGTAATGCTTTCTGACCCAATTCCTACCAGACCGAGAAGAGGGTGTTACACAGTAGGGATTTCTGGTTGCCTGGAATAGTCACAAACTTTCAATAAGGCTTGAATGTGTTCCCGAGCATCATCTTTTGTTGTTCTTCTAAATTGTCCAATTGTGTTGAGCATGTTGAACATGACAGATTTTAGCTCAAAGTGTGTATTCCCTAGATCAGGCACAACAATGGATGGGTTGAGGTTGTTGATAACAGGCTCAATGATATCTCTAATGGGCCTTCTAGGTTTAGCAGGTGGTGGATCCTCCTATCGTTCTTGGCCATTATTTCTTACTCTAATAACTCATAGTCCATCAACTAAGGGTATGCCTTGGTTACACACATTCTCAGGGTCATTATCTTCGTCGTTCACCCTATTCTTTCTCTCTTATCATAGTCTCCTCAAAGTTCTTTCGAGCTCTAAATTATATGGAAAAATATGTTGTGTATTAGACCTTCTGGTCATACACTGGAACATACTTAAGAAAGAAAAACAAAAACAAAAATTAAATGCAATAAAAATAAAATCCTAAGTGCAGTTACAATGTAATTATCAATTGTTAATCCCCGGCAATGGCGCCAAAAACTTGATGCTTGTCGAATAGTGATGCACTTTAAAGCAATTATACTCGTCATAGCAAGTAATAAAGTGATGAGTAGAGTGTCTAACCCACGAGGATTGGATTAATAACTATAAAGTTATCAAACTTAAGAATGTGTTTGCAAGTATTGGAGGTTTAATTAAAACTAAAACTATTAAGCAAAGATAGCTAAGATTAAGACAAATAGTTGTAGCAACTAACAGATAATTATGAAGGCTGAGAATATTGCTAAGGATATATGCTTGATTACCTATGGCAATGCTATAGCGACTGGCAATACATGTCTGCGTAAACCATTAAATTCTTTATCTACTCGACAGGATTTTCTAATAAACTTCTGACTCTCTCGATTCCTAGAAGTTAATAATATTGTAGTTAAGGTGATACATGTATGCGTTAACCCTGACGACTCTATTATTTGTTTAAGAATTCTCTTTTAGTCGTCGAAACCCTAAACTTATGTCAAAGCCAGATTAAAACTCAGTTAACAGGCTAGACCCACTGTTCACGTTTGTATAACCTAACTCTCTTGATATTAAGTCATAAATCAATAGTTAAAAGGCCTCTTCCGATAGCTCTTAAAAACTACGCATGAAGAACGATGAACATAATAGATAAAGAGAAAGACAAATATACCATTGAAATAAACTAATCAAAACATAAAATCCTGGGACACAATAATCCTAACTAATTTATTTAGCTCATGTCTGATCTCAAAACATCCATAATTAAAAGTATAAAGTATGGCAATTTATCAAGAAAGGAAAAAAATAGTCGAGCGTCTTTGACAAAACTCTCTTCGTGCCTTCTAATTGTGTTGTAGTTCTCTCTTCTGTCAGCCTCTCTCCATATCGTCTTTCTTGAGGAAATATCTCTAGCTTTTGCTCTGCTGGTTCTCTGCAAGCTCCGAACTAGGACTATCGTCTGTAACCGTGCTCTCTTTGAAGTAGTGTCCAAGTTTCTCTTATATAGGTAGTGAAACTAGGGTTTCAGTACCCTAAAGTACGCGTTGCTTCATTAAAGAAAGCCACTGGTTTTCCGTTTCATTTAATGTTGTGTATCTGGGAGAAAGTCCACATAGGAACATCGCCAACTCTTTATGCCTCGTCATCTCCAACCATGCGATATGCTACTCTTCTGTGCTAGCAATCTTCCAGCATCCTACACATGCACCACAAAACACCACCTTTCCCGTAAAACGCACCAATATATATAACATTGAAGTGCAGGCAGTGTAACTCCCTATCTTCATGTAAAAATGTACAATCTAACCTAAATACAAACTATATAAACTTGAAAATATGCAAAAGACAAGTAAAAAGGGCATAACAAATAGATTATTTACGTACTCGTCACCGAACAACGTAAGTCACCTATATGAGAGTAAAGTGGGGCCACTTCAAGAAGACTATTGGGGCATAGTTCTCTCAAAATCTTGCAGAACCAAGGTGATGTTCACGACCATATGAACATAACCATAAGAACTAAAAACCTCGTCATGGAGGTAGTTGTGTGAAGTATGTCATCGTTTACACAAACGATATAATAGTTCAAGGATATCACGTCTACTAGTCATCCAGTAAAGTAAATATACTTTCACAAGGTAAAGTTCAATGGTGGACACCTATCTATCCTATGCAGCTATCGATCGTACAATCTATCACCACATCGAGTCAAAATATTATGATAAAATGATTAATTTCATTCATGTAGGGGATTGTTGAAAAATTGTGATAAATTGGAAAGTTTGAGGCATATTTTCTATGGGTAAGGTGGATATTCGAATGATGAATTTATTAATTCATATTCTACTCCATGAGACCTTTACAATAGTATCTCATATGCTCAAAACAGTTGAGTGATGAATGAGAAATTGATGCTCAAAGTAGGGAACTTGTGAACTATGTAAGGAAAATGAAAAACCCTTATCCCACATTGGTAGGATAACAAGCATGGGAAGTGTTTATATACAAAAACCCACTTGCTAGTCATTGAATGACTTGGGTTAAGACTGTGCCTCGCGCACAGGCGCATGAGGGTGCAAATTGAAGCTCACCGAACTCATCAGGGTTGGGTGCGCACCCGTACGTCGTGGGCTATGTCAATGTCGGGACCGACCGAACTCTCCGTGAGACTGCAGATATTTTATCCACTACGAATTAATTTTTCCTTATATGGTATATTTTTTTGAATATTTTGAATTAAAAGGATATTATTTGGTTTCTTTAATTTCGAATATTAAATAAGGTAATGTCTTGTAGTTTATATTTATATATTCGATTAAATACGGTATTAATGGCTTATTTTCAAATTTATTTGGACACAACATTAATGAACATAACATCAAAATATATAATTTCTAATAATACTCCCTCGTGAAACCCATATAAATAGTGTGCAAACCTTATAGGTTTTACACAATATACAAACGCAGAGTATTTTCAATTACTTTCACTCTGTGATTTTCGAAACTAGTGTTTTTGGTGATAGAGGAAGGCGAGGTTATGGTTTTTTGATCACTGCATCCATGCTATTGTTGTGTTTATACTATTGGTGTATCTTGGGAGATGGTCATCTACAGTTCTCAAGCATCATAAGAGCGGACGAATATGTCTTAAGGAAATTGTGATTTTACAAGTCCCAATAATTTTTTCATCTGAACTGTTGTCCGAATACAAGTAAACTATTTTAATTCTAATTTTCATATGTCAAATTTCCTTCAAATTTTCTTTTATATTCTGCTCGATCTTTATAATAAAATTTGTATTTATGTTGCTAGGATGTATGGATCCTTTATTAGAACAAATTTGGCTACTCAAAATTTGTTATGTAACACTCAAAAAAGGGGGTTGGAGGCGGGGAGGCTCGAACCCAAGACATTTCCCACCCTAAGCTGTGTGTTAACCACTAGGCTAAGCCCCATTTCTGATATGGGACTACAGCATATATCATTTGAGTAATTATTGCTCAAGAAATCTGGTATTTAATATACCAACCAAACCCATATACCACATTTACTCTAGCCTTTATTACAGCCCTTCTCTCTCCCATCTCTCGATCTCTCCCCAAATTTTGTCCGACCACCGTGCCTTGTCCCTCACTGTCGCGCCGTAAGGCTCACCGCCGACACCAGGAGAACCGCCCTCTTCTCCAGAGCATTTCCCCTCCATCCACGTACATCCACCGGTTGTCGTTCGTCGTAGGGAACGATGTGAAGGTTTGGTAGAACCCTAAAGGCTACCATTGTCGATTCGACCACCGTCCGTCCTCTTTAGCAGACGATCAAGGTCCAATCGTGTCCTCCTCCTCAAGACGAGCATAACCGTAGTCACCGATCATCGTTTAGCTATAGGGAGAGCCTTCATCGGAGTTGCGCTACTTTCCGGTAAAGCCATGACTTTATAGGTCATTTTCGTTATGTTCTAACTTGTATTTTTTGTGTGGATGGTTTGGGTTGGGTTAGTTATGAGTTGAGCTTCGTTTTCAGGTCGGGATCAGCGTCTTTATGGGTCATCGGAGTGTTTTTCGGTAAGCTTTCGGTGATCAGAATCTAGAATGAGAGAGTGGGCCGGTCTATTATTACTGGGACAAACCGGTTGAGCCGACCCAGGTCAAGTGGTTCAAACCAATTTGAGCCCAGGCAGGTTATAGCCCAAACAGTTAAACCTAATCCATAACTGACCCGACCCATTAACCCGAGATTTAATCGGTCCAACTTGAATAGTCAACCCGACTTGAGTCAACCGTTGACCACTGACCACCCCATCAGCATGCCACGTAGGCATGCTAAGTCAGATGTCATGTCATCATTGACTGCCACGTCAGCATTGACTACCACGTCAGCATTAACTGTCGATGTCAACATGCCACGTAGGCATGCCAAGTCAGCTGCCATGTTATCGTTGATTGCCACGTCAGCATTGACTGCTAACGTCAGCATGCCAAGTCAGCTTCCATGTCATCGTTGACTGCCACATCATCGTTGACTACTAACGTCAGCATGCCACGTCAGCGTTGACTTTTAACTAAAAAGTCAACTTTTTCAAAATAGTCATATTTTATGTTTTTCGACGTCCTGAACCCATTTTTGAAGCCCGTTTTATGAAGTTTCAACCCTAAGGCCTCCAAAAATCGAACCCGAAATGCAAGCATCTTTATTTGTAATAAGTTAACTTGTTGATAATTATTAATGGTTTATGAGAGGTCTAATTAAGGATATTTTGTGGTTGTTATAGAGATTTTCCCGATTGTGCCACAAATAAACCCAGCTCGTCTCAGTCAGTCCAGCTGTGAGACCCTATTATTACTCGTTCCCACACCGTTGAGCGAGACGTTGCTGGACCTTAGATCGCTCAGACGCCACTTTTTGAGGTGTGTTCCCTTTTTATGTGCTATATACGATTTTAAATCCGAAATAATTATTTCTATAAGTATGCATAAAAAAATTACCATGATTATAACATGTTTGTATATGCATATCGTGTATGACTTCGCATGACATGCAACATACATCACATAGATAGGGTTAACATGAATATGACATGCAATATGGTTGATCATGATATGATGTTAATGACATGGACATGATACATGGGGACATATACGGGATATTATATGGAGTGTTTATAGGTGCAGCCTTGATCAAGCTGGTAAATCATCACGGGCCCAAGGTATCCCCTTAGGTAGGTGTCGTGGCTACGGCCCGAGTAAATCCTTACGGACCTAAGGTATCCCCTTAGTGTGGCTCCTAATGCCATCAGGCTTAGGGTAAGTCCTTTACGGGCTCAAGGTACCCCCTTGGGTAGGTGTCACGGTTTTAGCCCAAGTAAATCCTTATGGACCTGAGGTATCCCCTTAGGGTGGCTCCTAATGCCATCGAGCTTAGGGTAAGTCCTTACGGATGTAGCTCAGTGGGGAGCTGCATATTGGTGTACGGTTGGAGGGTAGATAGGTTGCATGTATACCTTTGGTTGCCCTTTTTATGATGATGCTTTTATGCATACTTAATGTATTGAAAATGTTTTTATTGTTGCACTTTTGGGAGTACACTGAGCTCTATAGCTCACTTCCACACTTCTCCTTTCAAATTGTTTTTGATAGGCCACCTGGTACCCGACACTTGGAGGATCGACACATTGGATTCTACTAGATTGTATTGTTCTTATCCACCATTTATTACCAAGGTGACATGTGCCATTTATTTTGGATGTATAACTTATTTTGGTTGGGTTTGTTTTGGTTAACTTTTATTGCTTGGCGATACTTCAATATTTGTATTTTGACTATTACTATTATCCATTTTCACTCATGGCTATTTTATTAAACTTGAAATTATGGCTAAATCCCTGAAAAGTCCAAAAAATTTCTATAATCGATATAAGAAAAGTTTTAAAAAGGCAAATGTGATCTACTATGTCGTGCCTTTCGCATAGGCCGGTGTAGGGGGTTACATTTGGTGGCATCAGAGCTTTTGGTTTATATCCTCGGACTGTAAAAAGGGTCCTACGTTCAAACATCGATTTGAAAGGTTTTAAACATAAAGTTATATATGAGGCCATGTCACTGAATTATATATATATATATGTTTTACTGTGCTCAATTCTCCAGTGCCCAAATTGATTTCATACTCTTTCTAATTGTAGATCATTATCTTTAGATCATTCGATATGAGTACTAGAAGAGGTAGTCGATCGATCTGTAGGCGGGGTCGTCCAGTTAGATTCGTAGACCTTATTGACGAGCCTACGGTAGATCCACCCACTCCGGCTAATCCACATGCTCATGTCGGTCCTTCTGCTCTCGTAGGGCCTTCCAATTATAGTGGTCCCGCTATTTCATCTAATCCACCACCGACTTCTGGAGCTGATATGACTACACCCGTTAGGGGAGCTGCTGACACCAAACCTGATGTTATGATTGGGATTATTGATGATGCCCTTAGTAGGCAGTTTTTAGAGCTGATCCGAGGAGCTATTCGAGCATCGGGCATGTTACCAGAAGTTTCCCTCACACAGACTTTGATATCTCATAGAGTCGGAACATTTTCTGGATCTTTTAGTGGGCCACCTAATGCAGTTGAAGACTGGTTATACGACACTGAGAGGCGAATGGATCAGTTGGGATTAGATCCAGCTAAGAAGTATCTGGGAGGTGTATCGATGCTGAATAGTAATGCCCACACCTAGTGGAAGTCGATCGTTAGTAGTGTGCCTCCAGACAGATTGACGTTGGACTTCTTCAAGGAGAGATTCAGGAGCCGTTTCTTGGGAGAGTGCTACCTGAATGAGAGGCGTAAGGCATTCTAGGACTTAGAGCAAGGATATATGTCTGTGGCAGAATATAAGATTAAATTTCTGAGACTGCTAAAATATAGTACAGGTCTAGTAGCCACTGAGGAGGACTGTTGTCGTAAGTTCCTAAAGGGACTTAATTATGAGATACGTCGGAGGATTGCTACATACCATGATAAAGATTTTGAGGCCCTAGTGAATCGGGCCAAGATTGTTGAGGAGCTCGAGCTGTTGGAGGCTAGTTAGAACAGTAGAGACTAGAGTCAGGACCGTAGCAGAGTCCAAGGACGGGATCGACCTGGTAGGTCATCTGGTTCTAGGTCGTCACGTCCGGGCAAGAGGGCCCGACATGCACATTCTCAGAAGGGCAATGATAGACCGGGACAGACAGTGTCCACCGCTTCAGTAGCCACTAGAGACAGTTCATATGGGTTTTCTTCTATTCCTCCTTGTACTCATTGTGGGCTTCGACATAGAGGAGAGTGCAGGAAGCTGACAGGAGCGTGTTTTCGTTTTGGGTCTCTACATCATTTCAAGAGAGACTGTCTACACCCTCCTCTCACTGAGCAGATGTCGACTCAGACTTCTACCCGATTTCAGACCCCGGCTCGTTCGCAGGCATCTGGTCACACTCCAGCCAGTGGTCGATCAAAGGGTAGACCTTCGGGGTCCGTTGCTAGATCTGATAACAGAGGTGGATCTTTTTAGAGTGGAGGACCTTTTATGACTGATGTTAGGCAGCCTACCTTGATTTATACTACTAGACGTTGGGATGACAGAGATGAGCCAGATGTGATTGCAGGTACCTTTACCATTTATTCTGTTCCATACTTTGCATTACTTGATAATGGCTCTACACATTCATATGTGTCGAGATCTGTAACCCGATACATTCAAATTCTAGCTGACATCACAGAGAATTCAGTTATAGTCATGAGTCCGGTTGGACAATCAGTGGTTGTGAACAAGATATTCCGTAGTTTCCTGTTAGAGGTTCAGGGAGAGATATTTTCGGTCAATATTATAGAATTGTCTCTAGAAGAATTTAACTTAATTCTCGGTATGGATTGATTAACCGAGCACCGAGTCACACTGGATTATGAGTCCAAGAGGGCAACTTTGAAAACACAAGATGATCGGATATTTACTCTAGTGGGTGAAATACGGGGTTATCTTTCCAATGTGGTATCATACTTGACTGCCGATAAGATGGTTTAGAAAAGATATCAGGCATTTCTTGCTAATATCTTGAACATCAAGCGTTCTGTGGCTAAGCTTGAAGAAACTCCGGTAGTGAAGGAGTTCTCTGATGTATTTCCTGATCAGTTACCTGGTTTACCTCCTAACAGAGATGTTGAGTTTGAGATAGAGACTTATCCGAGTTTAGCGCCGATTTCTAAAGCCCCGTATCGTATGGCTCCGGAAGAATATAAGGAGCTGGAGATACAATTATATGATCTCCTTGATCGAGGATTTATTCGACCCAGTTCCTCACCCTAGGGAGCTCCAGTCCTTTTCGTCAAAAAGAAGAATGGTTCCCTCAGATTATGCATAGATTACTGGAAGCTTAATCAGATCACTGTCAAGAATAAGTATCCTCTTCCAGAATCGATGATTTGTTTGATCAGTTCAGGGGAGCTTCGGTTTTCTCCAAGATCGATCTTCGCTCCGGGTACTACCAGCTGAAGGTGAAAGGGACAGATGTTGCGAAGACTGCTATTGGCACTCGTTATGGGCACTATGAGTTCTTAGTGATGCCATTTGGGCTAACCAATGCCCTTGCAGCTTTTATGGACCTAATGAATCGGGTGTTCCGACCATTTATTGACCAATTTGTGGTGGTATTCATTGATGATATTTTGGTGTACTCTCGATCTGAGGCTGAGAACGCAGAACATTTGAGGATTATGCTACAAACTCTCAGGGAACACCGGTTATATGCTAAGCTGAGTAAATGTGAATTTTGGCTATCTCAGGTAACATTTTTAGGACATGTGATATCAGCACAAGGTATTCAGGTTGACCCTAGTAAGATCGAGGCTATTGTAAACTAGAAGCAGCCGAAGAATGTGTCTGAGATTCGTAGCTTCCTGGGTTTAGCCGGATACTATCGACGCTTTATCTTGGGATTTTCTATTATTGCTTCTCCTTTGATGAAGCTGCTACGGAAGAATGTTCCCTTTGAGTGGACTGAAGCACAGCAAGGGAGTTTTGAGAAGTTGAAGACTGCTTTGACACAAGCACCAGTCTTGACTCAGCCTGAACCAGGGAAAGACTTTACAATTTTCAGTGACGCTTCACACTCGGGTCTTGGATGCGTTCTAATGCAGAATGGTAGGGTGATTACCTATGCGTCACGATAGTTGAGACTTCATGAGTGCAATTAACCTACTCATGATTTGGAGTTGGCAGAAGTAGTTTTTGCTCTGAAGATTTGGAGACACTATCTCTATGGAGAGAAATGTTATATATATACTGAGCACAAGAGCCTAAAATACCTTCTCACCCAGAAAGATCTTAATCTCAAACAGCTTCGTTGGCCAGAGTTGCTCAAGGATTATAATTGCGTAATTGAGTATCATCCCGGGAAGGCTAATGTAGTTGCAGATGCTTTAAGCTGCAAGACTATTTCTGATTTGAGGTCCCTTTTCGCTAGGATGAGTATTTATAATGATGGTAGCTTACTGGCAGAGTTACAGGTTAAATCGACCTTAGCTGAGGAGATTGAAGCTAACCAGCGCCAGGATAGTTCTTTACTTCCGGTTATACAACAGGTTGAACATGGATCCACATCTGTTTATACTTTTGACCAGGATGGTGTTTTATGCTTCAAAGGTCAATATTGTGTGCATGATGATGCCAACCTTAACCAGACTATTCTTAGAGAGGCTCATAGCAGCCTTTATGCCATGCATCCCGGAGGAGATAAAATGTACCAGAATTTGAAACAGAGATACATATGGGTCGGAATGAAAAAAGACATATATGATTTTGTAGCCCGATGTCTGACATGCCAACAAGTAAAAGTAGAGCATCAACTCTTATCTGGGTTGCTGCAGCCGATTAAGACTCCCGAGTGGAAATAGGAGCGTATCACCATGGATTTCGTTACAGGTTTACCCCGAACACCCTCTAAGAAGGATGCTATTTGGGTGATTGTTGATAGACTCACAAAGTCTGCTCACTTTATTCCAGTTCGGATCAATTATTCTATGAATCAGCTGGCCAAGCTGTATATTACCGAGATTGTCACTCTGCATGGAGTGCCTTTATCTATCATTTCTGATCGTGAACCAAGGTTCACTTCCTATTTTTGAACAGCATTGCAGACGGCCTTGGGTACTCGTCCTAATTTTAGCATATCCTTCCACCCGCAGACTGATGGGCAATCAGAGAGGGTGATTTAGATTTTGGAAGATATGCTTCGGGGGTTGTGTGATTGATTATCATGGTAGCTGGGAGGATTTTCTACCATTTGTTGAGTTTGCTTATAATAACTACAACCAGGTTAGTATCCGTATGGCACCTTATGAGGCCTTGCATGGTCGTAAGTGTCGTACTCCAGTCTGCTGGACAGAGTTATATGATAGAAGGACTCTAGGCCCCGAGTTGATTCAGGAAACGGAGGAAACAGCTAGATTGATTCGGAGTAGACTAAAAGAGGCTTTTGATAGATAGAAGTCTTATGTAGATCGAAGGCAAAAAGATATCGAGTTTGAAGTAGGAGATCAAGTCTTTTTGAAGGTATCTCCATGGAAGAAAGTCATGAGATTTGGACGTAAGGGTAAGCTGAGTCAGAGATACATTGGGCCATACCGTATCCTGAAGAGAGTTGGGCCAGTTGCTAATCAGCTTGAGTTACCTCCCCAGCTTAGCCGTATTCATGATGTATTTCATGTGTCCATGCTGAGGAAATATCATCCAGATCCAGGGCATGTTATTCAGATTTTGGGTGTTGACCTGAGACCAAATTTATCATATGAGGAGGAGCCTATTCAGATTTTAGATTCAGATGTAAGAGTTCTGAGAAATCGGCACATTCCGATGGTTAAAGTTCAATGGAGTAATCGTAGTCCTGCAGAAGCTACTTGGGAGACAGAAGAATCTGTGAGAGAGCAGTATCCGCATCTTTTCGATTCAGGTAAATTTTGAGGATGAAATTTTTTTAGGAGGGAAGAATTGTAACACTCGAAAAAATGGGGGTTTGGGGCGGGGAGGCTTGAACCCAATACCTTTCCCAACCTAAGTTGTGTGTTAACCACTGGGCTAAGCCCCATTTCTAATATGGGATTACAGAATATATCATTTTAGTAATTCTGGCTAAAGAAATATGGTATTTAATATACCAACCAAACCCATATACCACATTTACTCTAGCCTTTATTACAGCCCTTCTCTCTCTCATCTCTCGATCTCTCCCCAAATTTCGTTTAACCACCGTGCCTTATCCCTCACCGCCGACACCAGGAGAACCAACTTCTTCTCAGAGCGTTTCCCCTCCATCCACGTGCATCCACCGGTTGTCGTTCGTCACAAGGAACGGTGTGAAGGTTCAGTAGAACCCTAAAGGCTACCATTATCGATTCAGCCACCGTTCATCCTCTTTAACCGACGATCAAGGTCCCATCATGTCCTCCTCCTCAAGACGAGCATAATCGTAGTCACCGATCATCGTTTAGCCGCCGAGAGAGCCTTCATCGGAGATGCGCTACTTTCCGGTAAAGCCATGACCTTATAGGTTATTTTCATTCTGTTTTGACTTGTTTTTTTTTGTGTGGGTGGTTTGGGTTGGGTTAGTTATGAGTTGAGCTTCATTTTCAGGTTGGGATCGACGTCTTTATGGGTCGTTAGAGCGTTTTACGGTAAGCTTTCGGTGATCGGAGTCTAAAATGAGAGAGTGGGCCGGTCTATTATTACTGGGCCGAACTGGTTGAGCCGACCCAGGTCCAGTGGTTCAAACCGGTTCGAGCCCATGCAGGTTATAGCCCAAACCCAGTCGGCCCAAACCGTTAAACCTGATCCATAATCGACCTGACCCATTAACCCAAGATTTAATCGGTCCAACCCGAATAGTTGACCACCCCGTCAGTATGCCACGTAGGCATGCCAAGTGAGATGCTATGTCATTGTTGATTGCCACATCAGCGTTGACTGCTAACGTCAGCATGCCACGTCAGCGTTGACTTTTGACCAAAAAGTTAACTTTTTCAAAATGGTCCTATTTTATGTTTTTCGACATCCTGAACCCGTTTTATGAAATTTCAACCCTAAGGCCTCCAAAAATCAAACCCGAAACGCAAGCGTCTTTATTTGTAATAAGTTAACTTGTTGATAATTATTAATGGTTTATGAGAGATCTAATTAAGGATATTTTGTGGTTGTTATCGAGATTCTCCTGATTGTGCTGCAGATCAACCCAACTCGTCCCGGTCAGTCCAGCCGCGATACCCTATTATTACTCGTTCCCACACCGTTGAGCGAGACATTGCTGGACCTTAGATCGCTCAGATGCCACTTTTTGAGGTGTGTTCCCTTTTTATGTGCTATATACGGTTTTAAATCCGAAATAATTATTTTTATAATTATGTGTAAAAAAAGTTACCATGATTATAACATGTTTGTATATGCATATCGTGTATGACTTCGCATGACATGCAACATACATCACACAGATAGGGTTAACATGAATATGACATGCAATATGGTTGACCATGATATGATGTTAATGACATGGACATGATACATGGGGACATATACGGGATATTATATGGAGTGTTTGTAGGTGCTGCCTTGATCAAGCTGGTAAATCATCACGGGCCCAAGGTATCCCCTTAGGTAAGTGTCGTGGCTACGGCCTGAGTAAATCCTTACGGACCTAAGCTATTCGATGGCCGAATAAGAGGGTGGGTTGTGTTTCGGTCTCATATGGCATGGAGGATTTTGTCAATTTTATTGAAGACTTGGGATTAGTTGACTTACCTTTACAAGGGAAACAGTTTACATGGTTCAGTTTCGAGAATAGATGTAGCAGGATTGATAGGTTTTTGGTGTCGCCATTTTGGGTGGATCATTTTTAGCAACTACAATAGCTGAATTTACCCTTTTCGATTTTTGATCATGCTCTGTTAGAGCTGGTAGGAGATGATAGTGATTGGGTCCTAGGCCTTTTCGCTTTTTGAATTGTTAGTTAGATTCTAAAGCTAATGTCAGCCATATAGAGGGTGAGTGGAAGCGGATTAATGTCTTGCATGATGGACAAGTGAGTGTGATTGAGAAGCTGCGTATGTTAAAGCAATTTTTGTGTGTGGAGATAGATTTGTCTGCAGGCACTAATTCAGATTAGTTTGGTAATATGGAAAAATCAAATTCAGATTTGCAATAGAAAATTGAGGAGATAGATTTGTCTGCAGGCACTAATGATTTGTTGGAAGAAATGTTGGATCAATGTCGTCATTGGATACAAGAATTATAGAGAGCAATCTGTCAGAAGAAAATTATATGAAGACAGAAGTCACGAGCTACTTGGTTAAGGTTGGGGGACCGAAATACAACCTATTTTCATAGGACAACAAAGGTTCGAGCGTTGCAGAACAATATACAAGGTTTACAAATTAATAGGCATTGGGAATATGATGCGAGTAGGCTACGATTTTTGTTGTTCGAAAGTTTAGATTACAAATTAATGGTCCTGATGGGTTCAGTTTTGAGTTTTTTTCGTAAGAGTTAGGAGTTCATCAAAGGGGATGTGATGGATTTTGTGATACAGTTTCATACTACGGAACGGTTATCGAATGGATCAAACTCTATTTTTGGTCTTACTTTCGAAAAAGGATAATCCGAGAGTGCTTGGTGATTTTCGGCCGATCAGCCTGCTTAATTTTTTGTACAAGATCTTAGCGAAGGTTTTGGCGAGTCGCTTGCAGAGAGTGTTAGATGAGGTGATCAGCGATACTCAGACGACATTTGTGCGGAGATGTCAAATTGTAGATGGTGTATTATTGGTGAATGAAATCATTTATTCACTTTGTAAACCAGGCTCTCGAGAGAAGGGTTTTATCTTTAAAATAGATTTTGCCAAAGTTTATGATTACGTTAGGTGGTCGTCGTTTTTAGATGATATCATGCTCCGAATGGGCTTTGATAGTGACTGGTGCAAGTGGATGTGTGAGTGTGTGTCGATGGCAACGCTAACTATTTTGTTTAATGGGTCCGCTTACTAAAGAATTCGGTATGGACGCGACCTACGGCAAAGCGATCCCTTATCGTCGCTATTTTTCATGATTATTACGGAGAATTGCATATGTTGTCATAAAATACAATGGAGGCTGGCGTCATTAATGGTATTATTGTGTCTGTCGGGTTATCAATATCACATTTTCAGTTCATCGATGATACCATCTTGTTTTTTGAAGCATCTTTGGAAATATGACACAAAGTGTACGACATTTGTTACACTGCTTTGAGGCATGTTTAGGTTTGAAGATTAATTTTCAGAAGTCTTCCCTTTTTGCGTTTGGGGTGGATCAGGTTGTATTTGATTAAGTGACTGAGGTGTCGTATTACCGACAAGATGAGCTACCGTTCTTTATTTAGGTTTGCCGTTGGGGGTAAATTCGAAAAGTAAAGAAATATGGGATCTAGTGATCGCTAGGTTTAGATACAAGCTGGCTGGTTAGAAACGTTCTTCAATGTTTTTTGCGGCTCGAGTGACTCTTGTAAATTCCATCCTATCTTCGCTCCCGATTTTCTATATGGGGTTGTTTGTGGTACCTAAAGGATTGATAAAAAAGATCGATAGAATCCGTAAAAGTTTTCTTTGGGTGGTGTGGAGATGAAGAGGAAATATGTAGAATTAGTTGGGATATTGTGTGTCGACCATGTAGTTTTGGGGGTTTGGGTATTGTGGACTTACGGCTTCAGAATCTAGCTATGTTATCAAAATGGGTGTAGTGATACGCCACAAAATTCTCTTTGTTGTGGAGAGCTGTTCTCATGGCAAAGTATGGTAAAACATTCCCGCAGTGGCATTTCAAAACGGTTGGGATGTATTCTATGTCCCCAGTATAAAAGTAGATTGTTGGCATAACATCTCACACGTCGATTGAACAATATATTGATATGGCGAGCTTTGTTTGGAAGGTGGGAGCAGGGGATATGGTGTTATTTTTGCATGATCAGTGGTGTTTAGATGAGCCTTTGAAGGATGTGTTTTTACGGTTATTCTCTATTACTTTAAATAAATTGGCATTAGTTCGGGATTATGCTGAATATGGGTTGTTTGATCATTCCAATTGGGATGGTTTCGTTCGCTGAGATCTTTGAGTTTTGAGCATCGTTCACTTCAGGAGTTGTGGTCGTTGCTCTTTCCTTTTCAGTTGCTGTTGAAATGAATGATAGACTCAATTGGAAGTTGGATTCGAAAGGTAACTTTTTAATACGAACCTTGACAAATAGACTAATATTGGATAGAGTTGGCGAGTCTGTGAGTGGCTTAAGCTTTGTGTGGAAGTTACTGGTTCCACCGAAAATCCAAACGTTCTTGTGGTTTTTGTGCCTAGAATGGATGCCAACGTTTGACTTCTTGTGGCAACGTGTCGTATTGCTTCATGAAAGGCAAGGCCCGTGTGTTTGGTGTGGTGAGGAGTTTGAGGTGATGGATCATATTTTATTCTCATGTCCTGAGGTCCGTAGGGTATGGGAATGGTTTATACGGTGGGGAGATATTTGTTTGCCTTTCCCACGCACGTTGAGGGAGATGATAGGGAAAGATTTGCACTGCTTGTTTAATGGCGCGATTCGGCATTGGTGGATATTGAGTGTGGCTGCGTTACTTTGGTCGCTTTGGCTTGGTCGAAACAAGGCAGTGTTTAATGAAAAATGGATGGCGATGGATGAATTGTTTTTTCTAGTCAAGTTGCGAAAGCTTTTTTGGATTCGCGTTTCACCAGATTCAAAATTGGTGGATGAGGCATAATGGTGGAGCTGTCCTCGTCTATGTAGTGTGTCGTGTACTGTGTCGAATAGTCGTGTGGGTGTTTGTTGGTCTCCTCCTCCTGCGTGTAGTGTTAAGTTTAATGTTGATGAGTCCGCTCGTGGTAAACCGGGTCCAGCAAGCTTTTGGGGTGTTTTGCGGGATTCTTCGTGTAAGATTTTGGTTCTATTCTCCGGATAGGCATAATGGATTCGAATGAGGCTGAGCTTTGCGCTATCGCATTCGCATTTTCTTTGTTTTGTCGTTCTCAATGGAAGAGTGTTGTCTGGTTGATTGTGGAATCAGATTCTAAAATTTCTCTTGGTTGGATATCTCAATTGGATCGGCGCCCTTGGAAATTCTGGGAGGTTTTTTGGATATTAACTTGGCATGTGCGGAATTGGGTGATGTATGTTTCGAACATGTTTTTCAGGAGGCGAATGGGATTGCCGACATTTTGGCCAAGGAGGGTGTGGACCGATTGTCGGTCTTGCAGGCGAGCATGTAATTTGGTCTTGTTGTGGTCGTTGCGTGATGAGTGTTGCGGCATGCTGTGAAGTACAGGGGCTTTGTTTTGGGGGTTGTGTCCAGGGGTTTGGCAGTGAGGGTGGTTGCATTGTGCGTGGGAGGAGTTTTTGGTTTTGGGTGTTAGGCTTTTGTTTTTTTGTCCCGAACTTTGTACTATTTTTCTGTGAATAAGTTTAGGAAGTTTTTTAACGAGCCATTGGTAGGTTTGCTATATGATTTCTTCTAATAAAATAATTAGTTCTAAACAAAAAATTTGACCCAACTTTTTTTCCACGCACAAACCTAAATAGTTTCTTATAATTCACATATTCTTAACTTTCTTTTTTAACCATTTCCCCTAAATTTACCACAACCTTGTGGATTTTATTAAATTGTTTTAAATCCCTAAAAATGTGATTGACCAAACATGTCTTTTGCGTCAACTAATCAAGATTATGCATAAATTAGTTAAGTAATCATGAATACAAGATTGACTGGACTAGTCTTTTGTCGGAAAATGTGAAAAATGGTAATTTTGAGCCATATTTCGAATGGGTAAAGGTGGAGATTCGAATAATGATTTTATTGGATCTAATTCTATTCCATGAGACTTTTACAACGGTATCTTATATGCTCAAAACGGTTGAGTGATGAATGAGAAATTGATCCTCAAAGTAGGGTAGTTGTGAATTGAATAAGGAAGTGAAAATCTCCTATCCCACATTGATGGGATAAATTGAATGGGAAGTTTTTATATACACTTACTCACTTGGTTGTCATTGAATGACTTGAATGGAAATTGTGCCTTGAGCACAAGTAAAGATTTGCTAACAAAGCTTATTGAACCATTTGGGTTGGGATGCACCACCACTACATGAGTGGTGCGAATGTTTAGATTGGTTTCAACACAACTAAAATCACATAAATTTTTTTAGTGTAGTGTTTTACTATGTGGATTTTACAAAGTAGTTTTCGGTGGTAGGCCAAGGCAAGGGTCAGTTCGTGATCTCCACAGTAGTGCAACTATGGTTGATCATCTGTTGTTATATCTTAGGAGACAGACAACCAACAAGCTCGAGCACCATATAAGTGGTCGTAAATCTGTCTTAAGAAAATTATGTTCGTGCAGGCCTCAACACGATTCCTTCTGGTTTTCGTTTTCTAATCAGTTTGATTTACATACACTGTATCGTTCTTAGTTTTGTATTGTTCAATTTAATATTTCGATTAATTGCTATGTTTTATTGATTTATTATTTCCATTGATTAACGCGTTTATTCTAACAATCTTAAGACAAATTTTAGTTCTAATCCAAGATGAACATATTAATTTGGTTCTTGTATCATTGTGATACAATGGCTACAATTATGTAGACCAAGGAAGAATGCGGGTATCAATGAAAATACAACCGTTGATTCCTGCCATAAACAATGCCTTATAGGTGCTTGCTAAACAAGATGATCTTCATGACCAATTTGATTCTTGTTTGTGCTACTGGATGAACGGTGGGGAAAAAATGAATATGGTAATCATCGTCTCATGCCTTCTACTTTTATGATATCTTTATGATATTATTATGGTATTATTACCTAATATTTACAGCCATAAATTTGGAATATCTTTATATGTGTTTTAAAAGGTTGCATTTCCGAGTAATAAGAACCAATATGATTCTTTTTAAATTATGATATTTTCACTGCCTTAAATCATGGTATTAAGAGAATTCTTAATATTCCATAATAAGTTTTGGTTTTTTAATATGAATTATCATGTGTCATTATTTTGGCCTTAAATGTGTTTCCTTGTATTTTGATTTTATTCCATACTAACAATTTCTTTTGAGAAATTTTATAGAGATAAATAGGATATTCAGACGAAATCGTGATTGGTTTTGAAAATAAAGATTCGTAAATAATTTATTTCGGGATTTAATTTCTGCCATTTTAACGGATTTACGTGATCTTTTCCAAAACAAGAATCAACAAAATTAAAGGATTAATTCCTTTTGATTTTTGTTGCCTTGATATCTATGGTTTAGGTTTTAGTGTTACTAATCCAAATGTTTAACAGACGATACAACAAAGAAAATAAATCATTAAATTTATTTCTATGCTAGAATCATGTGTTGATTCTAACTTGTTAAGGGAAATAAATCGTTGGATTTATTTTTGTGAGAATCTAGAATGATTCAATCTTGAAATAAATCGTTGAATTTATTTTGGAAAAAAAATAACTCAAATTTATTATTTCTTAAGAATCAAGTATGATTCTATTTTGGAAATAAATCGATGAATTTATTTCTGGAAGTAACATTGATTATCAAATTCAAAGCGCTGATTCCGATCGAGGTCTCGAATCAAAGCATAGAAGAACTTTGTTCTCTATGTCAAAATTAAATTCTTAAAGCCTATTTTGATGCATGCTATGAAGTGCATAGTGTTTAAAAATGGCTAAAAAATTGTGAGGGTCGTTGGACCATATGGAAGATGTCGGTGCTAAGAAATTCTTAGTTACCAAATTCTTAATGATTTTTTTCCAAATTGTTGTAAATCAAAAGGCAATGGTTTTAATTGATCACTCATGCTTGGAATGATTTCAAGAATAGAATCCATAAACGGATTATTCAAAGACAATATGAGAGTGTATGTCTAGGATTGGTTCTTTGAAAGACTTGGTATTTAAAAGTGCCTAGCGCACCACCTCTCTTTTCACAAGTTATCTACCTGGTGCACTGTTCATTATTGTTCTGTCTATTAGACCATGTAAATTTTTGTTTCAGGTTTTTAGTTTACTAAATTCTTGATGACTAACAAAAGTTAGAAATTATGTTTTTGTTTCTGGTTTTAGCATTTAGTAAATTCATGCCGTTTAACATATTCATAATCTTATGGTTTGTGACTATGTGACACAATCGAAAAATCAGTGAAATTCATTAATTTCAAAATGCGGCAACAAAAGATATCGCATATTTGATCATGATAAACTTGGTCAATGGAAGATCCTCCTAGCGTTAGAGAGGATAAGGTAAATATTGTTATCATCTTCAAATATTGCTAAGACAAATATTGCTACTGCAAACATAGTGACTTCAGACCGTAAATTAAGCGGTGTGTTCAAGAAGCTAAATTTCATGGGAAATGCGTTAATTGCCATAAGATAGGGATCAAGTCTTCAGATTATAGACTTCCAAATGAGATCAATGTCGTGACAAACTTTGTCATAACAATTGATATGGCAGACAATTGTTTGAAGGAAATTTTATTATCTTTATTGAAGATAGCACAAACTAGTGCTCTGTGCATTTCTTAAAAGCAAAGATGTTATAGAGAAATTATTCTCTATAAGTAGGATGTTGAAACCCAAACTTAATAAATTGATTAATTTGGGGAGAAACTCTATGTGAGTAACGCTACAACATCCAAGGGTACAATGATTTTGAAGATAAGAATTGAAACTTCAAAATGTGCTTAACATATGGGGAAGTTGTTCTATCAATTAATTATATCTTCTCAAAGAGACAAGACACTATATGAGTTATGGAAGGAAATAAGACATTCCTACAACTACATAACAATATAGGGGGTGTCCTGCAAAGGTAATATCCCTATTACCGAAGTAAATGAAAATAAGTGGACTATATTTTTATTGACTATAATAACGGATATCAATTTCTTGTGTACCCTAAGATTCATAAGAATATGATAATGGAAACAAAGAATGACTCATTCTTTGAAAATATAATTCTTGTATAATTAGAGAAGTTGATCCAAGTTTAATTAAATAAACTTTGGAGACTATTAATGGAAAATATTCCATACGTTCAACAAAAGGTTGAAACCAAGATATTGTCATGATGGAAAGCAAGTGTGACAAATGATTGTATGTCAAACCTACCAACGTTAGGATACATGATCCTATATTGATAACATACTCATTGTTATAAGTAATAATGAAATGGTAAATGTGCCAAAGGCATAAAAAATATGAGAATGACATATTTGATTTGGGTATTCAAATCTAACGACGTCTGATGATCTCATATTGACGTAGTCACACTACGTTCAATAAAATGTTGAAAGTAAGATATTGTCATAAGAGTGTAACAAATGTATGTCAAAACTAGGATTTATGATCCTATGTTGATGACATGGTAAATATACCAAAGATTTGTCAAATTCAAGATTGACATGGAAAACATGAGATTGACAGATTTGATTCCGGGCATTTAAATGAAATACTCACTTGAAGGTCTCATATTAACGCAGTCACACTACATGGACAGAAGAAGTTTGGCAAGGATGATCTTGGCATAGCCAGAACTCTAATAAATATGAGCCAATATTTGTTCAAATGGAATGTGCAAGTATATTGCTTTCACTGTGAGCAGTTTAAGCAGTCTCACAAGCAATTCAGGGCCAAAAGCTCTAGATAGCGATTGTGAGAGTACTGGGATATCTCAGAAATACTCAAGATTATAAATTGTAGTATTCCAGAGATTCTACTATTTAGAATGATTATTTGATGCCAGTAAGATATCTAATTTTCAAGATATCAAAGGAACAAGTGAATATGTTTTCCATTGAAGAAAGGAGCTATGTCATGGGATTTCTCAAGACAAATGTTTACAACCAGATTCTTAATGGAATCTGAGTTTTAGCTCTAGACAAGTATGGAGAAAAAGACAGATGACTTTAAAATATCTTGGAGAATATTCCTAAATGGCCAAATCATGTGCCAACAATATTCATATATTGAAAACCAAAAATTGGTAGAGTATAGAGCTTTATGTACAACGGTAATTCAAGACATATGCGTCGTCGACATAATATCGTTAAACAACTGATCTCAAATAGAGTTATCTCTATTGATTTTGTAAAATCAAAGGGAAACATTGTGGATCCACCAACCAAAGGGTTAAATCGAGATCAAGTTGAGAAAACATTGAAAGGAATGAGACTAAAGCCCAGGAAAAATTAAGGCGCTATGTGAAGGAAAACCCTAGTTGACTAGAGATACCAAGATCTAGGTTCAAAGGGACAACCTAATTGCATAGACATGTGCGGTCACTGTGGGGGTTATTCTCCTAAGTTCGTTCCTATGATGTAAACAGTAATCAAAAGTGTTATAGGCTAAGCAAAGCTTTTAATGGCCATTGTGTGCTTCGGTGAGCCGAGCAACATAGTCACATATGTGAGAGTGGAGTGGAGCCACTTCAAGGAGACTATTGGGCATAGTCCTCTCAAACTCTTACAAAACCAGGCGATGTCCACGACCATATAGACATAACCATGAGAACTAAAACTCTTGTCAGAGAGATAGTTGTGTGAAGTATATCATCGTTTACACAAACAGTTGAACAGTTCAAGGACATCAAATCTACTGGTTAGCTAGTAAAGTAAATATACTTTCACAAGGGAAGGTTCAAAGGAGGAAACCTACATATCCCATGCAGCTATCGAGCGTAAAACCTATCACCACATCGAGTCAAAATGTTTTGATAAAATCATCAATTTCATCCATGTGGGGGATTGTTGGAAAATGTGAGGAAAATGGTAACTTTGAGCCATATTTTGAATGGGTAAAGGTAGAGATTCGAATAATGATTTTATTGGATCTAATTCTACTCTATGAGACCTTTACAACGGTATCTCATATGCTCAAAACGGTTGAGTGATGAATGAGAAATTGATGCTCAAAGTAGGGTAGTTTTGAATTGAATAAGGAAGTGAAAACTCTCTATCCCACATTGATGGGATAAATTGAATGAGAAGTGTTTATATACACTTACCCACTTGGTGGTCATTGAATGACTTGAATGGAAATTATACCTCGCGCACAGGCACAAGGGGTGCGGATCGAAACTCATCAAACCCATTCGGGTTGGGGCGCACCCGCATGACGCGGGTGACACGAATGTCCGGACCGGCCGAGCCCTAAAATGACTTGCGGATATTTTACCCACTTCAAATTAATTTTTCCTTATTATTGGCATATATGTTTGAATATTCCAAATTTAAAAGGATAATTTATGGTTTCCTTAAATTTGAATATTAAATAGGTAATGACTGTAATTCATGAAAATATATCTGATTAAATATGGTATTAATTAAAGCGTTCTGAATTAAATCGGATGGAGAATTAATGGCCATAATTTTGGAATATTTATTTCACACATTTAACCTAGCTCACTCCCCTGTAAATAGAATGTCATTCATTTGGTTTCAACACAACTAAAACCACGAAAAAAAATTAGTGTTTTACTATGTGGATTTTACAAAGTAGTTTTCGGTAGTAGGCAAAGGCAAGGTCAGTTCGTGATCTCCACAGTAGTGTAACTATGGTTGATCATCTGTTGTTGTATCATGGGAGACAGACGACCAACGAGTTGAGTACCATAGGAGTGGTCGTAAATCTGTCTTAAGAAAACTGCGTTCGTGCATGCCTGAACACGTTTCCTTCTGATTTTTGTTTTCAAATCAGTTTAATTTACATACGTTGTATCGTACTTATTTTTGTACTGTTCAATTTAATATTTCAATTAAAATCTATGTTTTATTGATTTAGTATTTCCTTGGATTAATGCGTTTATTCTAACATCTTTACCCTACATGACAAAAATGTTGTGCTATTTCAATAGATAAGTAAAAATGTCTATGAGGTAAAAGGGCCTAATAATACTACAGATTAAAATTTTAAATTGTGGATTATGGCTTCACTTTTTATAAGTATCATGCTATTTGGCATAACATAGATCAAATTCTCATTATTCAACAAGAGGGAGGGTGTCTACATCAATATTTGGTCAATTGTCTTTCTAATTATTCCTAATTTAATTAAGCCGATCTGGCAAGTTTAAGCAAGTACAGATTATAACAATTTCATTATATTTTACTTTATTATAATAGTATGTTTCATAGTCTAAGATACAATATTATTATATTTGAACTTTTTTAATTGCATTTTGAATGTACCCATGTTAATTGAATTACGATTTGAGTGATAAAAAATTTGTATCAAATCTTCAATTAATACTAATTATAAGCTTAATATCTGAACAACTCATGCCACTTAATAAATAAAAAAAATTTCTTTATAAAAAAAATATAAAAAAAACTTTCAATGGCCAAGAAATATACCTTCTTGAGTTTTTTAGGGAGAGGGAGACAATACATCCTTATTCAAAAATACAAACCAGTGATGATGAGTAGTACAATTCCAATTATCTAAGTATAATATCTTTCACCAACAAGTGAAGTGGTGAGTTACATCAGGGATGTGCGAAACTTTATTCGGCTCTTATTAATTTTTGACTTAATCGAATTGAGTTATTCAATTTTTTGAATTTACTTAAAAAATTTAAATTCGAGTCGAACACAACTTTTACAATTTGAATATCTGAAAATCAATTAACAAATTGAATTATATGCTGATTGTGTTTTTCTCTCGTTGTGATGTTGATTAGAGAGGTATTGCACCGTGTGGGTTGGGTTTTGTTTTTGCCGGGGTGTTTTGTTCGATTGAGTTTTGGCTTGGTGATTATTGTTCATGTTATTATCTTGTATTCTTTTTCTCTAACTTAGATTTAGGGATGTTTATAATGAGACACATGATAATATTTGCATGATTTTCTTATTTAATGAAATCATACATTGTTGATAAAAAAAACAAATCCACCCCTCTCAACAAAAAATTATCAAAATCTTTCTATAATTTTATAAAAAAAATTAAAAATAATTAATTAATAATATATATCCCATAAAAATTATTTTAAAATTTTAAAATACATTAAGTTATATAATATTTTTTTGAATAGTCTTAATGTGATTAGAAGGTAGTATCTGTTCATACATATTCTAAACCCTTTGACAATGCACAAGCACCTTGCAGACATAGCGATTGAACTTAAATCTCTTAAGATGAACATCATCTGCTTTTCCACTAAGACTACTTGTTGGGTTAATTGAAATTTTAATAGGTTTAAGCATTAAACAAGTAAAACCTACTTTTATCATATCAAATTCTATTTTCCCTTATCTTTATTTGAATATTGAAGTTTATATATATACATATGTTATCGAATAACGCCCATGAGAACCTCTCACATCATTCCCCGAAAACTTTTATGCATGACCTTTGAATCTGTTCCCAATACATGACTCCTTTTTATCCCAAACCCTAACGTACATGATTGATAAGCAATAAGTTCAAGTTAAATATTAAATTTGTACGTACTATATGAAAATAAATGAACATATTTGCCTTTTAAAAGACAAATTGAATCAAGTTTAAAGTTTTATTTGTATAATTGAGCTAAAATTAAAGTTTATATATTATATTACACATTTGATCAACGTTCATCTATAATTTTAATATTTATATCCGATAATTGTTTATAAAGATCTAAAAATCTTAATATTTACAAGCAATGCTTTTTTTGTAATATAATGCACTGAATTTTTTTTGAACAATTTCTATCTAAGGGGAGGGGGAAGGGAAATTTTGCTCCTACTGGATCTTGAACCTACAACTTAAGGGAAGGGAAGGGAAGGGAAGAGTGTCAACTGAGAACTTTAACCATATGCTCTAAAGTTTGTTGACTACTGTATTGAATGCATTAAGAATCAAAATTATAATGATAATTAATCAACATGGTGGAGAATGCAAATGGAAAGGGGAAAAAATGGTGATGGTGAAGAAAAGGTTGATAGGACAAGTAGAGAGCATAAATGCCATATCATACAAAATAGGGTGGGGTATAAGTGCATGGTGGAAGGGATGCACCTCCCAATATGGTAAAATGGCAACATCAAGCTTTTGCATGCTTACCCCTTATTTTATGCTCATATCAATTCTCCACTTATGAAAGCCATTTTTCTCGCCATCCATGCTCCTTTCTATCATTTCACCCCCCCAAGAAGTAAACAAATTTGTGGTCCAAACCCGTGATCGATTCTAAATAAATTCTGGATTCGACATTAATGGAGTCTTGACTCGATTGATGTGATTATTGTTGTAGTATTTAAGATAAAGTAAGTTCAAGTGCACTTGAACATATATTATCCTCCAATCTAAAGGTTTGAATGGTCTAAGTAGTTTAGCCATTATATTAAAATTCGATATGATAAATTCATTTTTAAATTAATTCTAATAAAAGTTAACAGATTGATCTGAACTTGAAACGATTCGAATCTAAATAACTTAACGTGAAGTAACTCAAACAAATAACCTAAAATAATTCGTTTTAGTGCTTCACTGTTGGTCATTTGAATTTTTGTAAGAACTGGTAGATGTTGCTATGTCAGGCCAATCGAAGATCCATAGGGGTATCAATTCCTTCTTTAAAGTTGGGTTTTTGGTGTTGGATTTTATTCACAGATTTGACTGAGAATCATTTGGAAATGCCTGTCCTTGAAGTCTTGAAAGCAATGAATTATTCTCTTTATTTGAGCAAAGCCTTTGAATCCTAGGTCACTAGGCGTATCAGAAATTTATGTTTAAATTGAGGATTAAACTGCATAAAATTAAGTTCTCTAATGGCAGAAGAAGGCACAAGCAGCCAGCCAGTATTGTTTTGGCCCTCATAGGCAAACCAAGTAGAGGCGGTAGTTTGTAGGTTAGGGGAGGTAAAAGCATTCATATAACAGAAATGGACCCCCAATGGCCAATGGCAAAGAAACCATTCATTTTCGCTATATATATAAGTATAATAGTATTAAATTGCGTCCGTAACGCAACATAACGGCTGCATCATAATAGTTTTGGAGATCGCCACAACATCGCAAACCATAATTATTTTTAGGGAAAAATCACGCCGCAACGGTCGCAACGTCCGCAGCCGCGACATTGCAACCGCATTCACATCCACAATTTAATACTATACCAGAAACTAGGGGTGCTTAACGAGTTGAGCAACTCGTGAGCTGCTCGAACTCGACTCGAACAAAACTCGGTAAATGCTCGATTCGGGTTGACTCAACTCGAACTTGATTCGAGACCTTAACGAGTTGAGTCAAGCAAAGTCTAACTCAACTCGATAAGTTCGTGAGCAGCTCGTTAATTTTTTAAAATATTTTTTAGTAATTACTTTAAAATTATTTCATTCAAAAAAATAAATCTAAATAATAATAATTAATTTGTTAATAAATAATATAAAATGATAAATTAACTAATCTATTCATTTTTAATAAATAATAAAATATTATTAATTAATAATATTATTTTTCTACGAATAAAATAAACCCTATCCCTATCTCGTCCGTTTTAACTTTTCACTCCCCCCCTACGCCTCCTCAAAACTTTTCTTATTTCTCAAATTTTAAATCTAAAAACCAATTTGGCAGCCAGGTTAGTCCGGGTTTGATTCTTCTTATTATTTTATTTAAATAGTTTAGTTTAGTTTTCAATAATATTTTGTTTTTTCTTCTTTTAGTTAAAAAATAAGGTAATTTTTTAATAAGATTAACGAGCAACGAGTCGAGCAATAAATTTTTTAACGAGCACGAGTCGAGCACAATTTTAACGAGCTTAACGAGCAACGAGTAGAATCGAGCAACAAATTTTTTTAACGAGCATAAGTCGAGCACTGCCTAACTCACGATCGACTTGCTCGATAAGCACCCCTACCAGAAACCATCAGAATGGCTGCTGCCATTTGTCGGTGTTTGAAGTTGAACGACTGTTGTTGCAGCCCCGCATGTGCATTGACCTGAGCCTGAGGCCGACTCCCTCCCGGGGGGGTACTTGCTGTCGCCATGGGAGAGACCACGAGACCCTTTTTCTCGGTTTTGCCTATGAAGGTCCTTGTGTTCTTGGTTTTTGGATGGAAACGTGGTCATATTTTGGTACAGGGGCCGGATTTCTAAATTCATTCTCCTGATGAGACTAAATTAAGAGGGTAAAGTACTTCATAGGTCCATTTACTATTGTGCGAAATTCATTTTGGTCTTTATACATGCGCAAAAGTCCTTGTACGTTAAAATACCCAGATGTTCATCCAGCTATATTCTCTCTCATTTATTTCACTCAAGTTTAATTTTTTTAATTTAATTACTAAATATTCAGATTGCTCATGTTTTAATCACTCTAAATTATTTTATTATTATTTTTATAACATGAAATTATTATTATTATTACATATAAAATAAACTAAAATTAAACCCCAACATCCCGCCGCCGATCATCTCTACTATGTTGTCCACTGTTTACCATCTTCGAACGTCACTGTCGATAACCGTAGATGATGATCATTCGATTTCAAATTTTATCATTCAATTTGTCTCGTCCCCTAAGTTCGAATCCAATTTCCATTTTGCTAAAAAGTGCTCAAAAGTCCTAAATCAACCACAAACTTTTTGATTTCTGTCTCGTTGATCTTTCTCCTCCTTTATCGAGTAAATCTATTTTTTATTATGTTGTTTCTCTTGTGGCAGTGAAGTTTTTAACTTTTCGAATCCTAGAAAAGTTCTTTCGTTCTCTATAAATGGCCATGATGTCGAAGGGCTAGTATGAGAAAGAGGACTATTCAATTTTTGAAAGGGGGTCAATTTGGATGCTGACTCGGTGCGAGATGAAGGAGAAGGTCTAACGGTGAATTTGGTCCGAAGACAACGTCGCTTCTGTTTCCAGCGGTGACAGAGATGAAAAGTGAAGGTAAGGTGAGGGTGAAGGAGGGCGAGAATGTAATTTTGAGTTTGGGTTGGTTTGGCTATAAAAATTAATATTTTTATTTTAAATTTAATAATAATAAAATATAATTTTATTTTTATTTAAATTATTTTATACTTAATAATAATAAATGACATGTCATACAAAAAATAATAATAAAATAATTTAGATTGACTAAAACATGAATAATCCAAAATTTTAGTTATTAAATTAAAAAATTTAATTTTGAGTAAGCAAAATAAGAGAGAGAAGATAGTTGAGTAATGATCTTTGTACTTTATCTTAATTTTATATTCTCCAAAAAAATCCTAATTTTATGAGGTAAGTTTTATTTTTTTTATAGAAGCAAATAGTTTTATTAAAAATAAGAAATATCCAAAATTATAACGATGATTTACAATTATAAAAGTAACTTAAACGCATAATATGAACATTTTCCTATAAACACTGAACCAAGAAACTAGCTACTTGGGATCTTAAAAGGAACATACAAGAAAAATATTAAAACCTTATCTAAAAACTCAAATAAAAGATAAGATACGAACAACACTATTAGTCAACAATGAAGGATAAAAAAATCTTCAACAATAATATAAAAATGCATATAACAATGAAGTTATGTTGATAAAACAATCATTACCACAACTCAAACGCGAACAAAAAAAGGTGATTGTGAACGCGTATTCAAATCCAGCTTGAGGGTCCAAAGCAGAAAAGATCAACAGGATAACCAAATAAGCGACATCTTAATCAGTCGAGCTAATGTCAAATCCAATTCTAATAAAAATAAAAACACTAACCAATAAATTGTTAATGAAGACAAAAAACGTGATAAAAGACGGAGAAGGATGTGTCAAAAAGATAAAATTATTATTATTAAAAATATAATAAAGTATATAAAAAGATTTACCGGCAATTGGTACTTGGTTTAATCAGTAACACTAACTCAATCAATTGTTTAAAATAATAGAAATATTAACTATTCATTCAAAAAAAACATATGGACTAAAATGCATTTCAGACTGTACAATATCTAAACTGTTAGGAATTTGGTATGTGAAAAAATAACCAAAGTGATAACGACATAGACTAAGACATGCACATGAGACAAGATTTAACGTGGTTCAGCATAACCTACCTCCACGGACGAGAGAAACGAACAATCCACTAATAACATAGAGAACCCGAAGAGTACAAATACATGATAACCCATGTAATCTCAAAATCCGGTGTACAAATCTCATGACCCGGTGGAACCAAAACACTCTTCCCAACATCCCTACAATACCCATATCTACAACGTAGGCACAATAGTTGTAGAGATCCTAAAAGTGGTTACATCTCTCCAGAGTAATTCCTCATCTCTTTCATTCTCTTGTTCTCTCATAATTCAAAAGGTTAAACCTAGTCTATATTTATAGACCCAAATACCTGGTCACCAAGAAATCTTATTCAATAAGATCTCTACTTAAAATAGATATTTACTCATTAAAGTAAATCTTAATTACCAAGTAATTTTCAACCACTAGAATTACAATAAAACACAACTTAATTACCAATTAGAATTTGAGTCAAAATATAACAAAACTCTCCCTTGATACAAATTCTATTCGAGCATTGGTCTTAAAGTCTTCAACAGCTTCAATTTTTACGTAAGCCAAATATCTGTTGAGGCACCGCCGTCAACTCTTCAACAATTCCAATTCTTACGTAGTATCCGTTGAAGCACTGTTGAATTTTGAGAATTACTCCCCCTTTAACTGGAAGTTTGTTGCAGCAGTACTCCTCTGACATGTCTCCAATATCGCACCGCAAAGTCCGCAGCAAAAATTCTTCCGCAATCGTACAACTCGAACCATAGCTCTGATACCATTTGTTAGGAATTTAGTATATGACAAAATAACCAAAGCGATAACGACATAGACCAAGACATGCACAGGAGACAAGATTTAACGTGGTTCAGCATAGCTTACCTCCACGGACGAGAGAAACAAACAATCCACTAATAACGTAAAGAACCCGAAGAGTACAAATACATGATAACCCATGTAATCTCAAAACCCGATGTATAAATCCCATGACCCGGTGGAACCAAAACACTCTTCCCAACATCCCTACAATATCCATCTCTACAATGTAGGCACAATAGTTGTAGAGATCCTAAAAGTGGTTACATCTCTCCAGAGTAATTCTCAATCTCTCTCATTCTCTTATTCTCTCATAATTCAAAAGGTTAAATATAGTCTATATTTATAGACCCAAATACTTGGTCACCAAGAAACCTTATTCAATAAGATCTCTACCTAAAATAGATATTTACTCATTAAAGTAAATCCTAATTACCAAATAATTTTCAACCACTAGAATTACAATAAAATCCAACTTAATTACCAATTATAATTTGAGTCAAAATATAACATAAACTATCCAAAATCTATCTAAAACCGGGTGTATTTAAACATACATTTAAATTCATAACATTTAAAAAAATATCAAACAAACAAAAACTCAATCACCGTTATATAATTTAATCGAAGAGAGCGCATGGTTTGGATCGTAAATAACAACCAAGCCCATAATTTGATGTGGGCGCAAATTGAGAAGAAACCCGGGACCAAACAGATTACTTGAGCAGATTTCTCAAACCATGAGATTAGTAACAGAAAGCCACAGGGAAACAACTGAAAACGAAGGCACTTGTAATTACGAACTGCACATAGAACAATGGCCATGATATGAACCAACCATCCCAACACATTCCCACTCATAGAAATAGAAATCAATCCCACCAACATTGATCTTTTTCTCCGGTGCCTCTATCCGGTTAAAAGGCCGGGGACTCGGGTTAGAAATTTCACCATACACGGACCCCAAGAATTTAGAACCTCCAACTATCTTGTACGAGTACAAGTCGTATGTCACTTTTCGGTGCCTCTACTTAAACTAATTTACAGAGTATATTAACCCCACTTAAACTAAAACAACTGCCTGAAACACCTTTTGGCCAAAGCCCTCCATTTTGAGAAGCTTGGCACTCAACCTAAACTAACAAGACGCCTATTCTTTTAAATTACCAGATACAAACGTTATATGGAATTGTTCTCTGTCACTCTTTGGATCTAATTAACCCCTGCTTGTGCTGTTGATGAAGTCATTGGAGCACAAATGGCTTCAACCGATAAACGCTTCAATACATTTGGGCATGGATCTTGCCCGAAGTTACTGTTGGCTATGGTCACGGCACATCGTTGCTTCCCGACGCACTTCTGCAAAACATCAAATGGTAGAATGTTGTGAGAAGTGCATGCATGCGAGCTTCGGTTTATGTTTTCGACAAGGACGTTGAAATACCTTCTCCAAGATGGCGTATGAAGCTGGAGCATGGCAGGGGCCTTGATGGTAACTTCCACAAGTTCCCAGAGGAGTTCCAAAGCTAGCAAATTTGATGGAAGAGATAGCCTGTCCGGAACTGCAGTGCAAATGAACCTTTGGTCTGTGGAACTCTTCGGTCTTCCCATAGCTTTTAATCTGCCAGCTCTTAATATTCGGGTGATACTCAGAGATCTCGGCACAGACGATGGACACAGATCTTTTTACAAGTGAGATTTTCGACGGATCTCCTCCAAGCTCCTCAAATAGAACCAACAGATTTTGTGTCGGTTTCAACCAAGACCGAGGCACATGGTACCTGAAATGTTATAATCAAAGGAAATTGCGGATTAAACGATGAACATAGTTTTTACTTAAGGTAGTTGCTGCTTTCTGTTTGTTTTATATCTTGTGTCATAAGAGTAGTTACCATCTTTGGGTTGGTTGGCCGCAACCAAGCTGACACTTCGGTGGTCGAAATGTCCCGGCATAACTGCAGCCACTGCAATCACCATGTGCATATGCAGTCCAATATCTACCAATGCTCTGCCCATTAATCCATATTTGGCCTTTTCCCATACTTTCCATGTCCAAAGCCAATGGCTCGTCACCCTCAGGTGCATTGAAATAAGCCTGCAACATCGGAAGGAAAAATGTTGAACTCTTTGAGGCCATAGCTTATACTGGAACTACTTATACTATTCATTATATATACCTTATGCCATCTTAATGGCTGCTGTTTTTGTGCTGCCAATGATCCCTCCATCCACTCGACAGAGGAAACACCATTTGGCGAGACAAGATTCATGGCCTCTCCTTTAAGCCCAACCTGGTATGTCCATTTTTGCCAGGACAGGTCCCATTTTCCTTGGTCAAGTCCATGTAGTGCAACAGGACCCAGGATCCCGGTGTTCCATGTCTCGAAGTGCCCCCCTACATTCTTCAACCACCAACAAAGAGGAGTCAGGTTCCGGGTATAAAACATTAACAATGTCATTACTTTCTTTTGCTCCGTAGCATAAGATGAAATTGAAGCAAAAAAAGCTAGTCATAAAAAATTCCAGGTTATAAACTATATCGTCTCGGTACCAAATAACAAGGGTCAGGGCAAGAAACTAACCGGCAATCCAACAGCAACACTCAGCAATGCAATTTTGTTTGTTCCTGCACGCAGACCGACCTTTCCCGTGAAAGTAAATCTCCTATTTTCCCTCGTTCCGAAGACAGAACCTATTACCATCATGTTTACAATTTTATTTCCGAAAAGGAAAAAGGACAATGCATGGAACAAGAAATACAACTATGTAAATGTACCTGCAAGTTGTCCATTGATAAAAATGTGTACCGCATGACCTGTTGATTGAACAATGAGAATGGGGAGTTCCCCTCCATGAAGGAAAGATTCAGATGAACCAATGTCAACGCTGTAACATATAACTTCAATTGTGAGTCGTTTCGAAATTTAAGAATCAGTAAGCATCACAAATTTAAATGAACAACAATTAAACAAGAGAATTGCTTCAAATCTAACCATGCGGACATCAGTCTCACCTAGTAATGTACCATAGGTAATCACTTGCATCCCTTGTGACATTTATTTGCTCCAATAGACCATTAGCAGTTACGGTTAAGCTGTCATCTAGTGCAGAAATATCTTCATCATAACTTTCCCACGAGAACATGTTAACATTTGTGGGCAACATCTGCATTTGTGATGTCTGGACTCCAACCTGAAAAGGACAACAATGACCTACCGTTATTCAGGAAATGCTTTGAACTTTTAATACCATAATACTGAAACAGAGATCATGCAAATTCAGAACATCATACCTTTGCAGTGTTAAAGACTGCATTCCTGCAATCAGGAAGGATGCTGATGGACCAAGGCGGCAAGTTATAGTGCATGTTGTTAAATAGCACTCTTGCCGCCGATTTGGTGTCATAGTTCGATAGGAAAGCTGCACAATCTCCTTTTTCTGATGTGTACATATGAGCCTGGGAAATGCCAAACATTGACTAGATTCAATAAACTAGTAAAGACCCCACATCCGAAATTTGAGGGGGAAAAACGCAGAAACCTGTTGGAAGTTTCCAAGTGAAGTGACAATGGGATCTGCTGAAACTAAAGCTCGCTCACACATCTTAATAGCCTTGTGAAGCTCCTTTAGATGACCATACTTTGGTTGTCTAATCAAACCTGTCACGTTTGCTCAAAGTAATTAGTAATACATTAATCTGGCTGACTAAAACCTCAGGCCATCACATAAACTCGAGATGACATAAAACTGGCTGTGATTGAACTAAAGAAGAGGCAATAGGAAGGAGCGTGTATGGGATACGACACCGATGTCTTACAATTCTATAGTGCAACCAATGGATTGTTAGAAATAAGTATATATGTATAGATCAGCAGACACAAGCAAATAAGAATTGAATTTATATTGTTCGAACCATTTGAAGTGTTAAAAGCGCATCTAGAAGAGCAGTCAGATATCTAACAACAGAAAACACCTAAAGCAGATGTAAGAAATCTTTGGTATTATAACAGAACAAGCTACATGGAAATATGCAAATAGCTCTTTTCTCACCATATTCATCTATTGGAGCATCATAATCATAACTGGTAGTGATGAAAGGACCTCCAGCTGTACGGCCAAAATTGGTGCCTCCATGGTACTGTTTCACATTGCAAAACAAGCAGCTCGGTTAACAATAATCCGTTTTCCATTGTACATACTTCACGCCCTTTGAAAATTATGAACAAAAGGAGAGAAAATAGAGGGAACGACCATGTAATAGTTAACAAAGGATCCTCCTTTTTGAATGAATCGAGCAACAGCAAATGCCAAATCTTCAGCTGGTCGATGGTGATTTGGACCACCAAACTCTGAGAACCTTTTGCATAAAAAAAGGCATAAAGTGATTTAGACTCATATAATACTAGATTATTCATATTAAGGTTATAAAAATATAAACTCATAATACACCTACCATCCACTCCATGCCTCAGTCCATATTGTTGGCTTGTATGGTTTGTTGGGTTGGAATGCATCACAGTAGAAGCCATTGCATGTGTTTATCTAATACAATTATACATGAAACTCAATTAGCCATTCTCATTGTGCATGTTTTGCCAAATTGGCATACGCCTTTTGAAGTTCAGTATGACCATAGAGCAAGAAACTGGACATGCAAAATATAGATTTGAGGCCTTATTACTTACCACTGGATCCGGGGCGTCATCTTCCTTGCACATCACCCAAGGGACCCCAGTTCCGGTTTCTACAGCCATTTTTGCTGCCCAATTAACATAATTAGAGCCAGCAGCCCCCAGTAATTTACTCTGCGCCCCATACTCATTCTCAATCTGAGCTCATACAACCCCAAAATAGATTAGCAAAATGCATAGTGACATAAATTGGCATCTTAAGATATAAAAAGATTTTTGGAAAAAAATATTAAAAAAATGGGGTGAAAATAAAAAATTAAAACACCAACAACAACCAAAACATGTACCTGAGAGAGAATAATGGGGCCACCCTGGAACTCAAACAGGTTATTACTCTTCATCAGTCCAACAATCTTCTCAGTAAACCCTTGCATTGCTCTCTGCAATAATGCATATACTAATTCTTATTTATCAATTTATTTTTAGGGAACAATGGTTAAAATATATGCTTAACGATTAATGATTCATTTATCTTCACTTAACTCTGCTCTAATTTCACATGCAGATAGAACAAAGGAAATTAAAGCAAAAATGAGTAACAACAAATGAGAATATGGGATACCTTGAAAGGCTCATTGTCTGTTCTGAAGCTGATGCCTGGCACAAATTTTAACCACACAGGGAACCCTCTGCATATGGTAAAAACAAGTAGAACATCAGGGAACTAGAAATAAGAAATGAAACAAATGGGAAAAAATTACAAAGAAGAAAGAGTTAATCAGAAATTTAGATCTAACCCGAAATTCCACTCCGCACAAACATAAGGCCCAATGCGGAGATGAGCATAGAGACCAGCTCTCTGTATTGTCTTTATGAATCTCACAAGGTCGTATCTTCCTTCAAAATTGTACTGCAAAATTGTTTTAGAAAATAGAAGAAATAATTCACAAAGGTAAACCAAGTTAGAGAAAGAGGGTAAAAATATAAACTTTATATTATAGAGGGGAAAAGGGGGTACATTTCCAGGAGATGATTCATGGACATTCCAAAAAACGTAAGTCTCAATCACATCAAGTCCTCCATCTTTAGCCTTCTGTATCAGATCTTCCCACATCTATACACACACACAAACACGCAAAAAGGAACCCATTTTAGTTTCTTTAAAATGAAAGAAAAAAATCATAGACAAAAAAGCTCTAAAATTTTAAATAAAAAGAGAAACTTTGAAAGTACATCAGGAGTGCTTCTGGGATAATGAATGGAACCAGAGAAGAGGATCTTCCTCTGCCCATTAATCATTATAGCTTTCCTATCATAAGTAACACTGCTCTGAACCACTTGAAAACCCAAGCACAGAGCTAGGCAAAATGCAACTAAAAGCCTTGAAAATGAGCTCGTTTCCATGTTTTCAACAGGTCAAAACTCAGAATCAGAAAACTTGCAGCTTTAATGGACGAGAAAGAGAAAGAAAAGGAAATGGCTGTGGTTTAATGGGAGTAAAGTAGAGAACCCATTTTCACAGAGACTTTGAGCTGACACCTTTATAAATGAAAAAAGAAATGAGTGTACAGTTTTTCAATTCACAGCTCACATGACATGAGTTCATAGCCATTGTTACATTACAATAAAGGAAAGCAGAAAAAGAAAGACAAAAAACAGGAAAAAAAAGGTATCCAATAATAAAAGATTGAAGATTGATACTGTGTTCTTAGATGGAAGATTTTATATAAGCTTAATATTGGTGAGTGTTGCTCACGCGTTAACAGAATCTGGCATGACTTTACTAAATCAGTAGGAATCTACAGCAGCAACCTAAAAAATGGAAAATCTACTAGAAAAATTAGAAAATTACTAGAAAAAGTTTATTAATATTAATATTCGCTGTATACTATGAAAAAATTTCAAGAATTGTCATAGTTACCAGAAATGACCTTGTGAGATTTTAATATTCGCTGTATACAAATCATTTATGAGAAAAATTATGGAAGTTTGATAGATCTCATCTTTGACAAACTCTATCAATTTTTCTCCTAATTACAACAACTAATGTTGACATACATTATTTATTGGACAAATGTTGAAGAAATCATTGAAAACAGTCGATGTTTTATAACATTTGTTGTAACTGTGAAGAAAGTTGTGAAAGTTTAAAAATTTATATGTACTTTTATTAGAAACCTCGATGCTTAGTGATCACACAAATCCATTTCACCCATATTTAAAATTAAATTGATGTTAAATCCAACGAGTGATTTCTGTGAAAAAAATGATAATATCTATTTTTGAAGATTCGAGTTCGAATAATTTTATCTGCAAAATGTGTGTATGTTATCAAAGAATTAAAAAAATATGCACATATTCTACTTTATAATCACCTTATATTATTCAGAAAATATAAAACCGATGTTCGGATTCTATTGTAAAACTCAAAATTTAGACATGAATTACCTTCTTTTATTAGATCAGCTAAAATGTTTACCTCCACCAGTCAATAAAATGCATCATCATTCCACTATGCTACTCTAACTACCAAAAGAGACTTACGTCAACGCCACGATTGTCCGACGCACACATACCTAATTCCAAATTTAACCCGCAAATAAACTTACAAAAGCCAACCGACAACACACTTTCTATAGCAACAGCGCGTGCATTATTTAGTTTTAGCCGAATTAACTGATTAAATTAAATTTTTTTAATTAATTGGTTGATTAATATTAGGTAAAATCAGTTAAGGGTTAAGAATTTTTTTAAAATTTAATTATCGATTTGTTCGGTTTAAAACCGGTTAATTAACTAAAATTATTATATATTAAATATTATATATATTACATATATTTACTTTTGGTCATTAAACTTTTAAAAATTATAAAATAATTATTAAATTTTTTGATAATTATAAAATAGTCATTAAACTTTTATCAAATTAGCATAAAATTAAAGTTCAATGACTAAAAAGACCATTTTAGCATAATTTAGTGACCATTTATGTAATTTATCTAAAATTTTATAACAACTTTCGGTTAATGCAAAAACCGACCAAATTAACCGAATTTTTTTTTATTCTGTTAAAATTTTTGAAAAAATTTCAGTTCAGTTAACGGTTAAAAAGAAAAAAATTAATTAATGAATTTTGGGTAATTTAGTTCGGTCGGTTAACCGAATGCACACCTCGATTAACATACCCTCTGGCCTAGGGTAACTAGGGTAATATGGTCATTAGCAATTGCTGCCTACTTTTTTTACCAATGGAGAAATTCATTACTAACAAAGAGGAAAAATAACAACCGAGTAAAATACTTGAAAGAAATGAGCACATAAGGCTCAAAAAACAAAAGGGTCAAACATGAAGCCCAAAACAGAAAAACCCTAACAAGCAGAGAAGGCAAGGATGGAAATGGCAGACACAGGAAGAAAGAAAGGTCACCACAAGTCTTTCAGACGTCATCTGTAGTTTCCGGACTCTGAAAACTAGAATCGGGAGAGCTCCTAGGTTGGAGATGGCTTCACAAACCCAAAAAGAAACATCCTGTATCACCAGAAGGTCAACAACAAAACAAGCTGAGAGATCTATAAAATACGATGACAACGCTCAGAGAGAAGATCGAGACACCCATGAGCTTTAAACGTCGCATTCCCCTTCTAAGGAGAAGGACCATATTCGCCGATAGAAAAATTCCTGACACTGGTAATCAGAATAACGACGGGACAAAAAGAAGTAGGGGAACCGAAGCTGCAGACCTCATAAAGCATTTTGACATCCTAAAACAAAAACGGCAACGAAAGGGGAGGGGTTAGAGTGAGAGTCACCGGCCGCCGTCGCCACCAAACACAAGCCTGTCAGAGGAAAATAAAAAATAAAGAAAAATTAGAGAAAAACAAAAAGAATAAAGACAAAAAATAAAAAGAAACGTAACACACCTTTAATGACGGGGAAGTGCGACAACCAATCAAGTCTCGCCAACGAGAAAAATTTTTGAACAACCGAGACCAAAATTTTCCCCGAACAGCCAAGAACCGAGGGGGTCGACTCCTCTTACTAGAAGTCAAAAATAGTAAAGATAAAGAAAGAGAAAAGAAAGGTGAAAGAGTAAAAGGAAGAGAGAAGAAGAGATCAACCATCATCGAAGGAGAAAAGAATCGCCCAAAGAGAGCGGTTAAATGGCTAGAGTTTCTTTTGATAGAGAAAGAAAGTATGGGGAAGAGGTCGATGGTGTGCTATTGCTGCCTGCTTTTGGTCTCCCTTCTTTTGTAATTGTAAATATAATGTGTTAATGATGGAAATAAGTCTTGGTCCGTAAACAATGTTTTGAGCCAACATTAAATGTTTGAACTATTTTTAGAAATTTAAATAGTTAAATATATTAATTTAGATGTTTAGTAAATAGAGAATTGTACGAGCGGATTAAGGTAAAACCTCTCAAATTAAAAAGGTTACTGTAGCGAAGTCCCTTTTTTGTTTTGTATCGCTAAAATAAAAACGTGGCTTTTTCGAATGTTTTTTGAAAGGTATTTGGATATAAAATATTTATTCCGTGGGGTTTTAAAATAAACCGTATATAAAAAAAATGGAGTCGCCACCGGCCACTTAGGTAGGCCGGACACCATAAAACCAGAGATTCAAAAAGACAGGTTCGGGAGTCGATTTACGGATGGGGAAGGATTAGCACCCCACACCGCCCAAAATTGGTACTTTAATAATTACCGCTTTATTAATATTGGATTTTCCGGATTAAAGTGACGATTATTTTAAAATTCGGTCATAATTGCGAATAAATTTTAGGGTCCCCTTATCCGAGAATAAACGCCAACCACTATCACTACGCTTGATATCGCCCCGTTTACGCTCGGATAAAAGGACTCGCATTAACAAGTTATATCTTGATATGCAATCTTAGTGGCAAAAACGTAAAACATGACAAAACATTTAAATATAATAAATATTGACATACGTAATATTAATTTAGCATAAATGATATTCTAGACTAAAACATGTATATATACGTATTATTCTAAATAATAGATAAAAACAACTATAATATGTCAAAATAACAAGGCAGAATAAGTACATATAGATTTAACAAATATTTCAAAAAGACATGCATACTGATAATAAAACATATTTCAACATATACGAGTCCGCATATCATACAAAAAGGGTAAATACACTAACATGTAACCCTAAAAGAAGGAAACATACAAATATAAAATACAAAATACGCCATGTACGAATTAACTAAAACATAACATGCTTGATATGAATAACCGGAAAAACATGAATATCATACTTAACACATATATACATAAAAACATGAAATACGAGTCATATACGAAGGTCATAAAATAAAATAATATCAATATATACGATTATAATACGAACAATAATATTTACAAAGAAAACATGACTGAAATGAAAGGAAAACGAAAGTCAGTGGCAGGAATTAAAGAACGATAATATGTAATTTTGGGACGAAATTGCGAAACAAACAAAATCTAAAAGGACGTAATTGTAATTAGACCAAGGGGCAGACCCAAAGTGAAAAATCCAAAAACGCGGGATGGTTAAAGACGTAATTTTACCATTCAGAAACTAATTCGGTGTAATTTAGGGACGAAATTGTAATCTTTTGAAACATCAGGGGGATTGGGATTGTGATTATACCATGCGGCAAGACAAAAAATGAAAATATTGAAAACGCGGTGGGATTAAGTGTGTAATTTACCCATTTAGCAAAATAAAAACAACTATAAAAGCCCCCCTTTTAGGCCGAAGACAAAATTTTGGTCATTCGTTCATTTTTCTGGTTTTGGTAAGAACCACATTCTTCATTTTCTCTCCCTTGTTCTTCTGAAACCCAGAATCCGGCGGCCGCCCGCCGTGTTCTCCGCCGCCGGCCACCGCTAATCGGCGTCGGCTAGCCTCCAAAACACACCAAAATAACCCCTATTTCATCCTCAACATGAATCTGTGGTTGGATTCAGAGGATACCCCCTTATTTACCCTAGATCTAGGAAATACGAACCAAAAAAAAAAGGTTTTAAACCTAAGACAAAAACTACCAGGGGCCTTCCCCTTCCTTCAGTTCACCATCTCTGGATTGGGAAAGCTGAAAGGCTTGTCACTGAGGAAAGGAAGACCAACAGACAACGCCGGTAAGACTACTTCCTTTTTTGTTTTTTTTTTTTTATTTCGTATATGCATGTAAAGAAACAAGTAAGAACAAGAGACAAAAAATTTACCACTGGACAGTCTTTTGATTATCTTGGAAGTTTACAACTCTCAGATTTTTCGTATTACAAGATCTCTTTTCTCCCTTTTTTTTTGTTCTTACTCTCCCCTTTTTTTTCTTTTCACTCCTCCGTTACAAAAGCCCCGTTTCATATATATTATTGCCTCTATTTTTTTGGTTGCAAGTTGCATCTTCCTTTTTTCAGATCTGAACTGACACTTTGCTTGTTGTCTTTGGCATAATCTGAACGCGGGGACTGAATATCGGCGTGGTGGTGTGTGTGGTCATTCGCCACCGCCATATATGCGCGTTTTCGGCCGTTAGATCAGATCTGATCTAACGATTGAGATGGCTTGAAGAACGATCGGCCTGGATGAAGCCTCGATTTGATGAGACGGCTTCAGATTTCGCCACGTGGAGCTCCGCAGTCGAGGAGTCAGAACGCGTGGATCTTACGCGCGCGTGGGATATTAAAGCGTCCGCTCGTGGACCACACGCGCGCGTGGCACTCGAACGGTCCATACGTGTGGAGCACGCGCCTGGCAGATATTTTTGACCTCGATTGCATCGTGGCCGTTGGATCAGATCTTGATCCAACGACCCACAGTTACCTGCACATTGTAATTAAATGTGATTCAGATTTGGGCCAAACGGGCCTTGTAATTGAACTTGTAATTGGACTTGGACTTCATGTTTGTTTGGGTTTAATATATATTTAATTTTTCATTTTACCAGCCCAATAGTATTAATTATAACAGCAATACATGTATATACGAAAATGTATACTTATATTATACAATCATTAATTAATATAATATTCTAGTATACGTATGTATAACCATACATATAATTAACATAACATCTATATATTAATCAAATACACTCATACTCTAGATACATATGCGACATACATACACTCCTAATACGTATACATAGCTTATACATGCACACACCACCTTATATTAGTAACATTCATATAATAAATATACATGCAATATTAATATATTTACAAGTGAAAATGAGTGATTACAGTTTCCCCTCTTTGCTTGTTCTCATGGAATGGGAAACAAAGCAAAGATTCATAAGCACTCATTTTTATCAGACTTCCCTGTTTGTAGCCTTGGAAAAACGAATTCTTTTGGACATCTCCGCTCTTCCTTGGCTGAATCTTCAGGCTCGTAAGTTCTTCCTATATAGAGCTTCGTCACCTTCCGATCTTGGAGCTACAGGCTCTTTCGACACAGAACCCTTCACTCTGAAGCCTCGAGTTATGAGTCACTCCTATATAGAACCTTTCATTCTGAGACGGTGTAGCTTGGAGTCCTTCCTATATAGAACCCTTCGCCTTCAACGCTGGTTTCTCCTATATAAAACCTTCTGCGTTACTGATGGATTCTTCCGACTGGGAGTTCCTCCTATATAGAACTGCTAGTCTTCAAACCCTGGAGCCGCCAGTCCTTCCTATATAGAACTTTTGGCGTCTGAAATCTCAGAGCTACAGGTTCTTCCTATATAGAACCTTTCACTCTAAGACAATGAAGCTCGGAGTCTTTCCTATATAAGACTCTTTGCTTTCAACACAACAGGTTTCCTATATAACCCTGTGTCATAGGTGAATTGCTTTGACTGGGAGTTCTTCCTATATAGAACTGCGAGTCTTCACCTTGGAGCCATCAGTCCTTCCTATATAGAACTTTTTGGCATCTGGAATTTCAGAGCTACAGGTTCTTCCTATATAGAACCTTTTACTCTAAGACAATAAAGCTCGGAGCCCTTCCTATATAGAACTCTTCGATTTCGACACAGCAGGATTTCTTATATAATCTTGCGTGTCATGGGTGAATTGCTTTGACTGAGAGTCTTTCCTATATAGAACTACGAGTCTTCACCCTGGAGCTGTCAGTCCTTCCTATATAGAACTTTCAGCTTCTGACACCTCAGAGAGAAGGATTCTTTCTATATAGAACCTCTCCATGGAGCTTGAAAAGATGTGTCTTATGTAAAAACATTGTCTTCACACCGTGATGGTCTTCGATGTCTCTTTGGATCTGCAGATACCTGTCTGAGACGAAAACAAAATGCTATGACAAATGAATGAATTGACATGCTCCTAATTCTAGTGATGCTTGACTATTCATGATGCATGAGAGTCAATCTCTGGGTGGGCTTGTTTTGGTCCTTATTTGATCTTGACGTCCGTTTTCTCCTTTTTTACAGGCATCGATACTCCGCCTCACTGTCAGGTTCAACCATCTCAACCTTTCTCTTTCTCCAATTATGATTTGGAATTTTAAAGCGCCCTTTCGGGTTTTCACTTTAAAGAGTTTTTTTTTTGCCCTTCTGGTTTTCACCCAAAAGATCTCTTTTGTTATCTCGTGTGCCTTCCTTGGATAGATAGGACATGTGCCATTGGTCATCCTACCTAGTTGTTTAAAGCTTCTCACCTTCCTTAGCCATTATGTAGGGAACTGGAGGACGGAGTTAACATCGTTTTCTTTGATCACCTGCGTTTTCAAGGTTAAATCATAGTAATGCTCCGAAATCTCTTGTTTCATTATAAGCCTATGTTATCTTATTTGACTAAAATTGACAAGAAGGCCAGGAATGGATGCTCAAAAACACGGCTTTATTACGATTAAGGGCTTCGAGATATCTTGAAAAGAAAGGTATGACACACATGAGTTAAGTATGAAAATACAAGATCCCTCATTATCTTTAATATGAATGATACATGACCCTGTCAACCGGTGTAGAATTTTTTGCCTAAAGCCTTCTCTTCACAATGTTCATGAAGATGCCCTTCTCTTCGGATATTCAACTTTTTAACTTACCCGAGCCGCCCTCTGCGGGTTTTCAACTCGAGTCTTTCCTTTGCTTCAAGACGCCCGGTTTCGGATTTTCGTCCTGAGCTCTCCAATTTTTTTTTAGAGATAATATTTCTTGACGACATCAGAATTTACGGGATTTTTCAGCTCGTCCCCGTCCATTTCTGTTAGGATTAGGGCTCCTCCCGAGAAGGCCTTTTTTATGACGTACGGTCCTTCCCAGTTGGGCGTCCATTTTCCTCGAGAATCTTTCTGGATAGGGAGGATTCTCTTGAGTACCAGATCCCCTTCTTTGAATTCTCTTGGGCGCACCTTTTTGTTGTAAGCCTGCACCATCCGCTTTTGGTACATCTGACCATGACAAATGGCCTTTAGTCTTTTTTCGTCAATGAGATTTATTTGGTCGAATCGCCTGCACCCATTCAGCTTCTTCCAGTTTTTGCCGTTTAAGACCCGGAGGGACGGAATCTCTACCTCAATTGGGAATCTTGCCCGGTACCATACACCAAGGAGTAGGCGTTGCCCTGTTGATGTGCGAATGGACGTCCCTATAGGCGAAAAGGGCAAAAGACAACTTCTCATGCCAATCCCTGTAGGTATCCGTAGTTTTCGCTATGATCTTCTTTATGTTCTTGTTTGCTGCTTCCACTGCTCCATTCATTTTAGGACGATAGATTGTGGAATTATGGTGTGTTATCTTGAATTGAGTGCACAAGTCCTTCATCATTTTGTTGTTCAGATTAGGCGTTGTCGGTGATGATCCTCTCTCGCAATCCGTATCGACAAATAATTTCCTTCTTTAAGAACTTACAAACTGTAGTCCTGGTGATATTGGCGTAAGACGCTGCCTCTACCCATTTAGTGAAGTAGTCTATGGTGACCAAAATAAAACGGTGCCCATTGGAGGCTTTCAGATGGATTTGCCCGATGACGTCCATGCCCCATGCTGCGAAAGGCCATGGAGAATTCATGGTGTGTAGAGGCGATGGGGGTGCATGAATCTTGTCAGCGTAAATTTGGCATTTGTGGCATTTCCTGGTGTAATCGATGCAATATCCCTCCATGGTCAACCAGAAATAACCGTATCTCATAATTTTTCGGGCTATAGACAGCCCGTTGGCGTGCGTTCCACAGATCCCGTCATGCACTTCAGCTAAGATTTCCTTCGCCTCTCGGGCATCCACACATCTCAGCAATGTTTGATCATGACTTCTCCTATATAGGATTTCCCCATCTAGGATATATTTTGTTGCCATTTTTCTGAGCGCTTTTCTGTCATTGTCGTTTGCCCCTTCTGGATACTTTTGAAGCTTGACATATTGCAGGATGTCATAGTACCATGGATTTCCGTCGATCTCTTCCTGTATATTACAACAATGAGCAGGCTTTTCAAACGTCTGCATCTCAATGGGCTTCATTTCTGCCCCGGTGTTTGTTTTAAACATGGATGCCAAGGTTGCCAATGCATCTGCCATCTGATTTTCTTCTCGGGGTAGGTAATTGAAGCTGACCTTTTCGAACTCTTTGACGAGCTCTTGGATCCATTCGTGATATTTGACCAACTTCGGGTCTCTAGTTTCCCACTCCCCGCGCAATTGGTAAATGACTAGGGACGAATCTCCGAACACTCGAAGTTCCTTAACCTTTCTTTCGATGGTGAGTTCGGTCCCATGATGCAAGCTTCGTATTCAGCTATATTGTTTGTGCGGAAGAATTCCAATCTGGCTTTGGTGAAAGGATAATAGACGTCCTCGGTGAAATTAGCATTGCCCCTAACCCATGTCCGAGGGCGTTGGAGGCTCCATCAAGTAAAGTTTACATGACATATCATCTCAAATCTCTTCTTCGGTTGTGATGCACATCAAGTCTTAAATGCGGGAAACTAAAGTTCAATGCCTCATAGTCATCCAAGCACGACTAGCCAGAAATCTGCTCTGGCACTCCTTTACAGCTTTCTAATTAACATATACGATGTCGAATTCGGATAAGAGCATCCGCCATCGGGCCATCCTTCCCCGTTTAGCGCCGGGCGCTTCTATTAAGAACTTTAATGGGTCTAGCTTGGATATTAACCGGGTAGTATGGTATAACATGTGTTTATCGAGCCGCTTGGTAGCCCAAACTAGAGCAAAACACAGCTGTCTTTCAAGGGTACCGTGTTTCGCAATCATTGAATTTCCGCTTAGGTAATAGATGGCTTGCTCCTTTTTCTTGACTCATCGTGTTGCCCCAAAGTACACATCCCATTGAACTCTCAAGATTAAGTAGAGAATTAGTGGTCGACAGTCTTGGTGCGACTAAAATTGGAGCGTTTGTCGGTATTTTTTGATCTTATCTAGGGCTTTTTGACATTCTTCATCCCACACGCCGGGATTATTCTTTCTAAGAAGTCCAAGACCGGGTCGCATTGATTGGTTAATTGGGAAATGAAACGAGAGATATAATTTAGCCTCCCAGAAAACCGCGGACTTCGCCTGCGTGAGGGGTGATGAAAGGTCTGGATGGCTTTCACTTTATCCGGATCAATCTCAATCCCTCTTCGCTTACTACGAACCCCAAGAGTTTTTCCGTATAACGGCGAAGGTACACTTGGCAGGATTGAGCCTCGGTTGGTACTTCCGTAGTCTTTGGAATAGTTTTTCAAGTTCAGAGGTGCTCTCTTCCTCTGTTCGGGATTTGGCAATCATATCATCTACGATACTTCTATTTCTTTGTGTGCATCATGTCATGGAAAAGAGTCACCATTGCTCTTTGGTATGTTGCCCATGCGTTCTTTAGTCCAAATGGCATCACCTGATAACAAAAAGTGCCCCACATGGTTATGAATGTGGTTTTCTCCATGTCGTTAGGATCCATCTTTATCTGGTTGTACCCTGAGAAGCCGTCCATGAAGGAAAACCATGAATGTCCTGCGGTGTTGTCAACCAGTGTGTCAATATGTGGCAAAGGGAAGTTGTCTTTAGGGCTAGCTCGGTTCATATCCCTATAATCTACACACATACGAACTTTCCCGTCTTTCTTTGGTACTGGTACAATGTTTGCAACCCATTCAGGGTATTTGGCTACCTCCAAGAATCCAGCATCAAATTGCTTCTTCACTTCTTCTCGGATCTTTAACAACATATCTGGCCTCATTCTCCGAAGTTTTTTTCTGTACTGGTTTGCACTCCGATTTTGTTGGCAATTTGTGCACCACTATGTCGGTGTTCAATCCCGGCATATCTTGATAAGTCCAGGCGAAGACATCCTTGAATTCCTGAAGTAGGGCTATCAGTTCATGCTTGGTTTTTGAGGAAATAGTCGTTCCTATTTTTATTTCTTTTCTCGCTTCTTCAGTCCCCAAGTTGACAATTTCTGTTTCTTCTTGGTGGGGCATAATCTACCTTTCTTCGTCGTCCACCATTCTCTTTAACTCTTTCGGGACCTCAATTTCTATTTCATCATATCCTCCTCAATTTCCTCCGAGACCTCGGGGCATTGAAATTTACTCGAGATTGGATCCGGTATCATTCATATCGTCAATCATGAGCGACTGCAATAAATGAGAATGAATTGTATTGGGAAAGAGACGGCTTTACATGAAGGGAATGAATATGAAGAATGCATGAATGGAATAAATGAGACTTTGGTCATTTTTAAGAAAGTGGGGATATTTTCATTTCAATCAAAAAGTTAACATAGGTGCCCCATACAAGAGATCCCCATTGTCTATGGGCAAAAACAAAAAGGTTGATTGGAGCATTACTCGATCTATTCCTAAAAACTACGGGTAGATCAATGCAGCTCCGGTTATCGAAAGTGTTTCCCGGGATGGCAAGGGCGGATGTTGGTCAACATTTTGCTACCTCGGTCCTTTTCAGCTATCATGTTGATGTACATCCCTTCAAATGATTTATTGAGTATTTCCTCCTGGTTAAGTTCATCATTTTTCTTCATTGCCTCTCCAATATCTTGACTGGCTGGTAGTAGAACCCTCCAGGAGACGAAAGTGGCTTTCAAACTAGGAAAGGATATCGACCTCCACGGAATGTCTTCTCCTTTAGATCCGGCTTTTCTTTGCTCCTCCTTCCTCTTATATTCCTTTTTTTCTGTTGGACCCTTGGTTGATAACCCAGCCCAAACGATCCTTCTTGGTTATCATATTCTTGGGTCTTAGGTTTCCTTGTAATTTCTTCCTGACCCTTTTCCTATTTTGGCTCCTCGGCCCAAAGTTTTCTCGACGGTCATCTTGGTACAATTAGATAACTGGGGTAGGGGATCCGCTTCCCCTCTCAAACGAATGTGGCATTTACTAGTTCTAATGCTCGGAACGAGCATTCTCAGAGCATCTTCATCATTTTGAATGTAGGGGTGTCCGATGTCACGGAAGCAACAAATTCATGCTCGCTTCTACGGTGACCAATTTGCCTTCAACTACAAATTTTAATTTCGATGCAATGATGATGGGACAACTCGCGGAGTGGATCCACGGTCTTCCCAATAAGCGGTGTAAGATGGTTTTATGTCCATTACCACAAAATCGATCACATATTCGGTTGGTCCGATCAATAGGGGCACCTCAATTTTCCCCATTGTCCCTTTTGCGTGCGTACCATCAAAGGCTCTTACCGAGTTGTAGCAAGGCTTTAGGTGCGAACCATCTATTGGCAATTTTTGCAGGGTTACCATAGGCAAGACATTCAATGCTGACCCGTTGTCGATCAGTACGCCTGGTAATACATACCCTTTGCAATGGGTAGTGATGTTAAGGGCTTTGGTAGACCCCATTCCTCCCTCCGGGATCTCATCATCACTTTGAATGTGATATGATTATAAGCGTAATATGCCCTACTATCATGTGTCGAGGTTTGTTCTGAAATGTCTTGGGGCACAAAAGTTTGATTCAAAGACTTTCAATAGCGTCTCCGATGCTTCTCTCGAACTCAAGAGTAATTCCAAGATTTGTGATCTGGCCGGTTGTTTCCGTAGTTGTTCCACTACGTTGTACTCGCTATGTCTCAAGAACTTTAGAAATTCTTTGGCCCGGGCCTCGATTCCACGGTTCATTTATCTTTGGGGGAGGTTCTTCTCCAAATATCTGCGTAGGGCTAATCTTTGTATTCTTTCCCTATCTTTTCACTTTGCTGCTCTCAAAGCCTCGGAGGAATAACATCGGCCGCTCCTTGTGAAATGGCCTGCTTCACCAACGTTCACATTGTTTCGCTTTGTTGGTCTTCCAAAGATAGGCTCTTTTTTTACCTGTTTCGTGTTCTCGATTTTTTCGGCATGGTCACATTCGCGGCATAATTCCGTGGAATTTGTCGCATGTCTTTGAATGGGAATGGAGATGGTGCTGAAATGGCGATCTTGGGATTTATCTTCTTTGGTTTCTCCTTGGGAGACACACCGCATTCCCTATCCCGGGAAAGATGATAAAAGGTCTATCCTTCCCGTATCTAGTTTTGGGGCTATCCATCATGTGTACGTCGATCCCTTCCCCACGGGGTCCTCAAAGAATTCAATTTGTTTTTCATTCATCAACACGCACCAATTTCTTGAACTCTTCACATTCTTGGATATCATGCCCTTGATCGATGGAATTCGCAATACTTTCCACATTCCTTTCGCCTTATTATCATGCCTTTGTTGATCACACGAGCCATGCATAATTGTTGAAATACCCACCGTAAAGGAGACTTGATTTCGACACGTCATCCTTTATCCTCCGGTAAAGCATTCTTCTATGACGTTTACCCTCTCGCTCTCATGATTAGGTAGCGGGTTGTTGGCTACACTCGGCTCTTCAAACTTCAATATCCCGAGAATCGATTAAGTTACGTACAAGCTTTTTGAAGGCAAGACAGTTCTCGGTGGGATGTCCAGGTACCATTGTGATAGTTGTTGCAATGCGCTTGGATTATACCAAGGCGGGAAGGGTGGATTGACAGGAGTAACGATGTATGGCGGACCAGTCCGCTTCATATAATCGGGAATAAAGTTACGTGTGCGAAAGCAGGTAAGGGAGTGAAAGTTCTCCTCTCTTTTCTTTTCTCGTGACTCTCTCATCTCTTTGATTCGAATTTTGTGTTTTCCCCTTTGGTGCTTGTGGCTGTGAGACGTGAAGTTCTTCGGGCGGTATAGGTGCTGGTGGTGTTTACTTCATTTCTCTTGTTTGTACTTTCGAGACCCTTCCCCACCATCAATTCTCGCCGCTCTTAATTGCGATTCGAGAGACTCCCGGTCCGATCAAGTCGGCAAAACACTTGTGTTGTGTTATTAATGAGGCGATCGAAGAGTGCCCTTTTCAGAGTATTGATAAATAATGGCGTGATTTCATGCTCGGGATAGGTGGCTGGATTTTGGCGGCCACTTCTCTCCACCTTTGGGCATATTGTCGCAAGCTTTCATTTGACTTACGCCCCATATTTTCTAGCATAATTTCGCTAGGGATCATGTACATTACATGTTTGTATTGTTCAAGTAAATGCTTTAGACAGATCTTTCCATGTTTTAACATTCGCTTGCTTAATCGAGTATACCAACGCAACGCCGCTCCAGTTAGACTATCCCGAAACAATGGATCAAGTAGCTTTTCATCTTTTGGTAAGCCGCCATTTTTCTACAATACATCGTTATGTGTGCGAGAAGGACATGTGGTTCCGTCATATTTATTGAACTCTGGCGTTTTGAATTTTGGCGGCAGGACAAGATCGGACACTGACTTAGGTCACTAGCGTCGTTTCTGATTCTTCATTTGATTGTAACGCTTTAAATTTTTCTTCCATGAGGCGTAAATCTTTCTTTCCATTTTTTCTCTACCTCATTCCTAATTCTTTTTCGACCATATTCAGGTCCGCACTTCTTCTTCATAAAGTGCTTGGTATCAAGGGGTTGAGTCTCGTGAGCCCCTATTTGAAAGTGGAAGACATTCTGCAGGTCAATATACACCTTCCTAGCTTTGGTTTTGGTGCAGTTGGTTGAACCTTGTAGTGAGCCGGGGTACCTTCTAGTTCTGGAACATTTTCTCCTTCTATTCGTTTTCCAAGATTTTTTGCCAGTAATGCAGTTATGTCAGATACTATAGATGTTTGTGACTGCGCTTAACTGATCACTAAGGCTTCTGCGGGCCTCTTCAAGCCTTGACTCGAGCTCTCTTTGCCCTCTTTCTAGACTGATTATTCTTTCTTCCATGAGCTTTCTTTCTAGCCGGGTAAAGTATAGGTGATGAATGATTGCGGGTTAACTACATACAATGCCACAATATTCATATTGTTAATATGGTTGCAAAAAATAAATGCATGTACAATGATGCAAATGCAAGAATGCATGCAGACAAGGTACTGATTCCGCTGGTAATCACCCTTTTGAATTACTTCCACGGGAATTAAAGGGTCCTGATTACAACAAAATTCGTGTTACAAAGTAAAGATCCCTAGTACAAAAGATCTAATTATAACACAGAGTCTTATAGATAGACTCTAGCTCTATCTCCTAACTTTCCAATTGCCTTGAGCAGCTTGAGGAACCTAGGAGCTTCTTCCATTCCCGGAGCTATGAAAGGTCGGAGTGTTTCAGCCTCGACAGCTAAATCATTTACATGTCTGGCGACTCGCTTTATGTCCACCATTAGGTTTGCGTAGTACTGGTCTCTGTCCTGTACCATTCGAGCAGCGTCGCGTAATCTCTTCTGCCAATAGGTGTCTCCTCCGGCTGCAGCCTCCTCGAATACATTAATTCTTTCCTTGTAATCCTCCACAGTTGCTTCGAGGGACCCGATTCGTGCTTGTAACACATCCACTTCGCGTTCTCTTTCTTGCAGCTCCGCGAAGTTATTCCTGCGGCAGTACATTCGAAGTGAGTGTTCGACTTCCGCCATCTTTCCTTTTAATTCATCATTTTGACTTTGGCTTTGCCCCAATTTTTGAACAGTGTCATCGTACAGTTTCTGCATCTCTAATAGTCTATTTCGACTACTTATGGATTTTCTTTTCCATACGGCGACACTTTCTCTCTCATGATGGACAGCTTGTTTTCCCTTGCTGATTTCTTGTCTGAATCTTTCTTTCTCTTGATCAATGGCCTTCTTGGCGGACCGTTTTTCTTTCTCCATAGCCAAACGGTAGCTTTCAATCTTTTTCTCGATCGCTCTTTTGTTGATTTCTCGTTCTTCTTCCACCAAACGGATGCCGTTCATTCTTTCTCTTTCCACAGCTATGAATTGACTTCGGCCGGCCTTTTGTATTTTTGCCTGTAATAGGAGGGCATCTTTTTGATAAAGAGTATTCTTGTCATTCAAATCTGCATTTAATTTCTTCAGTTGCCTAATGATCTCATCCCGCTCGTCAACTTCTAAGCTTGCTTTATAGAGTTCGCTCGCATGTTGGGTCTGTTGAATGTCCATTTTCTTTTTAACTTCCTCGAGTTCACTCCTTAAGATATCGGCTTCGGACGGTACTACCCTTGTAAGCTCTTTGAGTGACACTGCTGGTCCTTGATTAGATTCAGGAATCACATTATTAACCCTCAAACGTCTCCAAAGATCGTAATCTGGGGTAGTCATGTGCTCGGTATCTCCTTCCACCCTAATCCGATAACAATGATCCTAGGCCCTCATGATGGTCTGTATTTTTCCTTTGAACTCTCCTTTGAAAAGAAATTCAGTTTGGCTTAATCCGGCGGTATTGGGAATGAACTGTCGTGATCCGAACTGCCGAGACACTAAAAGTGGAGCACAAGCGATCCCTCCATGCAATCCCAACATCATCAGCCAGTTGAAGTCACCACAACTGTATAGAAAATAATTAACTTTACCGAGCCATGGGACCCTCCATGCTATATCTTCATCTTGAATGTTCCTGAAGAAACTGGTCCACATTTTTGTTTTCAAATCTTCTCGCCATTCATTTGCTAAGTATTCTCGTAAAGGCGAAAAACCTTGGAAGGATATCCGGCGGGAGGACGTCGGCGTCTTCCACATGTGACTCGAATCCATACTTGTAATAGCTGTGCGCGAGCCTCGAAAACGTCATTCTTCATGCTTCCGGCTAGCGTTTAAGGAAATGAAAGTCTCGACCAAGATTCTTGGTGTACGGGTTTGCTTTCCGTTTCACCCGTTCAAACAAATCCGAATGGCTATGTCAATGTTCGAGTACTGGGAAAGATCACCAAGCCATATATTCCTAAAGCAAATAGGTCCATTTTCTTTGCCTAAATGCGGATGTGTCGATATGATGTCCCGAATACTTTCCCATGTGAAGATCTGTATTATCTCCTCGGATTTGAAGGAGGCCACTAACCCAATCGTCACTCATTCCCGCAAAGGTTTTGAGTTTAGCAGTGTAATTCTGATTCCTTGGAGGCTTCGCGTAGATCCAATCTTCTGGATATTTTTCTGGTTAAGTAAAGCGGTGTATTGTTCTACCGTAGGCATCATGTCCCGCCCATTAAAGGTGAAGCGACAAAAAGCCGGATTCGTAATCGGACTATAGCTCGGAGTAGGGGCTGGTTAATCCGAACATATAACAGCTGTGCGATGTCGCCATAACTATTGCAGAACAAGTCTTGTAGTCTTCGGTCCCATCTTTCCCAAATGCTTTGAAGATCCCACAAGTCGTTCTGTTGAAGACTCACATAAGTGTATCCCGCTATTTATGCGTTCGTTTGGCAAACTGTCTCCTTGGATTTTTTACGATTGACTTGACCAATGTCTGACTGATAAATTAATCTCTTCTTTCCTAAGACACATTTTTTCCATGGTGAAAGACTTTCTGATCAGGCAAACCACTTGATCCAGTACCTTTATGCGATGCAAATGAAATGATGTATGAGAAAAAGAACAAAAAGCGAAAAGAAAACAAGTCATGCGGATAAAATTGATAAATATATAAATGAAATGACAAAATCAAACAGAATAAACACACAAAACAACCCTATTTATCCCGTCTAAAACCTAAGGTTATCCGCATGGCTCTAACAGGGTGGGTTTCTATGTTCTCTACATTCAGTGTTGGTGCTAGGAGGTACCCGAATTGTCCTTGTTGTCCCCTACTAAGGGTAGCAAGGCCCCGATCATCACCCATTATAGGCTCCTTTCAACGGGTTCAATTGGGGGGACCCATTCGCTTATGCCCGTCTGAAGGAAGCGATATCCTTACGAAAGCATAAGGTACTCGAGCCCTGAAGGTACTTGCTAGGCCCATACGGGAGAACGATATCTCCACGAAAGCATTAGCGTTTTCCCCCACTTAAAAAGACGTGTTTATATGCCATATTTTAAATGCGTTAAAATAAACGCGCAATTATGACCGAATGTTAATTTAATAGTCATTTTAATCCGGAACTTCCAATATTAGTAAAACGGTAATTATTTTAAAAGCTTGACTCTCATTTGTTTTTTTTAAAAAAAAAACAAAAATGATCCCCAGCGGAGTTGCCATCTGTAGCGATGTCCCTTTTTTGTTTTGTATCGCTAAAATAAAAACGTGGCTTTTTCGAATGTTTTTTTAAAGGTATTTGGATATACAATATTTATTCCGTGGGGTTTTAAAATAAACCGTATATAAAAAAAATGGAGTCGCCACCGGCCACTTAGGTAGGCCGGACACCATAAAACCAGAGATTCAAAAAGACAGGGTTCGGGAGTCGGTTACGGATGGGGAAGGATTAGCACCCCCACACCGCCCAAAATTGGTACTTTAATAATTACCACTTTATTAATATTGGATTTTCCGGATTAAAGTGACGATTATTTTAAAATTCGGTCATAATTGCGAATAAATTTTAAGGGTCCCCTTATCCGAGAATAAACGCCCAACCACTATCACTACGCTTGATACTAGCCCCGTTTACGCTCGGATAAAAGGACTCCGCATTAACAAGTTATATCTTGATATGCAATCTTAGTGGCAAAAAAGTAAAACATGACAAAACATTTAAATATAATAAATATTGACATACCAGAATATTAATTTAGCATAAATGATATTCTAGACTAAAACATGTATATATACGTATTATTCTAAATAATAGATAAAAACAACTATAATATGTCAAAATAACAAGGCAGGAATAAGTACATATAGACGAACAAATATTTCAAAAAGACATGCATACTGGTAATAAAACATATTTCAACATATACGAGTCCGCATATCGTACAAAAAGGGTAAATACACTAACATGTAACCCTAAAAGAAGGAAACATACAAATATAAAATACAAAATACGCCATGTACGAATTAACTAAAACATAACATGCTTGATATGAATAACCGGAAAAACATGAATATCATACTTAACACATATATACATAAAAACATGAAATACGAGTCATATACGAAGGTCATAAAATAAAATAATATCAATACATACGATTATAATACGAACAATAATATTTACAAAGAAAACAGGACTGAAATGAAAGGAAAACGAAAGTCAGTGGAAGGAATTAAAGAACGATAATATGTAATTTAGGGACGAAATTGCGAAACAAACAAAATCTAAAAGGACCAGAATTGTAATTAGACCAAGGAGCAGACCCAAAGTGAAAAATCCAAAAACGCATGATGGTTAAGGACGTAATTTTACCATTCAGAAACTAATTCGGTGTAATTTAGGGACGAAATTGTAATCTTTTGAAACATCAGGGGGACTGGGATTGTGATTATACCATGCGGCAAGACAAAAATGAAAATATTGAAAACGCGGTGGGATTAAGTGTGTAATTTACCCATTTAGCAAAATAAAAACAACTATAAAAGCCCCACTTTTAGGCCGAAGACAAAATTTTGGTCATTCGTTCATTTTTCTGGTTTTGGTAAGAACCACATTCTTCATTTTCTCTCCTTGTTCTTACGAAACCCAGATCCGGCCCAGTGTTCTCTCGTCGTCGCCGCCGCTAATCGGCGCCGGCGAGCCTCCAAAACACACCAAAATAACCCCTATTTCATCCTCAACATGAATCTGTGGTTGGATTCAGAGGATACCCCCTTATTTACCCTAGATCTAGGAAATACGAACAAAAAAAAAAGGTTTTGAACCTAAGTCAAAAACTACCAGGGGCCTTCCCCTTCCTTCAGTTCACCATCTCTGGCTTGGGAAAGCCGAAAGGCTTGTCACTGAGGAAAGGAAGACCCACAGACAACGCCGGTAAGACTACTTCCTTTTTTTGTTTCTGTTTTTTATTTTATTTTATTTCGTATATGCATATAAAGAAACAAGTAAGAACAAGAGACAAAAAATTTACCACTGGACTGTCTTTTGATTATCTTGGAAGTTTACAACTCTCAGATTTTTCGTATTACAAGATCTCTTTTCTCCCTTTTTTTTTCTTACTCTCCCTTTTTTTTTCTTTTCACTCCTCCGTTACAAAAGCCCCGTTTCATATATATTATTGCCTCTGTTTTTTTGGTTGCAAGTTGCATCTTCCTTTTTTCAGATCTGAACTGACACTTTGCTTGTTGTCTTTGGCATAATCTGAACGCGGGGATTGAATATCGGCGCGGTGACGGTGTGGTCGTTCTCCGCCCGTGACGCCAGACGCATTTTTGGCGTTAGATCGATCCGATCTAGCGGTCGAGATGGCTTGAAGAACGACGGTGCGGATGAAGCCTCGATTTGATGAACGCCTCGATTTGCCACGTGGAGCTCCGCAATCGAGAGTCGAACGTGTGGATCTTACGCGCGCGTGGGATATTAAAGCGTCCGCGCGTGGCACTCGAACGGTCCATACGTGTGGAGCACGCGCCTGGCAGATATTTTTGACCTCGGTTGCATCGTGGCCGTTGGATCAGATCTTGATCAAACGGCCCACAGTTACCTGCACATTGTAATTAAATGTGATTCAGATTTGGGCCAAACGGGCCTTGTAATTGAACTTGTAATTGGACTTGGACTTCATGTTTATTTGGGTTTAATATATATTTAATTTTTCATTTTACCAGCCCAATAGTATTAATTATAACAACAATACATGTATATACGAAAATGTATACTTATATTATACAATCATTAATTAATATAATATTCTAGTATACGTACGTATAACCATACATATAATTAACATAACATCTATATATTAATCAAATACACTCATACTCTAGATACATACGCGACATACATACACTCCTAATACGTATACATAGCTTATACATGCACACACCACCTTATATTAGTAACATTCATATAATAAATATACATACAATATTAATATATTTACAAGTGAAAATGAGTGATTACAGTTACAAAGAAGAGTTTTTTAAGTTTAAAAATTTTGAAATACTTTTTTATCCTTAACAATTAAAAGTATTCAAATAATTTAAATAATTATTTTTCTTTTAAATATATGAGATTAATACATATACTTTAAATGTTATTTAAATTAAATAATTAATAAAATTGTATTAAAAATAATATATAGATTAATATTAGAGGCCATAAAATATTCATGTAGTATGGGTTCCATTTATTGAGATAAAATGTCCCCAGCTGATATCAGCATTGTCGTGTACTCAAAAAGTCAAAACAGTCCTTATCACTCATACATCTTTTGTAGTGTAATACATTTTTATTTCAGTCTCTGGCTGACCTTCTCAACTTTGTAGCTGTCATTTCCTGCCCAATTCGATATTCTATTCTGCCCCTTTTCTGTCTTATTAATTAATACTCCATATACTTTCACATAAGATCTCCGATTATATTTAGAAAAGTAAAATTATTTTAATACTCTTTTATATATAAAATTTAAAATTTTATTTATCACTCAACTTAATAAACATTTCTGTCTCATTGATTACTGTTACATTATATTTCAGTTCTTTGATTTTTTAAAAGGACAATATTTATGTGCAATGTCATCGTAATGAAGTGAAAAATATAATATAATATAATACAAAAAAACAGAGATAAATCAACAGTGATGTAGTCTTACAAAGAGTATTCTTGTCATCCATTTTAGTATTAGTTTGAAAAACTCACCAGGTCTACAATGAGTTACAATAAATGCAGGTAAACCAAACAATGAGTCTCCCGAATATGTTCTGCAATTTCTTAAAATACAATATTAATTAAAAGTATTATAGGTTCATTTCACATGTTATATTATTATTGTTTAGTTTATTTTTATCAAGTTGTATGATTACGATATTTTCTCATAATTTTTTATTTATTTTTTTAAAGATTAAATAAATCTTCAAACTTTCTAAAAATTAATTAAGATATTAAACTTTTTTTAAAAAATCAATTAAGCCTTTATGTCATACTATCATCACACTAGACTGTCGCGTTAACACTTAACATCGTTGATCGTCATCAGCATTGTTGACCACTATATCAGTATTATAACGGTCAACGATGATTTTCATCAATTAAATGATTAAAATATTTTATTGCAGAGAGATTAAATTGACTTTTTGGTGCAAATTCAAAGGCTAAAATTATCCCTTAAACATATTTTTCATATCATGCCTCGTACCGTCAAATATATATGGGAACAAACTACAAAAATTAACAATGTGACAAATTATTCCAAACAAATTAAACAAAAAAATGTGCAAAAGAAGCATAAAAAGAGACTTTTACCCATTTAAAATAGAGGTGTTCAAGGACTGGATCAAGGCTTGATTTTAAAAAAAAATTATAAGCTCAAAATCAAATTAGCCCACCCAGCCTTAAACTATCTATTTTAAATTTAAAATATAATTTTATATTAATATTTTTATAGTTAAAGTTAAAATAAAAACTTTTTAAATTTATTTAAACTATTTTCGAACTTATCTGAATGGACCAAACGATTCGTGAATAAGTCTAATTTAGACATATTAAATTGTCAAAAACATAAACTTCAAGGGAAATTTTATTCAAAAGGTAATATTCCCATAAGAATGTTAGATTACCTAAGTAATGATTGGTAATGATATTAGCACAATGACACCAAACGAAGAGAAATCTTACATAACAATGACACATTGATTTATTTGTGTTAGTGAATTTATTGTTGGATTATGTTTTTCTTTTAGGCAATTTTAAGGCTACGTAAAAAAAAAAAAGAGAATGAAGACTCATAGATCGGAATTAGCGTACTGATAATAGATGGGACTTCAAAATTAAAGTGTTTGATACTTAAATTGTGTGATTTCTCAAAAAAAAAAAAATATTGAATATTCTTCTTATTTTTTTATGTTTGTTTCCCTTAAAAAAATATAAGGGAAAAGATGAAAAAATACTACTTGAAAATGGTTACAAAATAAAATGTGACACGCATTTATTGAAAAATTATTTGAGACACTTAAAAATGATTATAAAATTAAATGTTAGACATTTACTTTGATAAAAAAAATTAAATATTTAATTTATAATAAAGCATTTTCAAAATAAAAAGAATAATTTGTTAAATTAGAAAAACCTAAATGATGATTGGCAACGTACCGTTGCTTAATAAATCCAAATTACCCTAAATCCGTTGAAGGTTAATAATTGCAATGAAAAAAATGATTAATGATGATTACGGCGACCAAAATTAATGAACCGTTAAAAGGGTACGTTATAATAGTTTGATTGACGGTGATGAGAAGGGTGAAAAGGCGCCAAAGACAACTATTGTTCCACGTGTCTCATGTATTTTTATTGGTTTTAAAACAAAGTAAGTTGGTTGGGTCCGATTTCTTCGTTCATTAATGGTTTAAGTGCCCGGTCGGCGAGCCACGCGTGACCTTCATTTCTTTTGCCTTTTATTCTTACCCAGTATAATTAAAAAGTAAAAAAAGTCTAACTAGTTTAAGTAATAAACAACTTAATATTATTTAAACAGATTTTAAGTTTAAGATTTAAGTATACAGATAATCTTCATTAAAATTCACTTGCTAAAATTAAGAATATGATACGAATTGATCTGAATTAATCAAAATAAATTATTAAAAAATAAAAAATAAATAAAACAAGGACGAAAGGAGCAACATTAGGAGCAGTTACTTTTACCTCAAGAGAGGGTAAAAGGTCAGTGATAACAGATTCTTGTTCCGTTAATGTCGGCTAGGGTGAAATTAGATTGATTATATTTGATTTTTAGTTTTTTTTAATAGTTTAAAGGTGATTAGAAGATAGTATATGTTTATATATTTTTTTAAATTTTTGACAATGCACATATACCTTATAGACAAAATAATTTGAAGCCGTGTCTCCTAAGATGAACATCATCCGTTTTTTCACTGAGACACTTGTTGGGATTTTTCATTCGAAAAAACTTAACTTAAATATAAATTTAAAATTATTTGGATATAAAATGATATGAACAAATGATATGATCTTGAAATGAACCAATCCAAATTCTCGAGTAACAAATATAAATAATACAAATCTAAAACAATTCAAACTTGACGCAATCTAATTCCAAAATAATTCAAAAGGGTAAAAATTTTTGATTTTACACAAGCTTGTGTATTTACACTATAAAAACTCAAATTTTAAAGTCCTAACCCTAACTCTAAAAAACTAAACCCTAAACCTTAAACTATGTACACTAAATTCTAAACACTAACCTTAAATTCTAAATCATACAACCTAAACCCATAAACCTTAAACCTAAACTAAAACCCTAACCCCTAAAACTAAAAGGCACGTGTAAACTAAAATTTACACGGCCCTGTGTATCAAAGTTTTTTCCAATTCAAAAAGGTTAAAACTCTGAATAATTGATTTCAATACTAATTTATCCGTCTAATTGCCAAATCTAGTTGCACACATTTTATCAATTAAGTTCTTATTATTTTCTTTTTAGCTAAATATTATCAGTATTATTTTAAAAAGATTCAAATTGTTTTTAACGAAAATACTGACCACAATATTAAGAGATAATTTAGTATTGTTTTTTAAAAAAAAAAGTGCAGTGAAATAGTGGATTGAGAAAACACTATTGAAAATTTTGATTTAAGTTTGACAATCCTACTAAAAGTGTTTAAGAGGAGATAAATGACTATTTTTTTAACATAGATAAGTCTATTTTAAACGAATGAGTTTAGAACGAGTTACAGATACCGCTATATACCACAAATGCTATACATCACTGCACACCGTTAATTTATTAATAATTTTTAAATAAATATTAAAATTCTCATAAACTCGATTTGCAATTAGCCATATTTCAAAACAAAGTTAAATTTTGGGTTGAATAACCCTCTTTCATCTTTTTTTTTATTTTTAGTCTTTTTTAATCTTTAAATAATCCCTCCTTCACAAACCCTAAACTTATTCTTAAAATATAGTTAATTGCATGTTGAGTCCTTAAAAATTTTAATATTCATTAGAAATGATATTGTGCAGTGTTAGTGGTCTATAGCGGCGTGTGTCGTCTGTTCTATTTTTTTTTATTTTGAACATGATATTGTAAGCTAAAAGATATACAAACGACATTTAAATTCTTTAATATTAAATAGATAAAACATTCCAATTTAATTAATGATAAAAATATATAAAAAAAACTATAAAACTTTTTATCTATTCAACACTGCTTATGGGCAGTTATGGACTTAACGAAATAGTTTGGAGTAACTTAAAACTTTTCAAAATTTTTAGAAGATTAAACTGAAATTTTCAAAAAATTTGAAGGATTTAATTTACATTTTTCAAATAATTTGGGGTCTAACTAATTTTTTTTAATAATTTTAAGAGGCTTAATGAAAAATTTTAAAAATTATGAGAGGTGATTTAATTAAAGATATTAAAAAATGAACTTGATAAGAATTTCTATAAATTTTGAGGAACTAAACTAAAAAATTTTAAATTTTGAGGCACCAAAATCTATTTTTTGTTCAAATCTTTGTCTCACTAGTCTCATTTACCTTCCGCCACTGTCAAAGGCTCTAAAATTCTTTTTGGCCCAAAACTCTTTTCAAACCCAATGGTAAACAAGGCCTAAAATTCTTAATGTTTCAAATAACTTTGGAATTTTCCGACCTGAAATATGATCAATGGACAACTACCAAGATACTTGTCTGGAACTGGAATGTGATCGTTTACATAAACTCCAAACCACCACCAACAGCGAAACTGGAAGAAAAAAAAATCTGCCGCATACCATCAAGATACGATACTTCAGCCACATCAATTCATTACATGAAAGAAAGATCCTCAATCCACACCATTCGCTAAGGCATCCGTCATCCTCGTTAACCTCACGAAACACATTGCGAAAATAAACACACGAACGCGAATTACAAGCCACTTACTATAACTTCCTACGAAGCAATCGTGGATTCATCGTGTATGGGGTCTCGAAGTGATGCATCTAAATGTGCATTGAATGAAACCGGGTAAGGATAGTCGAAAACCCGGCTCTCTTTTCAGCTACTCAACTGTTGAGATCCACGTACCTTATGGCGGTGGAAGCTTGCGTTTTTGCCTACTGTTTGACCGAGAACAGCCTCCCTTGTAGGCAGGGACGGATCCCTTTGTGTTTTTCCATCTAGAAGGCAATACCCTGTTTAAGATCATATGATATGTTTAGCGGTATTCGTGATCGAAAATGCATCCGGAACAGTAAGTTACAACCCGGTCACTATATTATTGGAGGAGGCCATTGTAAAGGATTTGTATTATTGATAATACATAATATTTATAATTGGAGTATATATAAGATTACAATTAAATATACGATGATAAGGAAAATCAAATATTAAATAATGATAAGATTTAGATAAAGATAAGATTTGAATGAGATTGAATAAGATTTATCTTATCTAATCTTTATCCTTGATACGCCCCCGCAAGATAGAGAATTCATTGGGACACCAATCTTGGACCGAAAATGGATGAAGAGATTCGGACCAAGCGGTTTGGTGAGAGTGTCCCCAATCTAAACTTTGGAGGAAATATGTTGGACAAGTAGTGAACTCGCAGCAACTAAATCACGAACAAAGAAATAATAAGTGCAAGATGCTTCATATGAGAATGATAGACTAGATTTTTGCAAACATATGTGGCATTGAGATTGTCGCAAAAGAGAGATGGCAGTTTTTATAATGCCACGCCAATTTTTTAAGTATATGTTGAACCCAAAGCATTTCAGCAGTTGCATTTGTCAAAGCACGATATTCAACTTTTGTAAAGGAACGAAAAACAGTTTTTACAAGCCGACTTCTAAGAAATAAAATTAGATTCAAGGTAAATAGTATATCCAATAGTGGATTTGTCGTCCGTAGAAGATCCACCTCAGTCCGCATCGACAAAGGCAGTTAGATGAAGTGAAGATGCCGAACAAAAAAGAATGTCATGACATAATGTTCTTTTTAGATAACACAAGATGCGCTTAGCTGCTGTTCAATAAGCAAGTGAAGGACCATGCATGTATTACGACAGACGATTCACGGTAAAAACAATATCCGGTGCCATCCACGACACTTGATGTCTCTAGTAATCTCCAACATCCTACGTTATCTAAAAAGAACATTATGCCATGGAAAGAAAACGGTGGGTTTTCATCGAAAAGCTGAAAACAATGGAGAATTGGAGCTGGAGATCACTGCCTGCAACAAAGCAATGGAGCTTCCACCACTATGGCAATTGCCTATAGTTAGTACTTATTTAGAACATCGAAAAATAACAAGAAATAAAATGGTAAATCTAAAAATAAAATATGTCGTTGCTCATAAATGAAGATTTTCTTCTTGGGTCACATGAGTGAACAAAAAATCCTCTATTTTTCATACCTTAAATTTTGCACCTTAAAAATAAAAGAAAATTTTTAATGTTAGATCCATTATAACAAAAAGTCATTTGAGTAATCATTTAATGAAAAAACAAACTATTTTGTGTATGTGTATTTATAAATGTTTCATTTTCCCCCAATTGTTTTTCATAATTATATTTATTTTTCCAAGTCTCTAATTATAAGTTTTAGTTTTGATATCATTCAATATTGTCAACAAAAAACATAAACAATTAAAATAATATTCCCAGTTTATGTTTTTACTATTACATGATCTTACTATAAATTCTTTTTATATTATAATAAACAACTCAGAAATGGATCAAACATGGATCTCGTGCAACGGCAAAATTTAGGGACAATTATATGTTATATACTCCTATATATATTTTTTACACATTAACCAGACCGCTTTATTAATGCACAAAAATAAAAACATAACATAGTTTAGAAATTTTTAGAACATCGAAAAATAACAAGAAATAAAATGGTAAATCTAAAAATCATAAAACGTGACATAAAGAATCTCTACGGATAAAACATGTCATAGAGACAAAAGAAAGCACAATAACATATGCGGAAAAAAATAAAACAAACAGTAAAAATAAAAAATATGAATAACTAGCAGTAGACAATCAAATCATCAAAAGTTTATCCAGTATTCTCAGTTATATGGATTAATAACCTATCTTTATGTGTGGGAAGAGGCGGTATATTAATTTTACGTTAGAAATAAAAAAGAGATCTTAAAATATAAAAGCGGTGATGTTGTATATTATATAAAATATGTCTTTTGAAAAAAATAATATATGTGATAATATAAATAATTGAAATAAATATTAAAAAATTATACAGTATTGAAATTTAGTAGGGAGAAATCTATGCATGAAAAAAATTTAATTTTCAGTGTTATAAACACTTGATTTTAAAAACATACACTAGAGGAAAACAGAAATGGAGTCATGGAGAAAGGAGATAAAATATAAAAGAAAAAAAAAGACAATAAAAAGAAGACAATACCAGAAACAAAAGAGACAAAGGAACTGAACAGAGCGTAAAAAAAAGCTTACAGAAGCTTGCGTTTGTGCATGAAACTGACAGGTCGAGAGGTCTAACCAGAAGCGATGAAATCAAGAGTTTCACCAAACAAAGGCCAACCCAAGTTCCCTTTTGGCACCCCACCACTATTCTTTTCTATAATTTCTCTCATCTCCATCTTGTTGTACCGAAACAATCTTAAACAAATACCCATCATCATCAACATCAACATCAACATCAACAATCCCATGCCCCATTCCATCTTCTCTAACAGCCAAACCCTAGCTCTACCTAAGCTTTTTTTTTCTTCTGGTTTGACACTATTTGGCACGTCAACAATAAGGGGGTGGGAGAAAAAAAAAAAAAAAAAAAGAAAAGAACAGAACAGAACAGAACAGAACAGAAGAAAACTACTTTGTCCTTGTGAAGTGGAGGGGTTAGTTAGTTCATTGTGTATATATATATATATATATATAAAAAGGAAAAGCAATGAGTGGGGTAGCCTTAAAACTCCTTTGCTGCTGCTGCTGTTGGTGTTCTTCATTCTCATTTATTTTATGAAATCTCTGCTGTATTAATGAACTTGCTTAATTTGTTTATCAAAATCCAAACTTGGATTGCACTCATTAAATCCATAGTTATCTTCATCTCTCAACATTGAACTTTGGACCATGAAAAAAGTTAAATGAAGCCCATTGGGCCTCACCACCCACCCACTTGTTATCTCCCTCTCTTTTTCATGCAATTTTTTACAACACAAACTTTTGGGGGTTAACCGTTAATGAGTTTTATGACACAGCAACGAAGTCGAAAGTGTTTTTGTCTTTGGATTATGTCAAATGGATGGCTGCCAATTTCCCATGGCGGTTCTTTAATTAAAAAAAGGCAATATAAAAAAGAAAATGTAGTCCGTTCTCGTGCATGTGAACCATGTGGTGGGTGGTTCTGCCATTCTGCAATCGAGGCTGGCAAAGAGGGGAGAAGTGCGGTGTATGGCTTGCTTGATCCACTAAAAACCACAACGGGTATTGCTAATAATGTCTAAAAGAACTCGATGGAAAAAAAAAAAACAACATTATGAATCTGTCGGAATCATCTTTTCTCGCTTTCTTTTTGTAAAATGATTCTCATATGATCACTTTCAGTTCAGTCAGAAGAACATATACGAGGAACTCAGGAAGAAACAATGGTTTGCGGAGCTTTTTATGAAATTTTAGTGATCCAAGGCTGAACTTAAAAATTAGCCCTAAAAAAAATTTTAAAAGTAAACCCTAATAAAAAGTATTAAAAATTAAATTTCTATTAATAAATATTAAAAAAATAAATTTTAAGAATATGTTTCTAATAATAAATATTATAAAAAAAACTATGTTCCTATTAGACCCTAATAATAAATATTAAAAATTAAATTTTAAGAGAATATCCCTAATAATAAATATGGAAAATTGGGCCCCTAATTGCAAGTATTAAAAAAATCGGGTCTAATAACAATATTGAAAAAAATTAAGAGTATATCACTAATAATAAATATTGAAAAAAAAGTCCCCTAATAATCATTATTAAAAAAATTAGACCCTTTATAACAAATATTGAGAAAATAAATAAATTTTAAGAGTATGTCCCTAATAATAAATATTGAGAAAAATTGAGTCCTAATAATAAGTGTTGAATAACTAAATTTTAAGAGTAAAGTTTTAATAATATTATTAAAAAATTAAATCCTAATATTAAATATTATAAAAAAAGTGAGTCCTGAACGAGCGCCCCTCCTGTCCATGCACAAAGACGGCATTGATGGTTTGTACGTCAATATCTGTTTTTATCGGGAATGAAGTTATGTATACGGTGAGTCCCTCCCGAAATATTTTAGTATAATAGTATTTAAGGTCATTATAAGTTTAAATATTAGATAAATAAAATTTTTACTCTTTTTAATTTTTAAATTTAAAAATTTAATAAAATTTAATTTTTAATAATATTTTATTCTAGTTTCGTCCTTACTTCTATGACCGTCTGGTGGTGCGGCAGAGGAGTTAGATATATGTCATCTCATAGTCTTTGAAGCTCAGACAACAGCTAAGCTAGTAGGGACTATGAATCGATTTCTACTTTAATAGTAGGATACATCAGCCATCGATATTGAATGCAACGTTGGAAAAGAAGAGAAAAAGTCCGCAGCCATATTTGATTTGGTTTTTATTCCTTGTTAATGGCATTTGTTGTTGATATATTGGATAGCAAATTGCAGCGTCTGCAGACCCTATTCTTTGTATCTTCTTGGGCTAAGCAAACCCAAGCAATAACGTTTTATATAAAATAAATAGCATGTGCATGTGATGATCTATTGATAGCTTAATACCATAAAGGAATGTCAATTCTGGACCGAGGAAAATGGCTTTAGAAAAGAGATGGTCAGAAACAAGTTTTTTTTTTTTTTTATATATATCCTTCTTGGTTGGACCCTTCTGGTAAAAGTATTAAAAGGATGAGTAAGTAATTTAGTCGGTTAGTCAAGAAATTCATTTTCTTTTATATATTTTTTAGATTATGTGTTTTAGACTTATTAGGAACACCTCCTTCTTCTTTTAGAATCTCACTTTCCTTCCTTTCTTTCTAGGTTAGATTAGGATTAGAATTAAAATTTATATATATAAAAAAAAAACTAAAAGGATGGGTTGCACTCTGCATGTATTAATCAATCAATAGATGTAAACCAGAAACAGGAAAGACAAAGGCATGATACATACTTTGTGAAAACCAAAAAGTTCTACATAAGACATGTGATCTTCTACAGTTACAAATTACTTTTGCCATGCCTATCTACAAACAAATTTATGATAATGATTAAAACTATTTGTTAACTACGAGACTTATGTAAGATTGTAAAAGTCTCTTTTATCTTAACCAGTAATTGATAAAGATGTTCAAAATTTGGTTAAAATCAAATTAAATAACCGAACTGAAATTTCGGATCAGTTAATCGGTCGATTAATTATATGTTAGATCGGTTAACAGTTAATTTTTTTTAAAAGTTCAGTTTTCAGTTAATTCGGTTCGAAACAGATTAATTAACCGAATTAATCCTAATATATATGTTAAACATATATTAAACTATGTGAAATTAACCGAATTAAGTAAAAATTAACCGAATATATATATATATAAACCGAAAATTTAGATGTTCCATAGTTATTTCGGTTAACTCGAAAATTAACCGCATTAACCGAACAAAGTTCAGTTCGGTTAATTTTTTTTTAAAAGTTGATTCGATTAACGGTTAAAGGATTAAAAATTTTGGTTAATGATATTTAGCTAGTTTAGTTCGATCGGTTAACCGAATTAACTGATTGAACACCCCTAGTGGTTGAGTGTTCAATCCTCATCAACATCTACCCCTATAATTAGGCACAACCATGCAGCCCAAAATTAGCACTACATTGAAATTCACTAACCATCCTACTAACAGAGAGTAGATTGCAGGTGAGGTTAGGCACATAGAGAACATTGTTTAATACTAAGGACTCGGTTATAGGAATAGAACCACTCCCTTTTACTACTGAAAGAGATCTATCTGCTGTTTTGATTGAGGAGGCAGATTGTAAATGCGTATAGTCTGTAAATAAGCTTAGATTCCCTGTCATATGATCATAGGCACCAGAATCTACAATCCAGTTATGGGAATACAAAGTAGTCAAACACGAAATACTACCTTCAGTGGTAGTGAAGGCTGCAAGCTCAATTTTAGAAGACATTTAGCTGAAAAACTTCTGAAGTTCTACGAGCCGTTGCTTACTAATGTGACTAGATTGAACCTAAACTGATACCATGTAGAAAATAGGTATTTCCAGCCAAGAATTATGTGGAAAACAGAAGAGATTTATAAACTCTGTGTATTTCGATGTACAATAGGTGAGTCTATTTATAGACTCTTTACAAAGAGGTTTATACTAGGTAGTTAACTTCTAGGATAAAATTTTAATCTCTTTATCACTTATCCTATACAAGATAGATTTAATTTAAAATTTAAACTACTAGTTAGGATATATTTACAACTCTTATTTATCTACAAACACTAACAACACGCCACTAACCAACAGGCCCCATTAAAAAAATGACAAGGTAAAAAGCATATTCATCCAATAATTAGCAGTTTTCTACTCCTTGAACCAAAGGAAAGAGTACCTTGACAACAGGTTTTTGTACAATATTGGATTGGGATGCAATAGCAGTCAGATAAAGTGTAACATGAGGCTGTTCAGTGCTGAACCTGTTCATGGAAACATTTAAAACTATTCATAAAGTGTTGACACATGAATAGATAAACTCGATAATCTACTCGTAATAGTGATACAATACCTAAAATCACGATGAGATTTTTCAAAACCCAACTGAGTAAGACCATTATAAACCTTCAATCAATAAAAGGAAAGTTTTTAATCATATAGTTTTGGGATTTAAAGCAAAGTAGTCAAGATCAAATGTAAATTCTTACAATATCCCATGATAGTGGATGAAATCCAACAGTAAAGCCCTCAAATATTCGTGGGCTTGATTTCTCACAGGGAATGGCCAATTCAACAATGACTCTGAGAAGTATAAAAATATGTTTAGATAAGTACTGTAAAACAAATCTCAATTAATAATTTGAAGAAATTGGATGCAAACTGTCTAATAAAACAATTAGTCTTGTAGTTTAGCACCACGAATAATGGTCTCCATACATAATGATTTCCCTCTACTGCACCAAACTTGAAAAAGAAATGTTTGGAGAAAGGAATGAAAAAGACAAAGAGGCTATGGCACTGCTTGAAATACCTGCAAGTGGATTCATAAGTGACATTGCATATGCAACTACTTTGACCTGAAATTAACACCAAATACAATGATAAAAATGTTCGAAGTTGATAAAACAAAGCAGTGGTAGTTAAGATTACAACACAAAACAGTTTACCTATAACAAAATCATCCAAATTAATAAAGTCTTCCCTAATAATTCGGGGTAAGAATGAAGACTTGAACAAATTCATTGGCAATTGGTATGGACACAAAAATTGAATAGAATGAAATGAAAGAAATTTAGAAAAGAGAAATACAAAGAAACTAAGTTATCAGTCTTTATGTTTTTTAAGTCATTTATTCACGGCAATGTCTTCATAAAGGTTATGTGATAGCTGCATAAAACTTGACTAGTTGAGCAGAGTAAAACATTATTGAGTAAAGAGGGTGGATGGTCATTTTAACCCATTTTATAAGGACGCAGGGGGAAATAACTTCCTAGCATAGATGGGAATAAGATCTTGAAGACTGGATATGAAGAGTTTACACACCTTTACATTGCCCATTAAAGCAATTTCCGCATATGATATTTACCTGAAATACAATCAAGGAGATTCATTAATGCATAAACAAAAGCAATGAGGAAATTTAATGTTCAAATTCACATAATTTATGACTCCGCGACCAAATTACAACTTATAAGAACAGTAATGTCAAACAATTTCCCAAAAAATTGAGAGAAAACAGTAGCCAATAGACTAACCTGTGCAGTGCGTCCCATTTTGTCAAAGGTGTGCTCACAATTCAGCTGGTCGCCATTTTACTACTCCTGTAGACGCAGAGAAAGTAGATTTAACAGGTTCTCTCTTTATATATATAATAAACATTACAGAGTTGAAACTTAAACAGGATTGAAATATTTCAATCTCAGAATGCTTTACAAATTTAAAAAGGACCACAAGTATATTTGTATCTTCTTGACACTTCATCCATCGACCTATTATTTTAAGAAGCCCAAGAGATTGCTAAGGTTGGAGCCAAACAACAGATTCATATAATGAGCTAAGAGACGGGCACAACATTTGTTATTTAAAGTTTTCACTTCAAAAAATAGTAATAAATTGATTTTTAGGGCTGGAATCTTCTGATAATTTTATTTCTTTCTGTCTTCATAACCAGTAACAACCAAAAAGTTCCTACACCAATATTATGTCAATCATTCATTCCCATTGAGCAAGGAGAGATTCAGCATACTCCTTCACTTTTTATAGTTGTTACTTCACAAACAAAGTTCAAAGCAATTTAAGCAAACATACTTACTTGAACAAGATCAGCATGCCCTGATCCAGCAACAAAGTAGTTATATTTATCATATCGATCAAAATCTACATATCCCTGCACAATTAGCATTACACATGGTGTGAATTATATTCAGAATGCTGGCAAGAAAGTGCAAATCAATACTTTCAGCTAATTAAAAACATTTTTAAAGCAATTCCCTTATCAAAGAACTTCATTGAAAAAGAATAAAATATAAGTAAGAACATTGATTTAGTACTTAAGAACATGAAGTTAAAGACTACCGTTTGTGATCTACTCTCGACATCTTTGCAAAAGCGGATTACCAAGTCAGATTCCTGCATTAGCAGAAATAAAAATATGTAATACACTCAAAAAGAGAAATGAAAGGCCTGTATTTGGAATCAAGCAAGGATGTTACCTTCCCCTCGTGCGCAAAAGGAAGACCCGCCCAATCGCTCTAGTCAATAGCTTAAGAGAAAACATTTTACTAGTTACCAAAACTCTAGTCCATGGAAGTGGAAAACTTCGAGCTATAGCCTATAAATGTTCATTAGAACCAACCAATATTCAGAATTGTATGCAAAATTTACTATTAGAACAATTAACCAAGGATACGAAATCAAGAAGACAACAGATGTTACCGTAAGTGATTGTGAAAGAACAGCTGTAAAGGAAACAGATTCAGTTGCATCAAAAAGTTTAAAAACAGTTGACAAAATACTACTTCACAAAAGAACTCAAGCAAGTCACCTGCCACTGCTAGGATTACGAAACTAGGATTCAAACAGCATTTTACACTCCGCATTGTTTCGCGTATTCAATCAAGCATGTCCTGAAAGAGATTCAGTGACTTCCAGCTTAATTTTGTTATCAGAAATTTGAACTTTCTCAAAGAAGTAGCGGGGAACACAAATACGGTGGAGTTCGAGCAAGATTCTTTGAAGCAAATGAATATTTGAGATTGAGATCTCAAATGAATAAATTTAATGGAAATTTACGAATATTTTTTTATAAATCCAGAATTTTATATTCTGCAATCTTATTAAAAAGAAAAGGGGGAAAAGACAGAATAAATGGATAAATTTGGAGAATAATTCAAATAAAAATTAATATTTAAAATATATGGGATTTTGAGAGATATTTAAGGATATAGGCCATTTTTATATCCCAAATTTCTCTTAAAATCTCATATATTCTAAATATTAATTTTTATTTGAATTATTTTTAAATTTATCATTTTTGGCATCTTTCATTTTTTACGGTATATGTGGCTTCTTCTATTTTTTGACGTCTTTGAAAAATATTTAAAAAATGAAAGACGTCACTTGCAAGTGACATCTTCCCCTTATACTATAAAAAATAACATATATTCTCAGATATCTCTAACATCTTTATATTTTAAATATTAACTTTCATTTGGCTTATATATCTAACGAAACCATAATAAATCAATATGAAATAGCAGAGAGAATACCGGAAGTACTTGACCGGAGTGTCGATGCTGAAGCCTTGAGATTAAAACACATAATGAGGCGCAATTTCGACGGCAATACCAATTAAATAGACGCATAGAAAGAACCCATTTTGTATATATATTTGTTAAACATTGTGTTCATCGAACATAGCACAAAATATCCATATTAAATAACCTAAAGGTAATATATTATTATAACAATTGCAATGTGAAGTTTATATCATATTTTTTAAATAGTTATTATTAATTCAATAAATATAAGTATCGAGCAAGCACATTTGGCCGATTGATCAAACTGTTTATCTTTGTTTCCTCAAATCCCTTTAGATTAAAAATTTCCTTTAGATCATGGGTTCTAGGGGCACTAAGAGCATTTCTCTTCTTTCTCGCATTGTCTTAAGATTAAGAATATATATGAACAAATATTACATTATAATTATTTTTAGACTATTAAAAATATCAAATATACGATATTTATTAAAGATACGTATCAAAGTAAGTATAATTTAAAAATGGTCGGTAACTATCTTAAAATGTTTTTTTAATTATTCAATTTTCAAATGTTATAAAACAAGTATAAATTTTTTATTTTGTTATAAAATGGTCATTACGACAGACGTTAAAAAAAAATGACGAGACATGTTAAAACTTGATGGGAAATATTTTATTTTGTCCTCAATTGTAACTAAAATTTTATTTTTATATTTTTTAGTATTTCTTAACAATAATTTCAAAAAATTATAAAATCTTTTAAAATATATGAAAATTCACCATTTGCTTTTAAAATCGTATTTTTTAAAAAGAAAATAGGATAGAATAAAATTCACCATAGGTTGTATCCAATTCTTCAACTCGGTATCACTGTTTACTCAAAATAAGAAACATTTTAGAAACTGAACTATGAGGTATTTACGAAGGTTTAACAATGGTTTGGAGTATGTGTGTACCTCGAGTCATCATCAAGACACGAAAAAAAAAACGAGAGCTGATGCATTCTTAATAATGTTGCACATATTTACACTGGTGAAGCGAGATTGGGTGGTGCGTTTCAATCTAGTGAGTCGTAATAGGAATACTGTGACTGACAAGCTGGCGAAACTGGCCTGGAGATTACCTTTTGGTTATACACTCTACTTCCAACCTCCGGATACACTGAAGGATGCTTTGAATATCGACGGTAGTAACTGTTTAGGAAGTTAGTCAACAGCTTAGTTGCTGTTCTCTTCTACATTTTAAAAAAATAGCCTGCAACATTAGAATAAAGGTTATATTTTGATAAACAATTTGTATAAAAAATTTTATACAATTCTTCATATTTAAGTTATAAAATTTAAAACTTAAATCCCTAGCCCTAACACCTAAACCTTCAACCATAAACCTTAAATTCTACGTCATATAACTTAAACCTAAACCACAACCTAAATTTTTAGACCATAAAATTAAAAGGCTTGTGTTACACTATACTCCATAAGATTCAGTAACTGTTTAGGAAGTTAGTCTAACAGCTTAGCTGCTGTTCTCTTCTACATTAAAAAAAAAATATCCTGCAACATTAGAATAAGAGTTATATTTTGATATACAAACTGTATAAATTTTTTTTACACAATCTTTTATATTTAAGCTATAAAATCTAAAACATAAATTCCTAGCCCTAAATCCTAAACCTTCAACCCTAATCACTAAATTTTAATCATAAACCTTAAATTCTACACCATACAACCTAAAACTCTAAACCCTAAACCCTAAAATTAAAAGGCTTGTATAAATTTTACACAAACTTGTGCATCAAAGTATTTTCTTATAATAATTGTAAATTAAGATTCAGTAATATTGAGAATAATAATCCATATTTTAATGTATGAAAATACTCGATAAGATAAAAAAAAAGCACCAGTGCATTATATATATATATATATATATGAGAAACAATGAAAAACATATACTATGAAACATAAATAATTAGAATGTTACTCATACGCTACGGTCAATATCTTTAATTGCATAAAAAAGATAATTATTATAACGAAAATGACATCAATGTCTTGTATTTTATCAAATCGATTAACGTGGTGTTTTATTTTTTAAATGTTTAATGTGTTTCTTTATTTTTTTTTGTCTTTTAAAATGTATTTTCTAACGTTATTAACCGATGATATAGCAGGACATGTGACTTTTTCTAAACGGTCACATTCTAAACTGTCACATGACACTTTTTTTTTCTTTCAAAAAACATATATATATATATATATATATATAAAGTCATGTGAAATTTTCAGACTAGTGCCATAATCGATATTAAAAATATATTGGATATCTTTTAAAAAAAGAAAACCCTATTGGTCACCTTTTTTTTTCTTCGTCGTATGAAATTTTTTTGTTTATCTTTATGTGACCGACGGTGGTATTAGTTTTGATGTTGGTTGTCGATCGTCGATAATTTTTTTATTTTTCTTGTTTTTTTTCTAATTTTTAATTTTTAAATTCAATATCTGTCTTTGTGACACACTTTTCTCTACCTTATGGTACGTATTCTCTGTCTTTTGGCACGTATTTTATCTTAATCAGTCATTTGGCCAATTTTTTTCATTTATTTTTTCTATTATGGTTGGATTTGACTTCGCCACAACTGATCAAGATGATGTTATTTTGTTTATCCTGTTGATCTCCCTATTTTGGACCCTCGAACTGGATTAGATACGAGCTCGCAATCACTGTTCTTGTTCGCGATTGAGTTATTGTAATGGTCGTGTTGTCAACGTGCCTTATTATTGTAATATGCATTTTTAATGTTGTTTGTTGTTGGTTTTTACCTTTCATCGTCGAACTTTGGTAATGTTAGTATCTTTTTTGTTTCGAGCCTTTGAGTTAGGGTTTTTACCTTTTCTTTGTATGATCATGTTTATGATCTAGAGCGTTAATTTTCATATTTTTAGAAATATGTCCGGATCAAATTTGTTTAGCTGAGTTGTAAACTCTCATTGTATCTTTGGATTTTTGCTATTTTAATAAACTAACGTACTCATATGTATATATAGAGAGAGGCATGAATACAATTGGCATAATGCCAAAAAACGTCACCTAATAGTTATTTTGGTCCCTATTCTTTTTTTGAAGCAATTTAATCTTTAACGTTTTATTTTGGGTCAAAATGGTTCATCTGCGGATGAAAACTATTAATCAACTATAAGTAAATGACTTGAAATGACGTGACAAATCTACATGACAATGCACACTAATATGACAATGTCATATAGACAAAGGTGTTGACTTGAAAAAAATGAGAAATTAGTCAAAAAAATATTTTATAAAATCATTTTTTCTGCTGACGTGTTATTCTCTCAAGTCATTTCAAGCTGTTTATTGTTAGTTGATTAATAATTTCTATCCGTAATTGGGTCATTTTGACCTAAAATAAAATATTGAGGGTTAAATTACTTCAAAAAAAGAATAAGAACCAAAATGACTATTTAATCAAACGTTAGAGATATTTTTGAATTTTATGCCAATATAACTTCACCTTGTAATTTTTATGACAAAAAGAAAAATACACGGACATAGTTATAATTTTGCCGTTTTTTGTTAAGAATTTTTTTTGACCATATTTTAAAGAAAAAAAATTAAAAGTATGTTTTTTTAAAAGAAATTATCACATCATTTCTAGGGGAAATAATTTACCCGTCTCTCAATTTCCCCGCTTTTCCCCTCAAATTTTCAGCAGACCCCTTAACCAGTTAACCCTACCTACCACTTCATGCACTCGTAAGTGTAAAACATTCTGGTGGTTGTCATTCATGTCGACTAAACGAACCCCATTATCGATTGCACACCGAGCTTCATCCACGAATCCAACAGGCAACAACCACACGGTTCTCACATCACCTGTCACGCTCCGCGACACCATCCCCACTGCGCCATTCTGACGCCATCGCAACACCCTCACCGCCTCTTAGGGTACCTCAAGCAGTGCCGCACTTTTGGTCGTTCTCAAAGCCACGCTCTTCGAACCGTTCGACAATCCTTTTACAACAAGCGTTTAATTGTCGAACGAAAAAATAATAACGAACGGTTGCGAAAAACGCTTTAAGTAAATATTTTTTCATCTACATTAAAATAAGAGTTGCTGTTCTCTTCTACATTAAAATAATATCTAACAGCTTAGTTGCTGTTCTCTTCTACATTAAAAAAAATAGACTGCAACATTAGAATAAGAGTTGTATTTTAATACACAAGTTGTGTAAAAAAAAACACAATCTTTCATATTTAAGCTATAAAATCTAAAACCTACTAACACCTAACCTTCAACCCTAATCTCTAAATTTTAACCATAAACTTTAAATTCTACACCATACAAACTAAACCCCTAACTCCTAAACCACAACATAATTCTCTTAACCTTAAAATTGAAAAGCTTGTGTAAATTTTAAACAAACTTGTGTATCAAAGTATTTTCCTTAGAATAATTATAAATTAAGATTCAGTAATATTGAGAATAATAATCCATATTTTAATGTTTGAAAATACTCGATAAGATAAAAAAAAAAGTTAAACACCAGTGCATTATATATATATATATATGAGAAACAATGAAAAACATATACTATGAAACATAAATAATTCATTCTCTATTATGATTGGAATTGATGTATTCTTTGTCTTTTGGCACGTATTTTTTATTTTTATTATTTTAAAATTCTTTTTTTTTTGTGGCACACTTTTCTCTACTTTATGGTATTTATTTTCTGTCTTTTGGCACGTATTTTTATCTTAATCGGTCGTTTGACCACTTTTTTTATTTATTTTTCTATCATGGTTAGATTTGACGTCGCCACGACTGATCAAGATGGTGCTCTTTTGATTATCCTATTGATCTTCCTACTTTGGACCCTCGAACTAGATTATATACGACAACAATCGAAAGAGAGGGAAAGAAAATATCGAAAGCCGAAAAGACGTTTAGAAGCCAAAGTGCTCACCGAAGAAGACGATCGGAGTCAATGTGCCACCACCGGAGTTCATTAGAAGGTAATTTACCTTTCGAATCTCTTATTTCCTGCAAGCAAAAATAAAAAATATTAGATCTAGGCTAAAAAACATAAAAACGGTAAGGAGAATATAAAGGTTGCCGGAGTTTTTAAGGTCATCAAAACTTATCTTCTCCGGAGTTTTTCGAGTAGTCACCAGAGTGTGATTAGGTTGCGGTTGGAGTCAAAAATGATAGAAATGGTGAGGTTTTTGGGTAGATTTAGGGGGAAGCCGGGAGATCCTGTTGGATCGGGGGAAATACAGGATTTTGAGCATTTTAGGGTTCTAACACGGTGGCCGAAAATCGCCTCATGGCGGAGGACGACGGTCGAAATTAGGTTAGGGATGACCAGAGTTTTGAGGTGGTCGGAGGTATAAGGTCGGCTGGAGAAGATGACCGGAAATGGTTGGCATCGTCTCTGACGGGTGGCGAACATGCCGGAAGGGTTTAAGACGGTAGACCTAAATTTAAGGGTGGCAGCTAGGCAGAGCTAGGCTGGAGTTCTAGGGTTTGTGAAGTTTAAGATGAATGTGGGAAGAACTGTGAACGGTTTTAGGGTTTTTGATCGAGAAAAACAGGTATTAGGAAAGGTTTAAGTGTTTGTGTGGATCAAAAGGGGTTTTTGGACGAACATGGAAAGAACTTTGAAAGGTTTTAGGGTTTTGATCGAGGAAAAACACAATGTTTAGGGTTTTAAGTGTTTATGTTGAATCAAATGGATTTTTTGGGTCGAATGTGGGAAGAACATGAGATGAACGAAGGGTTTTAATCGAAAAGGGGAAGGTTTTCTGGGATTTGGGAGTTTGAGTTGAGAGGATTTAGAGAGAGGGGGGAGAACGAATTTGAGGAGAGAGAGATTATGGAAAATGGTCGTTTTGACTCGGATATGTGCTATTTATGCCCGAGTTAGAACGGTGTCGTTTTGGGCACCAGGTTAAAATGACCCGCGTACTTTTAAACGGGTCGGGTTAGACCCGCGCATTTATAAACGGATACCATTTGGTTTTTTCCCAAAACTTTGACTTCTCTCAATTTAGCCCTTTCCCCTTTTAATTTGTCCCCTAAGTTTTGTAATCAATTCAATTGAGTCCCTGAATCCTTTAATTGTGCCCTCTAATTTGTAATTCCTTTTAGTTTAGTCACTTAGGCTTTGTAATTTGGACTTAGGGTTATGTAATTGTTTAAATTCGGTCACTCAATAATAAATGAAGTATTATGTTTCAATTTGTTTTTTTAATTAAGCCTCTTATTTAATTATTTTATTAAATGTAATTAATTTATATGTATGGTGCATTGTTTTAAATAACATGCAGAATTATTTGTTAAATAATCCAAGTACATTTAGATTTAATAATTGTTAGAGCCTTAGTCTAGGTTTCTCTAATTAGGATTCAATAATTAATTAGGATAGACAATTGTAGTAATTAGATGTATGTTAAATGTAATTTTAAAATCCAAATTTGGTTGATGTTCCATTGTTTACAATGGGGTGTTATCACAACATGAATTTTAACCAATTATATTTAATATATGTCACACTTATAATTGGAAATTAATTTAGTTCTTTATAACTGGAAATTAATTTAGTTCTTTAATTAAAACTAAGTAATTAATTAAGATACATTATAGTTAATTAAATATATATTAAATAGAGCCTTTGAGGCCCAAATTTAGATGGTGTTTCATTGTTTACAATGGGGTGCTATCTCAACATTAGTTTTAATCACTTATAATATTGATTAAATAAATTGTTAGAGCCTTAATTAGGAATAGAACTTTATTTAACTAGAAGGATTAATTTAAATAATTATTCAAAATGCCACGTAAAATTAAAGGTACTGATAATGGGCGTTCGTAGGGGTGCTAATCCTTCCCTACACGTAACCGACTCCCGAACTCAATTTTTAAGACGAAATCTCTGGTTTGTTTTTTCCGATGTCCGGTCTACCTCGAAGTGATCGGTGACGACTCCAAAATGTTTTTAAGAAATAAATAAAGGAAAATTCAATTTAATATGAAAACCCTAAGTTTTCAAGATTAAATTAAAACTGGTCAAAAACCCTAATTTTCCAAAAGATCGATCGTCAGGCTATTTTTACACACCCGATTTTAAAAATGGTCGCGACATCATGTTATAGTACGGTTTAATTTCAATTTAAACGACTTTCTCTAACCATATAAGATATGCACATATATATTCATATTTTTTTATGTGTTGCAATATTTCTTCATATTTTTTATATCGGTATATATATATATCATAAAAAATTGAGTGACTCCGTCTCAAACTTAAAAATAAATCCACTAGTTACTAAAATTTTAACTTATTTGAGTTATTATAATTTTCATTTTACAACTCAAACTTTATTTGAAATTTTTTAAGTCGAGTCAAATTTATAAAATTTTGAGTCGAATATTTTTACCTCAAGTTAAATCGAACTATTTAATCTTTTTTAGTCGAGTTGAGTTTTGAACGCCTCTAGTTCTAACACCATTGAAATCGTTATTTTTTTATTGATGATAATAATAATAATAATAATAAAAAAATAAATTATCTTCAAGAAAAAGGGTTAATAATCCTTCACTGACACACAGGCTTCGAAAACGAAAACCAGTAAAAATCCGAGTCAAAAAGAAAATTCGAAAAGAAGGAATCGCAGTCCAAAAGCCAAAAATCTTCTTCCAAGTGTTCCATCCTACACCTCCAAATGTACACCTTCAGCTGCTCGATTTTGCCAACAGACCCCTCAAATGCCAAAGCTAGCATTACCCGATCTCTTTCTGTCTAATCCTAACCCTAGACCCAAGAGACGAAGACGATGGCGAAACACGCCGCCGTTGGCTGGGGCCACCACCACTTACAGAACCGCTGGCTTTTGGCTCTTCTCGTAATGCTTTCTGTTTCAACGGTTATTGCCTTCTTCATGAGAGCCGCCTTCGATTCGTGTGATCGGAACGTTTCTGCTGCTGTTGATGGTATCGCCTCTGCTCGGCATGTCATTCAAGCCGCCGAGAAGCGAGCTCCGCAGATCGCTGCTGCGAAGCCGAGTCCGCTCAGTTTCATGAAGTCGAAGGTTGTTCTTCTGGTGTCGCACGAGCTCTCGCTTTCTGGTACTCTCCTTTTTTGTTAATAGATATCTTTAGTGGGTTTGAGTCGTTTTGGAATTCATTTTACGATTTTTTGGTTGAATTTCAATGTATTGGAATTTGTTTTAATTGCCTTCCTTTTACCGTCAAGTGACTTGTTAGGGTTTATTTACTGTATGATTGTTTCTTTTGAATTGTCATTGCAAATGGTTCGAATTTATGTTCAGTAGCCTTCTGCATCATCTATGGGATGTCCTCGCATGGTTGCAATTGATCCGTACACACATATAAATGACTTTTATTATCATATGGAGGAAATAACCGAGAATGTGCATGGATTCTTTTGGTTAGTGTGATGTTCTAGCCATGCCCAAAATTTTTAAAGCCATTTCTTCTGGTTTTTCGATTCAAGTATAATTAATAGATGTATTTGCATATGCATTCATTACTATCCGTTGAATGTGAGATTTAATACCATGGTTATCATTGTCAGCATATTATTTGCTATAAGTTTCTTTAGTGTACGTGAGGATATCTGCACATTCTCGTTCTAAAGTATGAAGAAGATAAACTATGTAGGTCCGTTATGGCCCTTCGTCAATTTTATTATTTTTGACATACGGTAAAAAACATTCCACCAGTGTGCTGGTATCTTAGAGGTTTAATTACTTTCTGAGGTTCTGTTAACATGCTATTGCTAGTTATGTCCCATCCTGTATTCCCTATAGACGAAAATCATTATATCATTAATAAATTCTGAGATTTTCGTTGACTCCTAACTCCGATGTACTTTGCATGTAAATTATAGAATGTAGTTTTGGCGTGTTGCTGACATGTGCTATAAATGGTTTGTGCATATATAGAATCTTCGTCTTGCCGTGGATCTTGTAGTATAATGCGCATTTGTCCTTGTCGTTTCCCTTCTTGACAAATCGTTGTTCCTGAATCTTGTAACTTTTTGGTTATAAATAATGTCTGTTGCTTCTAGTTGTCACTTGTCAATGAGTGTACACATTGTCTAAGTATGTGATCTCTAAATTGTAGTTTTGCTACTCTGTCGTAAACAAAATTTCCTTTTCATAAATGACCCTTTGCTGGAAGACATATATTTATTGTCAGAAGAAAGCTTATTCTTTATGACATTTGCGACTATCATCTTTCTTTATGAAGATGCTTTTTAGAATTCATTTATAATTTATTTCATCATATTTCATTATATAGTGTTTCCTTTCTTTTTACTCTAGGCGGACCATTGCTGCTGATGGAGTTGGCATTCCTATTAAGAAGTGTTGGTGCCGAAGTTTATTGGATGACAATTACGAAATCATCTGAAACAGATGAAGTAACATATAGTTTAGAACATAAGATGTTGGACAGAGGAGTACAGGTACTTGGATGATTTCACTTTGGTTATGTATCCATTTATGGCGCTTTTACTATATAGTAGTGAACTTTATATTACCCTATATGATTGGTTGGCATTCTATCTGTGAAGGCTTTAGATGATTTCTTTGTCTAATTAGGCTTTTACCTTTCTTTTCAGGTTTTCCCGGCTAGGGGGAAAGAAGCTTTAGATACTGCTCTAAGAGCTGATTTGGTTGTTTTGAACACTGCTGTTGCTGGCAAATGGCTGGATGTTGTTCTTAAAGAAGACGTTCATCGTGTTTTGCCTAAGGTGTTGTGGTGGATCCATGAAATGCGAGGCCATTACTTCAAATTAGACTATGTAAAGCATCTTCCTTTTGCAGCTGGTGCTATGATTGATTCGCATGTTACAGCAGAATACTGGAAGAATAGGACTCAAGCACGTTTGAAGTAAGCTTCTAAATCCTTGTGTCTACAATCTCAGTGTGCTTATTGTTGCTTTTTAAGTATTAATGTTCATTCTGTATATTGCAATGAAAACCCAAAAAAGCTTTTTTGTGCATGTAGTTCCTCAGTTAATCCATATGTTTCACATTTCTTATGTCTAATTACACATTTGAGTGTTTTTTTCTTCTCCCATTCATTTGCTTTTTGTAGGATTAAAATGCCCGATACCTATGTTGTTCACCTTGGAAATAGCAAGGAACTGATGCAAGTTGCAGAAGACAGTGTGGCAAAAAGGGTTTTGCGTGAACATGTTCGTGAATCTCTTGGAGTGCTCAATGAGGATTTACTCTTTGCCTTAATAAATAGTATGCTTTCCAGTTTTATTGTTGATTGGATTTTTCTCTTCTTGCCCATGCACCTAGTTTTATAGAGATCCTCCTTTTAATTTGATAAAAAGAGAGTTGTTGGGATTGGCTTTGGCGATTGTATAGTTATTTTTACTGGGAAAGTAACAGTGGCTCAGTGATTTCAATTTGATGCCATTTATGCTGTTTCATTGCTGCTCAATTCTATTTTCTGGTGAGACCGAGATATTTTCTTTTTGAAGAGAATTGAAAATCATGTAGCTTCTTCGATTGTTATGTATTGAAACTCCTGCATTCTGAGTTACGTTTAGTTCTATCGATCACCTTTTCCAAGATTTTCCATTTCTCCCTTGAATTATCATTGTATTGTTTTCAAGTAACCACCAAATCAGTCTAATGTATCCTTTCCTCGATAACTTTTGCTCTCTGAGGCATATAAATTAAGGTAGATAGTGGGGAAAACATTTAAAATAAAAAGTGTATGGTTTTCTGCTATTGTCACTAAGCTGTACCAAATTCCTTCCACTGCAGGTGTTTCACGGGGAAAAGGCCAGGATCTCTTTTTACGTTCTTTCTACGAGGCCTTGCAACTGATCAAAGAAAAGAAAATGCAGGTACCACCACTGCATGCAATAATTGTGGGCAGTGACATGAGTGCTCAGACAAAATTTGAAATGGAAATACGGGATTATGTATTGCAGAAGAGAATTCAAGACCGTGTTCATTTTGTGAACAAAACTCTGACAGTCGCACCATATTTAGCTGCCATTGATGTTCTTGTGCAGAACTCCCAGGTAATTTATGTGGTTTAAAGCATTTTCTGTTTCAAATATAATGTTTACTTCAATCTGTGAAATTAATCTAATTTGCTTTCTTGTTGATGTAAATGTTGCTCCTTCAGTTGTTTGTATAATTATAATATAAAGAAGCTATTGGCTGTTTTATTATCTGGAGGGTATAGGAGAGAGTCAGAGAGATATTTGAAGGTCCTGTTACCATTAGATTTTTGCTGATCTGATTGATGCCTTTAGATAACAAGTCTCAGCTAGTAGTCGACTTAGCAATGTTGATAATTGACTTGATGACATTGGTTTTCTGGTGTTTAGAGGGCTAGAACTTCTTACATAATAATAATGGTAATTATGGTTATGTTGTGTGTTAGTTTTTCGACTGTTGTTTCTTAGATGTCTCCAAGTTACATAATGTCACAGTCACCAAGTAATCAAATTCTAAAGGCATTAAACATGAGGAATCAATTGCTAGAGAGGTGTATCTATGGAGTGGAGGGAGAACTGGATTTATTTGAGTAGATTCCTTATTACAGAGAATAGATCGAAGGATGCATATGACGGTTTTGAATTTTCTGATCTCCATGTAGACTTGTGAATTTTTACTTATCCTTTTTCTTTCACTTCTTTCCTCTATGATTAGCATTTAATTGTTAACTAAGAACACCTTGTTCTCTTCTTCAAAGTTACTTTAAATATAAAGCAATCACAGTTTTTCCTTGCTTTTAGGCACGGGGAGAATGCTTTGGACGGATAACAATTGAGGCCATGGCATTCCAGTTACCTGTACTGGTAATCTATGAACTTTGCCTGATTTCCTTTTACTGATATACTTATGAGCTTTTGAGAAGAAAACGTGTCAAAATCGCTAAATGCTCATATTTTCTATGCCACTAGTCATTGGAGCTGGGTTTTGAAACTGACACATGCCATATGCAAAAACAGGGAACAGCTGCAGGAGGCACCACGGAAATAGTAGTGAACGGGACAACAGGTGTATTACATCCGGTTGGAAAAGCAGGGGTTACACCTCTTGCGAAAAATATTGTCAAACTTGCGACTCATGTCGAGAGGAGGCTTACAATGGGAAAGAGAGGGTACGAAAGAGTCAAAGAAAGATTTCTAGAACCACACATGGCAGAGAGAATTGCTGGAGTACTGAAAGAAGTGTTGAGGAAATCTAGAATCAAATCAAGTAGACACTTGGATTGAAACCCCCCTCCGTAACAATGAGGGTAGATCCAGTTTCAACCAGTGCAGGCATGGTGGCCCAAAGTACAGGCTAAAATAGGATGCATTTTTTTTTCTCAAGGAATGACATACATCTTTTGTGATGGCCTAGTTTTTACGTCTCCAGTTTTTCTTTTAGGGATGTAAATTATGTACGTGCTAAGACAATTTTCAGCCGCTTATATAGTTGATAAGTTATTTTGAAAGTATGGGGATTGATTTCCTCACTAATGGAGCAACAGTGTTACGTGGTGTAGAATGGGTTTGCACTTCTTCTAATCCAAGCAGTCACTTGAAGAGTGGTAAATAATAGGAAAATATTTTGATGCACAAGTTTGTGTAAAACACAAAGCCTTTTAATTTTAGGGTTTAGAGATTTAGGTTGTGATTTAGGGTTTATGGTTAGGGTTTAAGGTTTATGTGTTAGGGTTAGGGGTTTAGGTTTTAGATTTTATAGTTTAAATAAAAAGGGTTGTGTAAAAAAAATTATACAGCTTGTGTATCAAATAATAATAACAATAAGAATAATAATCCAGCGGGAGAGCGTTAAAGAATGATTTTCTCACTCGATTGAAAAACTATTTTTCTTATAATGTAGTGTGAGAAAAGTTTAAAAAACTTATTTAAAATGTTAACTTGATATTAATTTGTTTAAAATAAAAACTATGTGATGCAAGAGTGTTAATTTAGTAACTAAATTTGTTAATAAATTAAGTTAAATGATGAAATTTGATAAAATTAAGGATATAGATCCATTTAAAAGTTAAAATTAATTTTTTTATAGAAAAAGTTAAAATTAAATTCTATAACATATAATATAAATTTTTTGAAATAATTGTATTATTGAAGCTCGATAAACTTGTACTTATGTGAAAATTACAACTCTAGTAAAGAAAAATAAAATTCCATTAAATAGGCATAAATATGAGGGTTGCATGTGTTGTGAAAAGTCTTTAAAAGCCGGAGTTTTTAGTATTTTTAAGTATAATTACTTACTAATCTAAATGAATACAAAATTATATTTGTTCATCGTTTGGCAATGGAGACAACTTAATTTCACATTTATTTGGTTCATACTTTATACTGTTCAATCCATTGAGTTGAGCTGAAAACTTAGGTTTCAGCATTTTGAATTGTGTAATGGTACATCTCTCCCACAAATTCACTACAATGCCTATAAGTTTTATCCCAAAACAGTCTTAAAAATACCACCACCAGCAGCAGCAAATCCCATTCCAAATAAACCAACCTTTCATTTCCTTCTCTGAACTTCAAAACCAACGCAACCTTTTAGAATCCCAACTCATTTCTGCTCTCAATACCTGCACTTCGCTCACCCAACTCCATCAAATCCATGCTCGCATTCTCATTAAAGGTCTTGAACAGTGCTGCTATATTATCACAAAACTTGTACGAATCCTCACCAAAATGGAAATCCCCATGGATAGTTGTGCAAAGCTTGTTTTTAGCCAGGTTAAGTATCCAAGCCCATTTCCTTGGACTGCTCTAATTCGTGGATATTGTTTACAAGGGCTTGTTAGGGAATCGATTTTTGTGTATAATAGTATGAGGAAAGAGTATACTTTGCCTGTTTCTTTTACATTTTCGGCTCTTTTTAAGGCTTCCAGTACGGTTCTGGATGTGAATTTGGGCAGACAAATCCATGCTCAGACGATCTTGATTGGCGGGTTTGATTATGATTTATATGTTAAAAATAGCTTGGTTGGAATGCATGTTAAATTAGGATTTTTAGAGTGTGGGAGGAAGGTGTTTGATGAATTGCCTGAAAGAGACTTGATTTCTTGGACAGAGTTAATTGTAGCATATGCGAAAATTGGGGATACGGAATCTGCAGGAGAATTGTTTGGTCAGTTGCCTTTGAAGGATATGGTGGCATGGACAGCGATGGTTACAGGATATGCTCAGAATGCTAAGCCTAGAGAGGCATTGGAGTGTTTGAGATAATGCAAAATGAAGGGGTTAAAACAGATGAGGTTACTTTGGTTGGAGTTATTTCTTCTTGTGCACAACTAGGTGCTGCAAAGTACTTGAACTGGATTCAGTATATTATCGAGTGTTTGGGGATTAATCCTGCTTGTTGTGTTGTGGTGGGATCGGCTTTGATTGATATGTATTCAAAGTGTGGAAGCGTTGAGGATGCATATAAGGTTTTTGCGACAATGGAGGAAAGGAACGTGTTTTCATATAGTTTGATGATTGCAGGGTTTGCTATGCATGGTTGTGCTTACGAGGCATTAGGATTGTTTCATGAAATGGTAAATATAGGGATCAAACCTAATAAAGTTACATTTATTGCAGTACTTACAGCCTGTAGCCATTTAAAAATGGTGGATCAAGGTCGTCAAATATTTGCAAGCATGGAGGAGAAATTTGGGATTTCTCCAGGAGTTGATCATTATTCTTGCATGGTGGATCTTCTTGGCCAAGCTGGACTCCTAGAAGACGCCCTTAAACTTGTAGAAACCATGTCAATTGAGCCTAATGGGGTGCTTGGGGGGCATTGCTTGGATCATGCCGTACTTATTCTAATCAATATCACCTAGATTGCTGCAAACCATTTATTTGAGCTGGAACCTAATGCAATTGGAAACTATATCTTACTCTCTAACATATGTGCTTCAGCGGGGAGGTGGAATGATGTTTCAATGGTAAGGAAGCTGATGAGAGAGAGGTCCGAGAAAAAATCCAGGATGTAGCTGGTTTGGAAGCGAAGAAGGGTGTCATTGAGGAGTTCTTTGCGGGGACATGACACATCCAAGGTCTGGTGAGATGAAGCAGGTGCTTGAGGATCTAAATAGGTTAAAGGCTATCAGGTACGAACCAAACATGAATTCGGTTGTGTATGGTGAATTCGGTTGTGTATGGTGCGAATGATGAAGAAAAGAGACAGATACTAATCACTCATAGCGAGAAGCTAGCTCTGGCATTTGGGCTACTGAGTATAAATGCTGGTTCCCCCGTTAGGATTATGAAGAATATAAGAATGTGCGAAGATTGCCACTCATTCATGTGTGGTGTATCTCAAATCACAGGAAAGTTATTATTGTAAGGGATAACTTGAGATTCCACCATTTCCATGATGGGAAGTGTTCCTGTGGTAACTTTTGGTGATTGAAGGTAATTTTTTTTTCTCATGTAAGCATAGAAGATTTTACATAACAGGCAATTTATTTATTGTTTTCTATGCTAAGTCCCCTGGTTTAAAGATAATTGTATAAAAAAATTTCAAGTTACACTGCCAAAGTCTGCCACAAAAGAACCCAAAGTAAAAACCAAGTGTCAGGTAAACAAAAAAATTTGGTCTAATTGCCAAGTCTCAGGCCACATAACTCTCAGTAGTGTTCTTCTAGGTCAAACAATAATACTGGTTCTGAAAGCATATCATAACACAGCAATAGAACCAAGCATAGATAAGATAATCAACATCTAAGCATTTGCAGATGCAATCCCAGGGTGGTAGTGAAGCATCTCAATCCACACCATCTCTCTAATCATGGGTTCTCCCATGTTCTCATCTATGTCGAGATTGATCGGTACTTGTGCAGGTGGATTGGACCTTGGGTCGTATAACCCTGACATATAAGGGTGTAGGAGTGCTTCCGTGACAGTAATTCTCTTAGATGGATCGAAAACAAGCATCCTTTGCAACAAATCTATGGCTAATGGATCAGCTTGAGGGTATAGATGAGAAAAATGGGTGCCCCTAGAGAAAGGAAGTGACTTGATATACCTTCTTGCTTTGGGGTTATCAATAAATGCAATGTCAGCCTCTTGCTGGCTTCCAAGGACTTTAATAATTAGCTTAAGCTGGTTGAGGCATTCTGTCCCGGGGAAGATAGGTTTCCGACCAAGAATCTCGGCAAAGATACATCCGACTGACCAAACATCGATGGAGGTCCCATAATTATCACAGCAGAGTAGGAGCTCCGGTGCACGGTACCAGCGGGTGACAACATACTCTGTCATGAATTGTTCGTTGCCTCTACTGGTTCGTGCCAGCCCGAAATCACATATCTTCAGGTCACAGTTAGCATTGACAAGGAGGTTCCCAGGCTTCAAGTCCCGATGAAGGATGTTCGTCGAGTGCAGGTACTTCAGCCCTCGTAGTAACTAAAACATGCATTTAAAGGTTAGAAACAGATAAAGTATTTAAACCCAATATGGATCCAAGCCTTCTTAAGCAGAAGAAAACAGTAGATATTTACCATCATTAATAACCGTCCACACTAGACAGTCAAGGAGATAATCATGTTTAATGAAGCAATTATACAACCAGGAAAAAAGCTGTAAAAGAGGATACTGCATACTATTCTGGCCTTTATGAATATCAACAACCACAACTGAATCATTCACCTTCGATGTTCAGACTCGAGGTTGAGTGTTAGCTACCGGGAGTATATACTGAAATTTCTTTTTAAAACTTTTCTATATGCTCGGAGGATCATACTTCCACATCCGTGTCCGAATATGTACCGGAAACGGATGATTTAGGAGAAATGAAGAGTCCATGTAACACAGGCCTCCTTTAATGAAAATGCATCTGTATTCATTAAACCGTTGCTCCATTGTCATCATCTTATACTTAAATCTTTAATGAATTCATTAACAAGTTTCCAGCAGTACAAGTTGTTATAATAAACCTAACAAGTAACAACTCATAGCTTTTCTTTTTCCTGCCGAACTAAATGCAAAATGGGGCCAGATGAGAACCAAAGTCATCAATGCCCCAAAGCTAAAGGACGCACAGAATTCAAGTACAAAGGACAGCTATTTATACTAACTAAACATTTTTTACAGTCTAGAATAGGTGAATCTAAATCCAAAATTACCATCTAGAATTGGTGAATGTTTATAACACAAATTACCTGGAAAATGAAATACTTGCAGTGATCATTAGAAAGAGGCTGAGAAGACTTGATAATCTGATGCAAATCGGTGTCCATGAGCTCATAAACCAAATAAACATCTTTGAAACTGGTTCTATGAGTCGGCATCATTACATCTTTCAAGGCAATCACGTTCTCGTGTCGAATGTGTCTGAGAAGTTTCAGCTCCCTTAGAGTTCTCAGAGCATCAACACGGTTCTCGAACACATTGTGGATCTTCTTTATGGCCACTTTCTCGTTGGTTTCCCGGTTGATGGAGGAGCAAACGATTCCGTATGCTCCTCTCCCTATAGGCTTGATGGGAACATACTTTGTGTCAATCTCGAAAAGGGTTTGCCACATTGAATAGTAATGCTTCCCCAATGGCTTCACCCCATTTGGTGGCTCCACAAGCGTCGCCATTTTTTTCCTCTACAAAATGAAACTCATCACGGAAATAGAAAAGGAAAAACAAAAGATATAAAAAAGGGGTTTTGGAATCAATTCTTACTTGCCGCTTCTACTTCCAACCTTTTTTGTTACCCTTTTCTTCAATCTATCAGCAAACTTCAAATTCACCAACTTTCAAATCATGTCACTGTAAAATCCCCCCAAAAAACCCAACTTTTTTCATACCCTTTTCTTCAACCTCTAAACCAACTCCAAATTCACAAATTGAAAACCATCCCACGACACATATAAAAACAGAAACCCCTTTATTGTCTTCCCAGAAGAAGAAAAAACAAAAGGTGGGTCTTTATGAACAAAGGAAACTGGTTTGATTTGATATAATTCAAAGTTTCCGATGAGACGAAAGAGAGAGAGAGAGAAGATATTATAGAGAGCATGTAAAGAAAAGAGCTGGGACGTGACGCTCACACGGCACTCCCTTAAGGTACAAAACGACAACTACGTACTGTTTTGGTCATTGGGGTTTTATTTTTAAGAAATATATATATATATATATATATTCATGCACAAACAATCTTAAAACCTTTTCTTTTACTTGAACAGATGATTTTGCAGGTTGGATTTCTTAAGCTTTTTCCACGCACAAACTTGAAAGTTGAAACTTTAATCTTCTTTACACTTTCCACAATTAAGGGTTAAAAAAGGAAGACTTCATCTTCTTGTTTACTAATACTACAATGAAAATGAAAAAGGAAGTTACTCGTTTGGGATTATTCTTTTGTAAGCTTAGAATTTGGTATTAATGGTAATTAACAGTAGAAATTGCGTTTAATTCCAATGAGGAAAATGAAACAGTAGAAATTACTTTGTTTTGAAATTTGGGATTACTATTCTTTTGCACACATTCTCGGGCTTTGTTGCCTTTGCTTTTCCTTCAATCATCTTGTTTTAAATCCAATTCAACAACATATTCGATTTGCCGAAATCCTCCACAATTCTCCAATGATTACGATTCAATATGCAATTTTTTTAAAACAAAAACAGCTAGTTTTATTTTTTTTAAAATCTAAAATTAGAATAAGAATTTATAATCCAAGTGTAAACTAAACTTAAAGTATGAACATTTTTATATAACTATTAGAACAAAAATTAGTCACTTGAGATCATATAATGATCATATTATGAAAGTGTTAAAAATTCAATCAAAAGACTTGTACAAAAGATAAATATGAAAAATATCAGAAATCGATGATTGACGGACAAAACGATCAACACTAACATTAAAAATGCATATGGCCCTTAAGGCACACTCACAAAACGATCATTATTACAATTCAATCACGAACAAGAAACAAAAATTATAAACGCTTATTCAATTGCATCCCAAAAGTCTAAAACAGGAAAAGAATCAACGGGATAAAGATAAACATTACATATGGTGTTCTGTAATCACTTGATAATGTTAATTTTTTTAGTCCTAATGTTTTACCAAGAATAACTCGAACTGGTCAATGGTGGAGATTGAAGGTCAAATGGAACAAGATTTCGTCGTCGGATACACCTACAATTGAAAACGATAAAAGTTTGTGATTTAGTTTTTGGAGATTTACACATAGTTTTATCTCTTATATATAATTTTGCGATTTATATACTTTCTCAATATCACATGGATATTATGTGTAATTTAATAATTATTTTAAAAATCCCAAGTCAACTTCTTGTTTAATTTTTTAATGGAATGGATTATTTCATAACTTTTGATAAGTTGAGTGATCATTTTATAACATTTTATAATCGGATGATCTAGTTAAAAAAATATCATAATCAATGGATTAGATGCATAGTTTACTCCTATAATTATTTAGTTTTGAATTATTTTTTATATGTTATTTTCTAACTTTCTTAAATTTTAATATTAAGTGTATGTTTCTAATTTTCTTAGGTTAATGGTATTCTATGTGTTATAATTTTAGTTTGTTTAGAATAGATAGTGGCGTGAGAGATCAGTAAAAATACAATATAACATCTATAAATTCATACTCGATAAAATAATAACATTTATAAAATAATAATTTTTTGATCCCGACTTGAGTCTAAGGTTTAAATTAATAATTTTAATAAATTAATAAGATAATAATTTTTTGGAAGACTCTTATATAAATTTATGGTCCATTCAATATTATAAATTAAGAATTTTATAAAATTACAAATATAACTAGGACAACTTAGTAAAATATGATTCTACTGTGGTTTGCTTCTTCTAAAAATTTAAATCTAGGTGTATTTTATCTCTAACTTTTCTTAATGCATTCAAAAGTTTTAGTTTTGCGTTCTCATACTGCAACAAAAAATTGTGAAGAGTTAATATTAATTAGGAATGTTTGATGTTGTTTATATAGTGGTTGATTTTCTTACCATACATGAACTTACATTAAGTTTTAACTAGTACTACATACTACGATGAACATTTTTTAGGTGTATGTATTATATTTAATTAGTCACATTGTACATGAATATCATTCAATTAGTCAATACAATATATATATATATATTATTCATGAAGAATAATGTAGGTTCGTTGAATTAAAAAAAATCTCTTTAAATTAATAAATTATTAATTTATCTATTAATTAATACATTTTAAATTAATCAAATTATGTGGTGCCGATATTATTTATGGAGATTTTACTTTATTAGTGTAGGTGAAATTAACGATAAATTGCACTTATTTTTAGGCATAATGTTAGAAAATGCCCTTGACATTTGATTAGATAGTCATCTTGGCTCTTGTTTTTTATGAAGCACTTTAACCCTCAATATTTTCGATTTGGATAAAAATGACCCCTCTGTGGATGAAAATTGTTAGTCAACTAACGGTAAACATATTAAAATGACTTGACAAAATGACACGTCAGTGAAAAAACAATTTTATAAAAAATTTTTTTACTAATGTGTCATTTTGTCGAGTCAACATTCGTCTATATGACATTTTTATGTCAACATACACGGTAGGTTTGTCACGTCATTTATCGTTAGTTGATTAACGGTTTTTATCCACGGAGGGACCATTTTAGCCTGAAATGAGACGTTGAGGGTTAAAGTGCTTCAAAAAAAGAATATATACTAAAGTGACTATCCAGTTAAATTTTAAGAGTATTTTTGGGGTAAACTACTCAGGTGACCACCGAACTATTTAGGCGTACATATTTTTCCGAACTAGACAACTTGTCAATCAGACCACCAAACTTTTAAATTGGTCATATTTTGACCACTGCCGTTAAAAAACTAACGGATGGGCGATAGAGGGGTGACGTGACAGTTAACGGAAATATATATAATTACACATTTGGTCCATATTATTTACCTATTATATCAATTTGATCCAAATTTTAATTTAATTAAATAAAATTATCAACCAATCAAATGATGACACATGTCATCACCCAATTGGATAAATTTACTCAAATTTTAATTTATTTTATTTAATATTTAATATATTTTTCCTTTCCAATTAGGTGGTGACACGTGTCAGCACCTGATTAAAGAAAAATTAAATAAGATAGCATTGGGGTGGATTAAACTTATGACCAATAGGAATTATGCCAATGCCTTTACCACTGCACTAACCTACTCTTGGTGATATAAATTGTACACTTTTATATACATATCTTATAATGCAGTAAATGTTAGGGAAAAAATAAAAATGGTTGAAAAGGAACTCAAACCTAGATCACTTGGGATGTGTAAAATCACACAAACCACCAAATCAAATCAAATAATTAATTTAAAATGAAAATAGATTTATAATTTTTTATTTTTAAATTAAATCGAATATTTAAAGTAGTTATTAAATATTCAATTTAATTTAAATATAAAAATATTAAATATTCAATTTAAAAAATATTTGATTTAAAATATTTGAATTTTTTTATATTTAAATTAAATCAAATATTTAATAACTACTTTAAATATTTGATTTAATTTAAATATGAAAAAGAGAAAACATTTGAATATTTTAAATCATTTTTTAAAATAAAATATTTAATATTTTAATAAATATTTGATTTAATTTAAATATGAAAAAGAAAAAAATATTCAAATATTTTAAATCAAATAATTTTTAAATTGAATATTTAATAATTTTCATATTTAAATTAAATCAAATATTTTTAAATATTCAATATGATTGAAAAAAATTATAAATTTATTTTCATTTTAAATCTTGCTTTTATAAGTACTTTAAACATATTTAAAATGTTTTCATTTTTAATTAATTATTTGATTTGATTTAGTAGTGTGTGTTATTTTATACATCCCAAGTGATCTAGGTTCGAGTCCTCTCTCAACCATTTTTACTTCTTTTTCCCCTAACATTTACTGCATTATAAAATATGTATATAAAAGGGTGCAATTTATATTACCAGAGTAGGTTGGTGCAGTGGTAAAAGTGTTGGTATAACACGTGTCATCACCTGATTTGAGAGAAAAATATATTAAATATTAACTAAAATAAATTAAAATATGAGTAAATTTATCCAATTGAGTGATGACATTTTTCATAATCTGATTGGTTGATTAATTTTATTTAATTAAATTAAAATTAGGATCAAATTGATATAATAAGTAAATAACAGAGACCAAATGTATAATTTTACATATTTTCGTTAACTACCACGTCACCCCTCAATCACCCCTCCGTTAATTTTTTAACGGCGGTGGTCAAAATAAGACCAATTTAAAAGTTTGACGGTCTGATTGACAAGTTATCTAATTCGGTAATCAAAATAAGTATGCTCAAATAATCCGATGGTCACATGAGTAATTTACCCTATTTTTTTTGGCATTATCTCGTTTTTTTATTTTCTTGACGATGTCATTTTTTTTTTATTTCAATAGGGTAAAGGTTTCATTAAGTAATTATGAGTAGGGACTGATTTACAGGATAAGTTGGGGACGTGGCTATCCAAAATTTCACCTATACCTCTAATTTTTTTATAATGAATTATAAATAAAAAATACTTTAATATAAAAGTCTTTCAATTTTAGAGCTTATGAATTTAGGTTGAGGTATAGGATTTGAGGATTTAAGTTATAGAGCGTAGAATTTATGATTAGAATTTAGAGTTTAAAGTTTAAGTTTTATAATATTACTTAAAAATTTAAATTTAGATTTTATAGTTTAAATATAAAAGATTTTATCAAAAAATTTTACATACTCTATATATCAAAAATAAAACCCATTATATATTATCTCTCAATTTTAATTTCTAGTTCCATTAATAATTATAAGATTAATCATTCAAATATCGCATCACAAGTCAAAAAAGGAAAAAGGAGAACTAAAAGGGTTAACAAGTGACCGACAAATCTTAAAATGTTTTGTTGCTTTTTGCTTAAGCTTATTACATTATCTTACGGATAAATTATCGATGGGATTAGTTAAATAAAAGTAAGATTTTACATAAATTTGACGACTTTCAGTAAAATGGGCAAATAACACATTCACTCAACCTAGGTTTTCCCTCTGCGCCGCCTACTCAAGCCTTTCTTCGATTTTGTTATAGCCGACGATGGTATCGGTTTTAATGTTAGGCATCCATTGTCGTTATTTTTTAATATTTTTTTTGTTTTATTACATCTCATATTTATTTCTCTTTTGTTGTTTTAATTTTTAATAAAAATAATTTTATCATTATGACACGTTTTTTTGTCTTTATAATATATTTATTCCGTCTTTTAGTACGTTTTCGATTTTCTTTGTCGGTTGTTTGATTGTTCTTTTCCTTTTTTTTTGGTTGAATTTGACATCGTCTCGACTGATCTAGATGACACTTATTTGTTATCCTATTGATCTTCCCTGCTTTGGACCCTTGGATTGATTTGGATTCGCAATTTGCGTTCGTGGATAATTTCTCTCGACGCCCGCCTCTGATTTGCGATTGTCGGTGGCCTTTTAATAGTTTGATCAATTTTTGTGATTCGTTTGCCGATGCAACTAGATTTATTCGTATCTATATTTTGTTCGAGTCTTTTGGTTGGGTTTTTAACTTTTTCTTTATATGATCTCAAGTGAGTAGTTTTATTGTGTCAATGATTATAGGAAAATGTCTAAATTATGTGTTTATTTACGATTATAGTTGTAAACTCTCGTACCTAGAGACAAACGTATATGAAGGGTGAGACTTGGAGTGCTTCTTGTCCATCCCAAAATTTTTAGTTTAATACTCTCTCGGTCTCATATTGTCTTTTTTGTATTTTAAAATTATCTCACTTAAATTATCCATTTGAAAAATTCAATAACTTTTATTAGAACATTTTTCTTTCTATATTTTTAGTTTTTTAACAAAATAAAATTTAACTTTTCAATGATGCAATTGTCATTTTAATCATTTTACAACAAATCACTTAAACAAATTTTCCTTAAAACTACGTGAAAATGCAACCACGAACAATTTAAGAAGGATGCAGGGAGTAGCATTTTAGGTCGTATCAATTTAAACTTAAGTTAAAATACATTTTTGTCCCCTTTAATTTTTATATTAAATACTTAATGAATCCTTATTATTTTGAAATTATGTATTCGATATCATACCGTCAATTTGATCATTTGTATTCTATATTATGTTTATCATAATCATGTTTAAATATCATATATTCTATTCAAAAAATATTATATATTTAAATAATTAAGTTAACATAAACTCGTGACACCAATCCAGTTAAAAATAAATAATGTCTTTAATTTAACAACTTTATAATATTATTATGAATGTACTTTTCATATATATATATATAATTTAAATAAAATAATTAAAAAATAGTACACAATAATCAAAGCGTAGACCACAACTTCAAAATAAATTATTTTATCACTCCATCTATAACTGGTTGTTAATTTATTATTCCAAAACATAATAATAATGTCAAAGTAAATTTTACAAGTGGGTGAAATAACTAAAATAACTTTTTATATAATTTTTTTTTACAAGTTACAAATTGACTTGACTTACACACCCAACTCGTACACAATAAGATCGTGTTCTGCATTGTTTTTGTCATTTAAGTCAAAAAAATTTAGAATTAAAATTAAGATAAATTATATTGTGAGTTATTTCTGTCACGTCATTTATATGACTAATCAATAAAAATCACCCATTTCATTATTTTTCTCATATTATATCTTTATCAAGTGAATCTTCACTCATATTTACTGTAAATTAATTTTAAAAACAGTTTTTACCAAAGTAAATCTTTACTTGGTAAAAATATGACATGAAAAAAATAATAAAATGAGTGATTTTTATTAGTTGGTCCCATGAATGACGTGGTAGGAATGACTCATGTTATAATTTCTCCAAAACCAGTGTAAAACATATAACTTTTTAAAAGTAATAATTTCTAACTTTGTGATTTTTGTCAAAAACATTTTTCCTATATCATTATTTTTTTATATATTATAAAATAATATTTAAAATAAATATTTTATTTATTTAATATATTTTTGACGATAATATCAAACTTTTTAAATATCGAGTTAAAAACATTTTTAATTTTATTTTTAAAATAATATCGAATTAACCCTAAATCTCATGCAAGCAGAATGGCTGCAAGGAGTGGGATGAATACTCGGGCCAATGGGCCAACCATTGTTTTTCAAAACAATGTGTTTCCTTTCAATGTGAGTGCCCAAATATTAATTTCTAGGGTGAAATTCACAAAATGATCATTCAATTATCTTAAAATATTTATTTTGGTCATTTAACTTTTAATAGTTGCATAATGGTATTAAATTTATGTTTTTGTTACAAAATAGACGATGAAATGCTAAATGTCGTTAAGGGTAACACGACATTTAAGAAAATTTGTATAATAACACATTTAATTTTCTATGTTTACACATTCAGTTAATTTATTCATAATTCAAAATAACAATAAATTTAATCCTAATTATTTACACATTCTTTTCAACTTGGTCATATTTTTAATTACAAATGATTTAATAATTTTTTGATACAAATAGGACACTTCTAACCACTAGTTTTTTTTTTGACAATGGCAATTGAATTTTATTAAAAAACCATGAAATATGTCACAAATACAACGCATCCAGATGAGAGAATAATAGGGACAAGTCCTCCAAAATCTCGTACAAAAACTCAAAGGTGCAAAGAAAAGTAAATACTTCTATAGAGATCAACATACCGTCAAAATCTAAAAGCCTTCATGAATCCCCTTGTCTCTATCCAAACGAGACGTTTTAAGGGGTGAAAGGAGTGTGAACGAGCCAAACTATTAGGCAGATTGCTCCGCTACCCAGGTCTGATTACATTGCAAACAACCATCAACTGAGTGAGGATCTATCTTTCTATGACCGCCGACATAATCATAATCTAGCACCGTGAAGATCTATGTACGAGCACCAAATGACCGCTAAGGTATGCTAAAATCAGGCCAAATTGACAGATGAAATGAACCACACAAACAAAGAAAAAGTGTGTCACAAAGGCAGAGGAAACGCGTGCCACAAATATAGAGTTTTTTTTATTAAAAATAAAAAATAATGAACTCTAGTGGTTGACAACCAATACTAAGACTGGTTGTCGACCACCGGCCAAAGAAACAAATGAAAAAAGATAGGTTATTTTTAGATGCAAATGGCAACAATTTAGTATATATGTTATTTATTTCCTATTGGTGAAAATAAATAGCAGAAGAAAAGGAACGAGGGACTCAAATATGGGAGTGAGAGCAGATGAGCAAGGGCGGAGCCATGATCGAATATTGGCAGGGGCTAAAATATTGAATTTCTAAAATGCAAGGGTTTATTACATATGTAAACTCAAAATTCATGGGACAAGGCCTAACTTGTCTAATATTTAAATTTATAAGGACCTAAATTGTTATTGGACCAAATAATTTGAGAATACATGCTCGTTCTTCTTTAGTTCAACCTAGAGGTGTAAATGAACAGAGCATTCGACGAATTGTTAGTGAATCGTTCGTATAACATTCGTTTATGAAGCTAAATAAACGAGTATGAACAAATTTTTATGTCCTTTAATAAACGAACGCACACGAACAACGGTGTATTCCATTTGTTTATTTTAACAAACAAACTCGCTTATAAGCTCATTTACTTGGTTTCCCTTTTCCTTTTATTTTTTATATTTTAAATATTGGTGAATGTATGGTTAAATTGAACACGTGGTGAACTTTTGAGTTCAAACTGTGAAGTCTAATGAGCTTAAAGTCTAGTGGTGTAATTCTACTATTTTGGCGAACATATAAATGAACATGTTAGCCGTCATATAAATGAACATGTTCGCGAACATAAACATTACACAGATATGTTCACGAACATGTTCACAAACATTAGACGAATATGTTCGTGAACGTCAAAAAAGAACACTAACACCATAAAAAATAAACAAACAAACATAACATGATATTAAAAATTTAAACAAACCGGACATGAACACCTTCAAATATAAATAAATGAACACGAATAAAACTTTATTCGTTCAAGCTCGATTCATTTACACCCCTAGTTCAACCCTACTTGATTATATATTTAATACTCTTATATTTTTTAATTTGAATAATTAATTTTTACAAGGACCAAATTATTATTAAACTAAAATTATCAAATAATTGGATTTTAAAATAGGGGTCGGGCCCCTCTTGGGCCCAATGGAGCTTCTCCCCTCAAAACGAGGCACACCTACCACTATGTTAAAGCTAATCTTTAGTTGAAAATGATAACAATTTACTATGTATATTAAACTGTAGTTAATTATATGATATTAAAATATATTTTAAATTATTAATAAATATATTAAATAATATTATTGATGCTTTATTATTTAACATTATTTTTTATTTAATATTATTTACTAATATTCCGTATTTGTTTGACTAATAATTATGATTGCTTTAGAAATACTTATTTTAATATATATTATAATTAAATATTAAATATATGAAGATCAAAATAAATATTTTAAAAGTTTAGTATTCATTATGTAAAATTTGGTGACTAAAATGAACATTTTGAAATTTACGCAAACATAAATATAATTATGAATAGGTAAATAAAATAAAAAAATGGTAAGTGGTGCGACATTCATACTAATAATTGAAGTGTGTTTGAAAAGGTGAATTTTAAGACAACGTTTAAATCGTTAATTTTTATTCCAATAATGAAAATAAGTAACAACACATGGAAACTATAATCTAAATAAAAATAAAAATAAAGCCTTTGTGGCTGCTGGTATTCGAGCCCAGGTCTCCACGTCCACAACGAGGAATTCTCACCACTAAACTACAGCCACTTTGTTGTTCTAATGGTTAACATTTGCAAATTATAATCTAAATTATATTTTTCCTTGTAAAAGACCCTGAATTTATAGATATGTTACTTTGCTCCCAAGGGATACCGGGATTTGCAGCCTCCATATGCTAACAAAAGCGAGCATATATTCTTCTAGGACTCAAAACACCCTTATCTTCTTCTTAAACCCTCTTTAATTCTGCCAACTTTACACCTCCTTTTCGGGGTCTCTGCCACCACTGTTCTTTTCCCTTTCCAGTTGATGCTTCACTTTCATTCATCATGTTCAAACGAATTCTGATTAATCAATTACTTATATTCAAAAAATTAGAGAACAGACAAAGAAAGGGTATAAAGCTAGACCCTATAATATTATAATTCTTTCATCGAAATTCTACATTGTTCTTCTTGTGTTTCTGCAGATCACCAACTGATAAAGATGCCACTTTTCATATATAGTTATAAATTCTGTGGTGCAGGATATGCAGAGAAGTGGGAATTTTCCTATTCAATATTCAACTTAAAAATTAAATAAATCTTCAAGCATGTTTAGACTACGTACAATGACAGAAAAAGAATACTGATATGTATATATATAGTAGAAAGATTATTGTGTGTGTATATATATAGTAGCAGAAAGGTTATTGTATTTTATGCCCTTAACGTTATTTTTTTAGCATAAGCTTATAATGCATCCCAACGTGGATTCCAATTGGGGGCGGCCTATATAATGCAAGTGGATTAGACAGTCTAGGTGCTCTTTCTACTTTGAATTTAATATTCAAACTCCAATCCTCCTCATAATAACATTAACAAAAATGCCATCTTGGTATCCCAATGTTCATCCAATAATTGTATACACATATATATATATATGTATGTATGTATATATTTTGAATAGGTATACACACATATATATATTATATGATATGATATTTGAACAATTCTGAACCATATATAAGAAATCAACCAGTGTTGAAACCACGTGTGAAGATTGATTTGCTGCAGAAAGTACTGGTTGGTTATTAAGCATGGAAATAAGTGGTGGTGAACCAATCCGGTGGTTCAATGACAAAAGACTTGTGTTGAAATCAAGTTTGGGATTCAGATTAGGACTTGGGCAACACATTCCCCCACCCCTTATCGGAAAAAAGAAAAAGAAAAGACTGAAAATAAGTGGTGGATGATGGACAGCAAAGAGAAGGCAAACAACAAATTTGCAATCTTGCCCATCTCTACCTTTTTCTCTGAGCTAACTTTGCGGGGTTCCATATAATTTGATTATTATTATTATACATGTAGGCTTCTTTCTGGTGAAAAGGCACCTTAATTTTGTTTAATAAAACAATTATCAAAGTTTAGTACCTTCAATATTATCTAGTTTTTAATGTATAGTCTCTCCATTGATGCATGCTTAAGCTGATCAAACCAAGTTAAATACCATAATACTGCCTGCTTAACCGAGGTCTGATTAACATTAACATAAGTTATGGCAGTCGATTGCGGTGAACATCGGCTATATAAAAAGATGAAATCACAAAATAACGACAGTAACATCATGTTGCAGTCTGCTCACAGAAACTCATGCATACAAATTAAAGTACCATTTCTCTTGTAATGGATGTGCTACCAAGTACAAAGACTAGCTAGAAACTAATAATCATATTCATACATACAGTAAAAGCATCCACCTGCACTGGGGAAAATAGTCTCTATGATTTAACAACCTACTAATATTTTTAACTTTTAGAATGATAACCCTACAACATGCCTATATATAATATGTTGCATAATATAAGGTCTTTGATTGAAAAGAAAACATTAATTTCAAACAGAATTCCTCTTTCAGAGTTCAGACCCTTCCTTTGAGTATCTCACTGCAATTCCAAAACCAGGATTCCAATCATGTCTCATCCATCTAAGAAGACAAAAAAGTGAAACTTAATCCAATATATATAGGGTGCTTCACTAGCAAACTGAAACTGCTTTTAAAGTTTATTGGCAACCTCAAGGGAGAGGAAATAAAGTGAGCAAGCAAAGTGTTTGAAAGCTAAACTGGTTTACTTGATATTACTTTCTCGAATCAAGGGACAAGCTTTCTTGTTATAGTTTTTTGTGTTCTTTTTGAAGTCACCATGGACTCTTCAAATCTCCATTCTCAATTCAAGGTTGAAGAACAGTATGTTAAGTATACCTCTATGTTCACTCAAACTGGTCATCAAGTATCAACTGCAGACGAATGGAAGCACGACTTTGTTCCGTAAGTACTAAACTACCTTGAAAAATTATAGTATGTAAATGGTTCATCTGATTATATATCATGTTTAGTTCTTTAAACTTATTATGTTTCTATTCATGCACCATAAGCCGGTTGAAGTTAGCGATTTAAAAGGGACAAAGAAGGAAACAAACTCATTAAGACATGAGAATCTGAGACATCTTCAGTACTTTTATTCGAGATGTTTTTTTTTTCGTTTCTATGTTGCGTGATTGATCCCAAGACCTATAGAAAGATGTGTATAGACATGTTTCTTGCTTTGTTCCCCTAAGATTTTAAGTAAACTGGTAAATTAGTAATGTTTACATGTTGAATATATTGTGTTTATTGTTATTTCATTCATGCAGGAGTATTGGTAGCAGATATAATAGGAATCCGGTTGACACCATCCCGAAATCAAGGGAACTATGGACAGCACCTTTGATAAGGACCTCGGTGAATGAGGATAGCTTCTACCAACAATCAGCAAACGAGTTTCTCCTTGCAAATATCAAAGATGATATATCAGGCTCCTTCCCCAAACTGAGTGAGACAATGTACTGCAATTCTAGCGCAGAGGATTCTTATTTACTGTCTAAAAAACACTATCCACAATCCAGTGATCAAGATCTAGGAGGAAATCAATGGCACAGAAATTTCTCCATTGCTAACAACATGACTGAGAGGCAGCTCTCCTCCGGAGACTTGTACACTAATGCTAATGATCAGCCCCCATGTTTGGGAACTGCAGCAGCTAGCAGATATGGTTTCAATCATATCTTTCCAAGTACAAATATTGCTACCACAGATATGTGCTCCACATTGATTTCAAACTCTTTGGACTTGAACTTGAAATCCTTGGATCTTTTGACCTCTACATATGATGGTGGGAGTTGCAATCAATCTTTAGTTGAAAATCCTGGAAAATTAAGCAGAAATGTGCTTATGGGCCATGATCCTAGAAAAGAAAGTAATGATAGTCCATCCACCAGCTCCAAAGTATGTCTCTATATATTTCTCTCTTATTCATAATTATACCAATTTGATTTTTTTCCCAAGCATTTAAAAGTTATTTCCATTTATCACTTTTAACATTTTCTTTTTATCTCCGTAGGTATCAGCCTTTGTTAGAGGATCAACTACAAGTACAAAGAGACCTGGTAGCTTTTCTGAGACAAAGGAATCCCAAACAGATGCTAAGAAGCACCGGTCCTCCGTGTCGCGATCCTCGTTCCCGACGTTAAAGGTGAAAGTAATATTAACCAATGCTTCCGTCTGTAGTTTCGTTTTCATCTTTATGCTGTTTCTCACAAGCTTGGACCTTGGTTTTTTAACCTTAGGTTAGAAAGGAGAAACTAGGAGACAGGGTTGCAGCACTTCAGAAGCTGGTGGCACCATTTGGCAAGGTACATTTCTCTCCATGTTACTTCCCCATCACCAATATCCCACTAATACTGAGTGAGATGAGAGATGTTTTTACATTTTAAAAAAATATGTAAAAATTTAAAATATTGATTGAACCATACTTATATATCTAAGTTTATGTATGGAGTGATTGACAGACAGATACTGCTTCAGTGTTAACAGAAGCCATTGGGTACATCCAGTTCCTCCATGACCAAGTTGAGGTATTTTCTTTCTTTTGCTCTCTTTTCTTTTTTCTCCTTTTAATAATATATTCACACTTAAAGAATATAGTTTCTTTGGTATCCTGAATAGTTTTTTTTTACCTTTCCTTTGCAGACATTGAGTGTGCCATTTATGAAATCATCACAAAGCAAGCTTTATAGAACAATGCAAAGGGTACGAAAATTCCCAAGCTACCTCAATAAAGTTAAAAGGAAAATTTACTAGGAAATCCATTGTTGAGAGGAGAAAATTAAATTTTTTCATATTTGCAGGGTTCGAAAGAAGGAAAAGAAGAGCAGAAGCCTGATCTTAGAAGTAGAGGACTATGCCTTGTGCCCCAGTCTTGCGCCGAGTATTTTATTAATCGTTGCTTTAATGACATTTAGACATCCTTTTGAGAAACCTGAGGTTGTACTGTTTATTAGGGGATCATTAATTTGGAAAATTTTCTAATATTGTCATAAAACTTTCCCGCTTTCATGAATTACACCAATATGTATGTATGTATGTATGTATGTATGCTTCTCTTTACTTTTATTTAGGGAGCTTGTTAACTTAACCGAACTAACATGGAAATCTGCAGTTGCAGAAGATACAGGACTAATTGTGATTACCATATTATGTCTTGATTCTAAACAAGGGAGATAAAAGAACAAAATTCAGATTGACCACTTCATTGTTGACTTCTCTGAGATTGTGTATTTATTTCAACATGCTTTGTAAACGTGACTTGTTTCTTAATTTTTATTTAATTTTTGCTTAAAAAATCGAAAAGCCATTAACTTCACAAAAAACTCAAAACTTTAATATTTTTCAAAACAAACCCCCCAATCCATAAATCTCCCCTCTACCGCCGTCAAACAAGTGGTCCCCGCAGTAGTGAGGTCTCATCCTCTTGGCCCACGAGTCGCAAGACCCAGTTTATCGTTCGTCGTCCGATTAAAGATTTTAAGCTTGATTTAATGTTAGGGATTGCAGACTTTTTTGAAAAATTAAAGAGTTTAGGGTTTTTAATAAGATTAAATATTTTTTGATTTTTTAAAATAAAAATTAAAAAAATTACAAGAATAACTCACATGTCACATTTTAATTGGATAATAGAAATTTTTTAACATCTATCATGAAAAAAACTTAAAATGATTTCGGAATAAAACATTAATTACCTATTTGACCCCAAAAGAGTTCAACCCCTTATTATCAATTTAGACATTTTTTATGGTTAAGCCTATTTTTTTTTGACAAATCCTAAATCTTAATTAGAAGAGAAAAAAACGAGAACTTTAAAAAAAAGAAAAAAAATATTTCTAATAAGTCTAGAACCTATATCCTAAATAATATAAGAAAACAAAGATAATTACCTTGAGCAAACGCCCAAATCTACTTGCTTTGGTGAAGCCTAGTTACTGACAAACAAAACCAAACACGAGATGAGTCATGAGTGTACTTGTACTATTTAAAGTCCTCAATTATTTTTGTCTTGTGGCCTTATACATCTTACATGTATACAAGATCCCTCACTTCAAGTTCACTGCGCAAAACAATTTTGACGTATGTGGATGGAGGTGTTGGGTTGTTTTCTTGATCCAGAAGAATACTTTCTTTGAATATTTATATTCTCTTCTAGCTTTCGAGAGACTGCAATTTTCACCATGTTTTCAACCAAAGAAATGCCTTCTCCCTCATCACTGTTCTCGGCGGCTGCTTCCATGGCTGCTTCCGATCAATGGCCAACGATTTGATACCTTACCCTCTCCGAAACTACCTCTTCTCAACCCTCGGTTACTTCTTCAAGCCTCGCTCTCAAATCCTCACTTTGGTCATCGAGGAATCCAATGGCATGGCCAGAAACCAAGTCTACGATGCATCGGAAACTTACTTGTGCACAAAGATTAGTCCCAACACAGAGAGGCTCAAAATAAGCAAAACCCCAAAAGAAAAGAACCTCACAATAAGGCTGGAGAAAGGTGAGAAGATTGTCGATTTCTTTGAAGGCCTTGGGCTTAAATGGAGGTTTGTTTGCGCTGAAGCAGAAAAGAGTAGTAACTCAAATGACCCATTCCCGGCAAGGGCTGAGAAACGATGGTTTGAGCTCAGTTTCCATAAGAAGAACAAAGACCTGGTTTTGGGTTCTTATGTGCCGTTTATACTGGAGAGAGCAAAGGCAATAAGAGATGAACGAAGGGTTTTGAAGATGTACACTCTCAACACGCAGAATTATGGAGGGGTGATGTGGGATTCCATCAATCTTGAGCACCCTGCAACTTTTGAGACGTTGGCAATGGACCCTGAGTTGAAAAGTGCTGTCATGGAGGATTTAAACAGGTTTGTTAGGAGGAAAGAGTTTTATAAAAAGGTTGGAAAAGCCTGGAAACGGGGTTACTTGTTGTATGGACCTCCGGGTACTGGGAAATCGAGCTTGGTTGCTGCCATGGCTAATCATCTAAAGTTCGATGTGTATGATCTTCAGCTGGCGAATATAATCCGAGACTCTGACCTGAGAAGATAGCTGCTTTCGACGGGGAATCGGTCTATACTTGTGATCGAAGACATTGATTGTAGTGTCGATCTGCCGGATAGACGCAACCCCGTCGATGGACGTAAACAACCGGAACATCATGTACAGGTTTGGCTTGTCTACCATTTAAAAGATAATTACTGCAAGTATGTTAGGTTAGGAATTAGCATTATTTGAATCATAAAAGCACATGAGTTCACTACAAGGGTTCATTCTACTTTCCCCTGCCTTTCCTTATTGATCCCCACTTCACTTATTTTTTTTAATCTCTCATTGCAAAAACCAGCCTTTTCAAATTGGGAATTTGTTAGGCAATTGTTTATTGGATATCAGAGCAAGGAAAAGACTAGATGATGATGATGACAATGGTGATGTCCTTTTCAGACATGTTTTTCTCTTGTCCTATGGTTCATTGAACAATTTCCAGGCTTTTAGCCTTTCCAAGTCATTGAACAATTATTTGTTGTTAATCAAATTTAGAACTTAGTACCCTACATGGTTCATGGTTCAATGCATCCATCATGTGTATGCCAACTTTCAAGGTAGCTGTTATATATATATATATATGCGCGCGCGCCCTTTTTTCATATTTGTACCATTTCAAAAAAATATTTTAATGCATCCATCATGTTTATTATTATAATTATCTATTTATACCATTTCAAAAAAATAATTATCTATTTATACATATTTGTAAATTTATGAGTTGACTCTGTCTGTCTGGGCTTCGGATGTCTAATATTTTAATGGATTAATTGAAACATAATGTCACCAAAGTGATCGCTTTTGTGTAGATTGGTTTATTTAAAATATTAAGATAATTATGGGTTTTTGTAATTTATGCGTTTATTAATTGACCCACTAGAAAGTTAATATTTGGCAGAATTACAACGACAACTGTGGCGATAAATGTGTGACAATTATAAGGTATTTTATGTAAGCAATATGTTAGTCCAAAGATTAATCCATTATTTGACATAGTTTATTGTCAATGTTTGATTGCTACAACAAGAGTACCTCTTACAGTTAGTATTACTGTCCAAAGACTTGATATTAATGTTGTGCTTCGTATCTTGAGAGGAACTAGCCATTATTTTGAATTTATTGTTTATTTATGGATATGGATGTGAGCTTTTTATTTATTTTTGTTCTTTATTTAGCTAATTTAGCTTTTGCTGTCACAATATCTGTTAAATACATTCTACACTCATGTTTAGTGAAACTAGTTTCAAGGAATAGAAAAGACACTTACATAAAGTATTTGGTTGTGTGAACATAGACCTTGCACTAAGGGAATAACAACTTGCACCTCTCATGGTGGTAAGCACTCATAAAAGGGATTTTGAGAGGTAAGTTCGTTCAAATTGCATGAGTTTAATGATCATAAAGTACAACATTCTAGAATTCTTTAGTAGCACAAATCTAAAGATATTACTCATACTAAGGGTTCCTTGATAAATTTGAGAAACATTTTACTAAAAAATATTAAGGTTAATATGACATCACTTTTAACTTACTTGATGTCTATAAAGTATAAATATCAATGAAATGTGAGGGAGTATATTATGAAAATATTTAATATTGCTTCAAAACTTAAGGCACATAAGATCGAATTTTCTAAAAATTATTTGTTTTTATGCTTTTGGTACCTCTTCCTATATAGTATAACCAATTCAAAAATAGTTACAGTTGTTAAAAGGAGAAATAGGCTCTAACTGAGCCCATTTCTCATTATGTTAAAGAGGAAGAAAAGTGAAAGCATTATAAGGGTAAAAGTACTCATTCGGTTAGTGCTCATTTAGTTAGTGTCTTTAAGAATAAGGGCAATAAAAAAATATTAGAATAAAGTTGTTAAGGGTCCTAATCAAAAGAAACAACAATAAGTTATAAAGTATTGATTCTTTTGTATAAATTAGGACACATGTGAAGAGATTAAACTTCAAAAGTGAGCAACTATTTCGGTTATTTTGAGTGATCCATAGGTTGTAAAATTTATGATCCCACAATAAGGATTATTTGAGGGAGAGATTTACAACATTTTTAGGATGTTGAGTTTGGAGGGAGAAATAAGGTTAGATACATTGCTATTGAGGAAGAGTTGGATTATAATTTAATTCATATTGTCACTTTTGATGATGTTTAGGCTTTCACACCTATCATTAATCAAGAAGTGAATCAAGATAAGGTAATTGTTTCAGAAGAACAAACTCAACAACCTTAAAAACAAGTGTCATTAAAAATATCCACGAGAGGAAGGAGAAATACTATTCTAGATTATTACCTTGTATTTCTTCAAGAAAATAAGGATAATAATGGAATGATAGAAAATGATTCAATCATTTTTTATCAGATCATAAAAGTTCCGACTCTCAAAAGTGGATTGATGTCATTCAAGAAGAGTATAATTTTATGCAAGACAATAAAGTTTAGGAACTTGTCTCATTACCTGAAGGTGCAAACTAATTGGTTGTAAATGGATATTTAAAACCAAGAGGGATGCAAATGATAATGTGGACAAGTATAAGGCATATCTTGTATCTAAATGATATACTCTAAAAGAAGACATTGATTTTGTGGAGACTTTCTCTCAAGTTTTATTGAAAGACTCTTTTAAGATAATCATGACGCTTGTTGCTTATTTTAATCTTGAGCTACATAAGATGGATGTTAAGCTTGTGTTTTTCAATGGCGACATTGAAAAAATGAATTATATGGTACAATCATAGATTTGTGTCTAATGATACAAAATCAATGATATGTAAATTAAATAAATTCATCTATGAGCTTAAGTGGGACTCTCATGAATGAAATTATAAATTTCATATTGATTATCTCATTGCTTTGAGATAAATTTGGTTGATAATTGTATATACTACAAGTTCAGTGGGAGTAAACCAAGTGATACACATATTGCTAAAGAAGACAAATATTGTCTTACTCAATGCCCTAAAAGTAACCTTGAAATTTAGAAAATACAAATGATTCCATATGCATAAGCTATTGACAATTGTATATACTACAAGTTCAGTGGAAGTAAACCAAGTGATACACATATTGCTAAAGAAGACAAATATTGTCTTGCTCAATGCCCTAAAAGTAACCTTGAAATTTAGAAAATACAAATGATTCCATATGCATAAGCTATTGAGAATCTAATTTATGTTCAAGTATGTATGCGTTCGGATATTGCGTACATTGTTGGAATATTAGACAGGTATTTAAGCAATTCTAGTTTGAACCATTGGATAGCAGCCAATAGGATTATGAGATATGTTTAGAGAACAGAAAAAATTACATGCTCACATATCGGAGTTCTGGTAAGTTAGAGATTATCAAGTTTACAGACTTCGATTCTATTAGAATATTGATGCAAAAGAATTTTGTCACATGGGCTGCTAATTATAGATTGAATAGAAAGACCACTTCGGTTATTTTGTGACAATAAATATGCATTCATTTATTCTATAAACAATAGGAACACTTTAAATTTGAAGCACAAAAATATTAAGTTCCTAGTTGTTAAAGAAATTCAGAGTGGTTGTGTGTCTATAGAGCATGTTGGTATAAACTCCATAATTGCGCGCTTATTAAGAAACTGACACCCTAGGTCTTTCATGAGCACACTACTCATGTGGGTGTAATGTTATTTAAGGATATTCAGTTTTAGTGGGAGCTTGTAATTTTGGAAAAATACTCATGTTTAGACACAATTTTGGTTACTTCAGTTTAAAGATATTTTAAGGTTATTTTCTGCAGAAATAAAGTCTTTTGGTTTATGCACACTCTGAATTTAGTAAAGTTTGATCTCACTATGGTTTAGGACCAGTTGAAAATAGACATGTTTGGTTCACATTTCATGTAATTTTCCATGCTACACATCCATGATTGATCTATGTCATTTGGCTATATTTGTATACGTGACCATTGCTGGGTCTTGTCATGATTGATACGACAAAGGCTGCTTTGATCCTATATGGATATAGTTGATGGACGAGATTGTTACAGAATACCTATTATATAATAGCAAATTTTTGAGTTCATGAGGTTATACATTTGTCAGGAAACATATGTTGCCCAAGTGGGAGATTGTTGGATTAAAATCTATAATAGTGGCCACATATGTATAATGTATATTGCTATTTTAAAGTATGACACAAAATTAAGTGACCAATTATGTTAGGCGTGTCATGGGTATTAAAATGTCATGGAAATAAAAGTGTAAATACCATAAGATGTATTTATAATTCGATGAGGGGCAGAGTTATAAATACTTAATAGTCGATTATTAAATCAACTATATAAAGAGTTAATGGTCCCAAGAAATATGTTAACTTGTTTTTCTCTTGGAAGATCAATACCAAAGATTTAGCCTTTCAAAATCCAGATTTAAGGATTCCAATATATCAAATATATTCAGGTACGCTTCCGCATTTGATTTATTGTTTTTGATGATTTGACATATAGAATCCCGATTTAGCTTTTATATTAAGTTACGGTTTGGTTCTAACATCTTTTTGAACTTCAACTTGAAATATCGTCTTTCGAGTTTCGACTACGTTTGATTCGCCACGGCCACCTTTTCTCTCCACTTCATAGCAAACATGTCTCCATTTGAGCTCAACCCCATGGAATGAATCTATGACTTTCTTCCCCTTGTCTAGCCTGAATGATAAACCCTTGTCTTTCATGCGTTTGCTGACTTTGAGCCTTTCGGTGTCTGGGCTGATCTTGGTGCTTAAATAAACCCTCTGAAGCATTGAAAACATGGTTGGGTTTGATCCCATCGTATTGTTCGATAACAATGGTTTGTTTATCTGAACAAAACCTGAACAAGTAACTCAGAGCCGACCATATGTGCCTTCGTAGAGGGTATGGGATGAGATCGATGAATATGGATCAAAAGAGCATCAATGAAGCACTGATTGAGGCATAGGTTGTGAAAGCTGAAGTTGCAGAGGGGAAAATGGTGGAGAAAGACTTCGGGAATTTATGGAATCGAGACGAAGAAGAAGAAGAGTTGTTACTGGGATTACAGGAAAGCATGGTGGATTTTTTTTCTTTGCTTTGCTTTTTGTTTTCTTGGTTTCTGGTGTTGATTGTTAGGTGGTTTCAATGTTTTTATAGAAGTAATATACCATCACAGACCAAGACCAAGGACCAACAATTGCCTCCAAAATGTTCTAATAATACTTACAAAAGCAGGTATAATAGCAAAATATACCAGAAATGTTTATTTTTTATAGAAAAATAATTAATAATTTCCACAGTTCCACTAAGAAAAATATTAAATACAGAATCGGTTAGCTCATGACATTGACAATTGAATGTAATCCACTGCAGATAAAACAAAAAGAAGGCCACTGTGATTAATCAATAAAGAAAACCATTCTATGATAACAAGACTTTGTATTGATAAATAATATATGATGAAACAAAGTAACTATAAAATTACAAAGAAATTACTTTGCCTAATACTTACCTTACACTCCTGGACGAACAAACATCATCACTAGGAGAGAAAAAAACCCAAAAACCTCATTAAAAAACTCACGCACTTCAAAACATTAGAAAAATCTTACAAGTATATCTCTGTTTCAGACAAGGAAACATGTTTTGTCAGTTTCCAATGTGTCTTCTCATAAAGATCATACGGATTTGGTCGAGCTTGTGAGCTTGTCGTGCAATGATATTAGCTGTTGAAGAGCTCTCACTTAGAACAATCTCATATCCATCCCTGAATGAGTCCATGCCTTCAATTAATAGTTGCCAAAACAGACCAACAACGCCGGTCCACCTCTTTTAAGCTGATGAGTATGTCCTGTAGTACACAAAGTTGAACAATCGGTCTCTCTTGTAAGTGTTGAAACCGGGTCTTTACATGATTTTCCGAATGCCGTGAAGAGCATCGGCTTTTGGAGGACGGATTATGTGTCTTGTACATGAGCATCAAGCCAGTTGTTTAAAAATGAGAACTGATATCCATCGTTTGAGCTGGATAACCTGTTAATGTAACAGTGAGGAAACTTAAAATTTCATGAGCTGAATGCTTAGATTGTTTTTTAAGTTTTATGTGATAGTTACCATTCATCAGGATATGAATGGACTGTTGCAAAATCAATGGCGGGAATCAGATTATTTACATCTAGACACTTGGTGAAAGCTGATATAGAAGGATTTCAGGAGGGGTTGATTGTCCATAAAATCCTTCTAAATCAGCTTCCACCAAGTGGTTTCTGTCGATAGATTTGACATGAGAAGCCATTACCATTATCCAAGCCTATCAATCAAGCAAAACTGAAAGTTACAGTGAATTACTGGACAGTGAAAAGCTAAAAGTGAAAACCTTGCCACTGAATACATTCATAAACCTGAATAGTCCTTCCTGAAGAATCTGATGTGCATCTAGGCTCATTCACAAGCTCCCATGCCATTATTGTCGGATCATCTTTATATGGTGAATACCAGTAAAGCTGTTATATCCGTTGAGAACAGTCTGCAAAAATAAAATCAGCTTTATTAGCTCAAGAAAAGTATTGGAAATGCCAATCCGATATCAAAGAAAATCAGATTCATACCATTACATGATTCTTATAGTGTCCCTTAACAACAGTATTTCTGAAGAAATCATCATCGGATGTGAGGTAGTGGCCTTGACTTCTTGTCCAGTTTACATATTGTTTCTTTCCCCCAAAGCTGTCGTAGTTATTAGCTAAGGTCAGGTTGAGCTTGATTCTATAGTTTCTGGACTCGGCTATTACAAAATCCAATCCCTTTGAAATATTCTGAAACGAAGAAGATCCGAGTCATATCAGTACATTAAAGATGTACAAAGGAAGCTATAAAGGAGGAGTCTGCATAGAAAGATACCTTAAACAAATTTTCATTGTATGAACCTGGTGCATACTGTAAAGGTCTATAACCACCATCACTGAAAGCTGAAGTTCGAGCCACCGTGAGACAGTGATTTGCAGCATCACAAAACACGGCTGAGACTTTGGGTCTTTCAGATGGATCCGAAGCTGCATACATCAACCAGTAGGCATTGAAACCATTTGCATAGTAAGGGTTACCATTCAAAAGGAAATGAACTTCTTTGATCCTTATAAAGCAATCCACGGCTGCTTCAACATGGGCAGTGAAGACATGTTGGTTGAACAGAATGGCAAGGAAAATAACCAAAGCTAATGTGAGAAAAAAGAAACAAAAAGATTGAACAGAAGCAATCTTTTTCATTGCATTGAATGTCCCACCACGCGGCAATTGTGCTGTGAATTTCATGGGTTGAGAGAGACAATGTGAGAGATTTGTGCCATTGTGACATCTCTAGAGCTCGGTTTTGCATAACCCACCATTAAATTCCTGTTAGGCTAAGGGGTCTCTTCACTTCCATGTCATTCTTTGTTGTGGAGTGCATGTGCCAATGTCCATCAATGATCCGTCTCTCGATTTGTCATTCACTCAGAGGGGTTAAGAACTAAGAAAAAAGAACACCGTTGTTGCCTTGTACTTATTACATCTCTTATCTGCACTTTTAACTTTGCCCTTTCACACTGTTTTAAGTACATCACTTGTTTAAATATCTTACAAATATAGAAAAGTAACTTGTACCAAATGTGACACTAATGTAATTCTTATGCTCTTGAAATTTTTATTGATATTTCAGCTCATCGAAGGCAGACTGAAACCTTTCAGCTCGTTAAAAGATCTTTTACGGTTTTTGATAAATTCTTACTTGTATTTTATTAATCATAATAAGCCTCCTTAACTAGAGCATACCTTGTGAAAATAAAAGACCTACTAAAGCAAGCAAGCAATCCTACATAAGGCTTCTAAAATACTACTAAATAGGATCTTAATAACGATGACCTTCCAATAACAAACTGACTCCTAATAAAATACTAACTTCTCCTAATAGTATACTAATAAATTGATAAATTAATAATAATAAGATAGTTGACATGGATAATAATATTGGCTACAAAAACAACCGTAATGACCTCGCCTTCGAATCTCAAGCCCTACATGGGTTTTAATGTGCCAAGTAGTTTACTTCTAAAGCACTCCATACAAGTCATGCCTAGTGAAATGACAAGGAATATGACATTCATCATAATCATGGGATTGACAAATTCTTAAGAATAATTGATGTATCCGATTTCAATTGTGTATCACATCTTCGACATAATTTCACGAGGGAAAATGGCCAAAATCAGGGTAACATTAACAAAGAATAGATTTGATAATTCATGTCCTCCCAGGGAAGGAAACAACTCAAATATTGTATTGATTGCACTATACATCCTCAGATAAGATATCCCGCGGCTACTCAATGAAAGCAAGCATGAGACTGCTATTATTAGTACTCACCAGGAAGAAGTAAAGTATGTGGGTCTTATGATGACCAATACGAACAGACAGATTCTCACAAGCTCTAGTACTGAGTGATTAATAATTCTTACTTAGCTGTTTGATTGTCATCTGGACCCTTGAAAATACTAGCAGAAGATGATCCTGTCCCTGTTGGGAGGTAAGACCATGCCAAGGCCGCTGTACCGAGGGTAATTACAGCGGCAACCGAACCCCAGAACCATCTCTGCCTTCTCTTCTTCCTTTGTCTGTCACGTCGTGCCATCTCTGTATGAGATGATAAATTTTGAATCTAGTAAATATCATGCAGAATATGTAAACATGTAAACTACTTGTTCGGCTGAGGAAAGAAAAATAATGTGGTACAAAATCCTCACCTATAGCCTCTTGGTTCCTCTGAGACATTTCTCGATTCACGGCCTCGTAGTAATGCAGACGGTCCAATAATCGAGCAATTTCAAAGTTCTTCAATTCGATTTGAGCTTCCATCTCTATCTCCATCTCTGCCCTTGTGATGCCTCTACCCACAGATAATGATACAAGTCGTGCAACATCCACTTGCTGCCTAAATTCTTCAGCTTGATTCACCAGTTCATCCTCTGTCACATTAAGAAGATCCACAGGCAATGACAATCCCACATCACCCAACTCTTGGCCGATTCTTCGCCACTTAAATTGCATCTTATTTAGAGCCTCTTCTGTCCGCTTCCTTTTTTCTATCTCTGTGAGTAAACTCAATCTTATTTCCAGTAGTTCAGCTTCAATGTCACGATGAATAGTCTGCGGTGCACTCCCACAGGATAACTCTGGAAGAAACAAGAAATCTAAGTAAGCTAGCCAAAACAACCACAAAGTCATTACATTAGGCACAGATACTGTGGGGAAATTTTTCATATTTCTCAATAATGCAACAACAATTTCACCTATACCACACCTAAAAATATGCATGCATGGACCTATTAAATAAAGAAGAAAGCCCGCACAAAAACATTTGTATCATGCTCCAAGTAAATACTTATCAGGTTTTAAAAATAAATGACAGTCATGCAAGAAAAATATTAATATACGTGTGTGTGTGTGTGTGCATCTACAGATGAAAGTCATATACGGGTGAAAATAACATACCATCCCATGCATCAAAAAACTCTACCCCTGTTGTAGCAAACCTTGCAGCACTTTCAGCCCCAGTATCATCTCCTACCTCAGGATTGCTTGTGACACTCATTGATTCATTCGGATCAAAGAAATCTTCACTGTCGCTATATGTGTCCAAGTTCAATGGTCCAACCTTCAGCAAAGCATCCATGGGTAAACCATTATTTATTTGATTGCTTCCAACTTCACCATCATGGAAACCATTCGTGTGCACCTCCTGAATGGAACCGCCATTGACACCATTTTTCGGCTCTATGTTGATAGGACAGTTATGAGGGGCACCATTCTCATGTTCCTCTTCAATAGGTTCAGGAATGCTAAAAGCAACCAAACCATCTTTCGGTTGATCAACAGATTTTCTTTCTGCCAACTTTTCTTTAACATTAATCTCAACTTCTTCATGGGCTTTTTCCAGAGATGATACATTGTCCTCAGAAAAGCTCTTTGAAAGGCGAGGCCCACGACGCTTGTGATTGATGATGTAAGGAGAAGGATAGAAAGAAGATGGCGAATCAGGTAGCGGGGTTACCTCAGGTGTAGCATAGAGGGAAGGGGATATTGGGGGGCGGTTAACCTTCCTTATTACTGATGTACTGCTGCTCCTCTCCATCTTTGAGTTAGTAATAGGCTTTGGATAAATTGGTGGTTTTGAAGTAGAACTGGAGTTCTCAATAGGTCTGGAGGCTCCATGTTCTAACAACCTATCCAAAGCTATAGCAGTAAATGTTGCCATGGCTCTGCATGATCAAACAACAAAAGCTAAAGCTACTAAACTACACAAATCATTTTCTTATGAGAAGACCCTCAAGGAAAGGCAACAAAGAAAATCCCATTGTTGCTGCATTTGGGAACATGCTACTTTCCATGAACTTGAGACAATTCAACCAATTAAGCTCAAAGTTGTTAACTTTTAGTTGTAACAACTAATTATCCACAATAATATTATCCACACATTACCGCTTGTAAATACTTGCAAAGGCAACGAATCAAATGCCATAGTTGCTACATTTGTAAACATTATACTTTCCATGAACTTGAGAAAATTCAATCAATTAAGCTTAAAGTTGTTAACTTTTAGTTGTAACAACCAATTAGCCTCAACTTTTGTATGCTAACATGGAAAATAATGGATAGTCTAAAACTCAAATATTAATACTTGTAAAGGCAACGAACAAAATCACATTGTTGCAACATTGAGATGAGAACATTTTACTTTCCATGAACTTGAGAAAAGTCCATCAATTAAGCTTAAAGTTGTAAACTTTTAGTTGTAACAAATAAGCCACAAGTTTTGTATGATATCAAGGAAATTAATGGATAATCTAAAATTCAAACTGGTAAATAGTTTGCTCATTCTGAATCAGAAATTATATAGCTAAATACATCCTCTACACAAATATATACAATTGAAAAAGTGAATCCAAAAAAAAAAATTAGATACAGCTAAACTGAAACTCATGAGAATTCCTCTTGATTTTAACAGCAGCCACACAGAACGGAAAGCTGAAGAAAAAAAGAGATTTTTTTTACGTACAATATACCTTCTATGTTAATTAATTCAAAACAGAACGGAAGATTAAATAAAACTTTAAAAGGAATTTACAAACCGATAAATAACAAGAGCACCAATACGAAATTTAAAAGGACATCATTTAAATATTTTCCTATTCTATTTCTACTTAACAACGAGATTTTAAAATAAATAAAAACCTTGAACGATTCAAAAATACACATTTATTTTCAAAGCTCCGTTTAGAAGACGAGAAGAGCAACGCATCGATAACAATACAGAGCTATTAAGAGCAGCTAATTCAAAAACTGGAGAAACCATTTCAAAATTACGAAAAAACTAAACATCAATAAAAATGGCTTCCATGTATACCGAAAAAGAAAAAGAAAAAGAAAGAAAGGAAATCCATTACCTTAAATGCTGATAAAGAGATAATCCTTCTAGAAGAAACGGCTAGGCTGGAGCGGCGGTGAAGGTGCAGACGGTGGCGCGTCGAGGGAGAATCCGTTAAGGAAAATGAAGATTAAATATCACCTCCACCTCCGGAAATATTTGAAACGTTTTCTATTCCTGGCCTGTAGCTGCGAATTAATGAAGTGTCGAATTTAACCTTGATTGGTGGTGACTGGAGGATTAGTTGGGGAGGATAGTTTCGGGATTTGGTATATATGTTGTACGAATTATTACCTCTCCAAAGTGTTCGGAAGATAGAGGAATGTCGACTTGCCGTTTTGTGAAATAATTTGATGTCGTTTAGGAACAAGCGGCAAAATAAAGCAAGCGTGAAGCACATTTCTAATTCTTCTAATAAATATTTGAGATAATTACATATTTAGTACCTACTTATATCCGCGTTTTTATTTTAGTGCCCCGATTATTTTTTTTTACAAATAATAGCTAACGTTATGTTTCGTTATTATGGAAAGGAAATGTTAAACCACCCGGTCAACCAGCCATACTTAACACATTTCTACGAGTTAGTATATTTAAGTTATACAATGCTCCTACCAGAAATTAAAAAGGCTTACACAAAGAATCAAACCTGAAACTTTCTACTCAAAAATAAAATATTAAACATTAAGCTAACCAAGAGTTCACTTCTATCTCATCAACCATTTTATTTACTTTATTTATTGCTAAATTAAATATCATGCTAAAGTTATTTCTTCCCTTTATTTGAGAATAAAATTAAGGGTTAACTATTGGAATGGTTATTTATGTTTTCTCTGAGTACAATTTTGGTCACTGATTTTTAGATTCAATCGATAAGGTCACTTACGTTTTCAATCTGTAAACTTTTGGTCACTGAAACGTTTGTTGTCGTTAAACTTTAACGGGAGGCTGATCTGGCACAATAAAAAGAATGATAAATTATCTAGATAGTCCCTAAACTATTATTTCACTTCTATTTTGACCACCGAAATAAAAAAAAATTGTATACTTACACATTTAATCCTCCATATTTATATTTTTTATTTTTCTCCCCTCCACCATCTTCCATATTTTTCTTCATCTAACCCAATCTCTAATTTTCTACTATATTAATCCCCAATTTGAAGGAGGTACTATGTATTTAGAATGTTAGTTTATTTATTTTGTTTTGAAGTTTTCCTTGCATTTGTTTGGTTGAGATAGCCAGATAGGCTTTAATCTGCTATTAATTTTTTGTATATTATAATATTCTCCTCTGGTGTATCATTCATATCTTGATGATTGTATTTATTTTGCTTCTAAATTTGAACTATCATATTGCTACATAAGCTTATGTTCAGAAAGGATTAAGGGTTATCCTCTCTTTGGCATGAAGGAGAAAACTGGAGATCAAAGAAAAGGAATTAAGAATCTTGATTGTTGTAGTTGATCATATCTGACCATGTTAACGTCTACTGTTGTAGGTTAAAAGTATCCTCTGTCTCTGTGGTGCTAACAACTAATTATGCATGTCTCAGCCATATTGTTTTTTGTTGCGCAGAAGTAGAAATGCAAAATAGGAACCAAAACAGAGGCTAAAATTATTTTAAAAGCAAACTTAATAATATAAAACCAGGGTTGAGGGTTGTCGTGGCTTTATTATAATCCAAGTATAACTTGGTTGCCCAATGTGCCTAAAATACTATTTATATTGTAGATGCTGCACCTTTTATTACTTCATTATCATATGGGCACGTTTTCTCTTTCTTTAAAGCCCTAATAAAGAGTTACGAGAACCGAAATGTCATAAAATTAATATATTTTTTAAAATTTTTGATTTTTTCCAATGATTACTTTGGCGATTGTTTCTCTCATCACCTCTTACTAAATACAATAATCTTATGCTGTTTGTAAACCTGCTCTACAAAATAAATAATTTTTTAAAGTGTTGTAATAAATAACCTTTGCACTGCCTTCAGCATGATGATCGGCATCTATGAGACATAAAAGCATTTTGGGAACATATATGCATTTGTTTTATTTAGCTTGGGCCTCAATCAGCTTCTTTCATGGTGCCTCCTTTTTCTTTCTTAGTTCTTTTCCTTTTTATTATGTGTATTTTTTTGTGTTCAGACACTGTCTCTAAGTATGCCAGTTCTTCTATAGAATTCACTAATGTTAAGTTTTACCAATAAATTTTTGGACTGTATTTTTTCCCATAAGAGATAATGCTTTTACATTAGTCAGTGTCATTATGAACAAATAATCAGATGATCATGTAAAATTATTTGGTGTTGCATTTTATATCATTCTTTTCAACTGACAATAATCTGTTTATATGAACAAATAAGACCAAGGGAACTTAGTGCTACTGTTGATCTTATATCATTCTTCTTTGTCTCTTGCGGACACGCATTATCTTCATCATGTGGTGGGAGACACTGAAATTAGAAAAGGATATGGAACACGGTAGTGGGGAGAAAAAATAAAAAATTATAAATATGGAGGATTAAATGTATAATTATATAAATTATTTTTATTTTGGTGGTCAAAATAAAAGTGAAGTAATATTTAGGGACTATCTAAGTAATTTATCATTCTTTTTATTGTGCCAGATCAACCTCTCTTTAAAGTTTAACAGCAACAAACGTCTCAGCGATAAAAAAAATTTACAAATCGAAAACGTAAGTGATTTTATCGGTCGAATTTAAAAATCGGAGACCAAAACTGTACTCGGGGAAAATACAAGTGACCATTTTAGTAGTTAACCCTAAAATTAAATATTTATATTTTTCATAAAATTAATAATAAATTACTATAAAGATATTATAAAAAGTATTAAATAAATATAAAATTTTAATTAATTAAGTTCTAATTATATTCTCATAAAATTAATATTAAATTATTTAAATTCATAATATTTTTTATAATAGAATATAAATTTTAAATTATTTTAAAATTAAATAAATTTTATAAAAATATAAAATTTAAATTTTATAGATACTAACATTTTAGAATATAAAATATTTATTTAATTTGTACATACTTTAAAATTTATATATTATCATTATAAATTTAATTTTTATAATGATTAATATTAATTTTATGAAAATATATAAATATTTATTTAAATATTTAATTTTATTCTCAAATAAAGAGAGGAAATAAATTTAGTTTGATATATAGTTTAACAATAAATAAAGTAAATAAAAATGTTGGTGGAATTTAATTAGGCTCTTAGTTAGCTCAGTGGTTTAATATTCTATATTTGAGTAAAAAATCTCAAGTTTGAATCTTTGTGAAAGCTTTTTTAATTTCTGGTGTGAACATTGTATAAGTTAAATATACCAACTCGTAGAAATATTTTAAGTAGGGCTGGTTGGCATGGTGGTTTAATTCTTGCTCTTGCGTCCACACTGCCACATCAGCTTAATCGTTAATTTAACAGCAAAGGTACCAATTTAAAAATGAAACATAAAATTAGGTACTATTTTGCCAAAAAAATAATTGGGGTATAAAACAAAAACGCTAGCATAGGTGAGGTACTACATATGTAGTTATCCCAAAATACTTGGTTTCCAACTAAATTAGACACCTTGTATATATAAATATATCAATTGTGTTTTAATAAATCTAAATATAAATTATAAACAATATATTAAAACTTTTAGGTTCCTTGTAATTTTTGAATCGTTTGTTCTGATTTGAATTTTTTTTATAAGAAAAGATATACTATCATGTGCCTCGTTAAAATTTTTTTCTAAACTTAAATGAAGGAAAAAGAGTGCACATAGTAGTATTTACAAAACCCATCGAGACAAGCTCGGCTAAGACCAACTAAAATACAATACAATTAACTCACCCTCAAGCCCCTATCATTCTGCACCAGCTAGGCAAACCTATCCGGGGCCTCCTCAAAGATTTGGTCACCCAACGGCAAGCCGCGCATCCTAGCCGCTAGACGATCGGCCACAACATTCGCATCTCGGCCAATCCACTGCACTCACACCTCCTGCTGCCTTTGTAACATCCAAAAAATCAGTCTAGTCAGAATTCAGTTTTGATGATCGAAAATTCAACGACGAATAAAAGAATTCTTGAAACATAGATTATTGGGCTAAAATTGATTAATTATGTAGTCATCGACCTAATGTGTATATATGATTTAGGACTAAATTACAAGATTTGAAAGTATGAGGTCTATGGTTAAAATGTGACAAGATGATGCCTTTAGTTCAAGCTATAAAAGAGTGCATGGACTAGGTGTGGAATTAGACTACCTAGTGACTGAATTGAAAGATTTAAAAGTATGATTAATGACTAAATTATAAAAAAACAAAGTTAAGCGGTTATAGTGCCAATAAGGCAAAAGACTAATGGATCGTGGTTAATTAAACCATGAGATTTCTTCATATGAAGAAAAGATTTATCCATTTTCTAAAATGGTGAATAAGCATAGGTGCTAATTTGTCAAGTTAAATTAATGATGACCCTTTAAACTATTAAGCATAAAAAGAATTATTAGTAGAATTATACCCTTATTTTCTAAATGAGATAAATATAAAAAAGAATTATTAGTAGAATTATTAGGAGCTCCATAGTATAAATCAAGTATACCAAAATGGTAGTAATAATTAAGAGTTACATATCGAAAGTATATTATAAGGTCATATTGAATACAATTCCTACTAAAGACAAGGTTTTTTTACTTTGATATAAGATATAATGGAAACCCTCTCTCGTGGTTCTCCTTTAATGTTAACAATATTGAAAACTTGCTAACGAAAACATCCGAACGCTAAGTTTTACGAGCTTAGTGACATACTTCTATTCTACTATACTCCATGTAGTTCATAAATATAAGCATGTAATGAAAGTATACAAAGAGAGATATGAGTAATAATATATATTATATATATTTATGATTTGCCATATATGCTCATATCCACAAATAATAACAATACAATGCTAGTAATAATACTTGGAATCACACAACATCGTGTATAAATACATCGATACCTAGGATCACACAACATAAGGTACCACATCCCCCAAATTTTTAGATGAAGGTGTTGGAGCATGATTATCGGGTATTCAGATAGCTCAAGTTATACGAATCGAATATTTAGTACAAAACCCAGGTTCTTTTCTGACGTAAAATGAAGAAACATAGAAGAGGTAGCAAAACCCTTAATGACACTGTACATAATGTCAGCACAAATGTGAGGGCATACACGTCATTATCAAGTAAAAGAGTGGCCACACAGATGTGTGTGCAGGTTATTAATCCCATAGGGACTGGGATTGACACTATAAATTTTGTTACCGAATGCTATAAAAATAAAATAACAAAAGAAGTGTAAGGTGAGTAAGTTCGAAATAAAAGAAAGAAATAGAATAAAGTAGATGGTATGTAAAGGCAAAAGTACGACACAAATCAATGTATCGAGCATGTAATCCAAGTGTTGACAATTATAAAAGTTTTCCTAAGTAATGTTTCAACTATGTAGCCACATTGGCAAGTGATTCTCTCAACTCAACTTGAGGGAAAATCCACCTCCCGCTGAAACTCACTACTCACTATACGTACATCCCTATATCTATGTATCCCTTAAAGACGAGATAACAATGCGACTGATCCCTCATGCTCACCTCGAACATCTCTCGATGTTGTTGCTATTGTATATCTAATGTCTCCGCTCTCCTAAGACAAAGTTTTGCACATAGGCATATCCCTAGGTCTTCTGTGTCCACATAAATCACAAAAAAATCACAAGCCAATAAACCAAACAATCTTGTATTAAATGGAAAATACTGAAAATACAAACTCTCGTAAATGTATCTTGTCAAAATAAACTTCCAAGAAATTTAAACAACAAATACATCAATGAGTTTGTTCTCCCAAATCAAAGCTTAAAGCATCCTTGAAGTAATTGGAGTTTCCTTGCTCGGGTCGGGCCTTCTCAAGCTTTAGTGACCATCGACGGTGTCGCGCTTATATTAAGTTATACATGTGCAAGCATGTACTTACTCAGAATTAAGGTTAAAAACAAAATAAATGTCACAAGTGAAATGGTCAACAAACAGATCACGATTATTCAACTTGATTCCAGTCCAATGCATTGTCAGTCCATGCTAATACATCTATGTTTATACTTGGGAGTTGCTCTTGCTCCCACTCCATTTGTAATAAAAATAATTTATAAAATGTGACAAGATGATGCCTTTAGTTCAAGCTATAAAAGAGTGCATGGAGTAGGTGTGGAATTAGACTACCTAGTGACTGAATTAAAAGATTTAAAAGTATGATTAATGACTAAATTATAAAAAAAACAAAGTTAAGCGGTTATAGTGCCAATAATGCAAAAGACTAATGGATCGTGGTTAATTAAACCATGAGATTTCTTCATATGAAGAAAAGATTTATCCATTTCTTAAAATGGTGTTAATTTGACAAGTTAAATTAATGATGACCCTTTAAACTATTAAACATAAAACGAATTATTAGTAGAATTATACCCTTATTTTCTAAATGAGATAAATATAAAAAAGGCTGCCTGGTGCCACCGTTTATAGCACAAGTTGAATAGAAAACCCTTGCTAAAGGGTTTTCCTTGAAGACTGCCATGTGTAATAAATATTTGTGTATGTGAAAGCTGAAAAATATGACAACAATGACAGTAGCTTTACATGGCAATTGGTGGGTTATGAGTTGATATTAGCAATAAAAATAACTTTATAAATAGGGAGGCAAATGGCTAGTTAGTGAACTAACACCTGTCCTACTATCTCAGGAATGGGGTTTAGTTAATTTAGTATAAATGAAACAGTGGATGGAAAAATATAAATCTCTGTTTCAATATCTCCTGCTTATAAAAAGCTGGTCGAATAAAGAAAAAGGAGATTAAGCGGAAGATCTAAATGTGTTGTAATCATCGGGGAAAGGCTAATAAGGTGAGCTGTTCCTTTGATCTCTTTTGTTTCGAATAAGTAAAACATTAGAGTGGGAGAGCTAATAATTTAACAAATATTTGGTGGTGGACGTCACATTAAGAATGGTAACAAGTTATTTAGAATACAAATCCAATCTATATTTTTCGAGGAAGTTTTATTTAAAAAATTTATGATTAAATGAATTAACCATTATATTTTTACTATATTCAATGATGGATTTGGGAAGGTTTAAACTTTAAAGATAAAAGAACAGTAGCTTTACGTTGTGATCGGAGAGTTTTTGGTATCGGTGAGTGTAGTTTATTACCTCGAATGACATGGTGTAATTCTGACCATTATTTTCTATGTATTGATTGCATTGCACGTAAACATATGAATTGGTTCTGTTCAAGTAGTGCTGACAATATTCATAGCATTGAAGACATTGTTTGCTTTGCACCATGACTTGTATTAAACATTGATTATAGCATGAGGAATGATGTTGATTTACATTGACAGTGAATAAAAGTTATTGATTTCACATTAAATTAATGAATATATTGAAATTATTGAATACATCGAAATATATTGTTTTGGAGCTTTGTGCTCATTATAATCATTAACAAAGAATATTGTAACTAAGATTTATTTATCGACATAAGATATTGATAATAAAAAAAAATTGGACACCTTAACATGGTCCATGGCATATTGGGACTACAGTCCACGAGTTACGGCTTAAGGGTGACACCTTACATTGTATAGGTGATGTTGGCGGTTAGGGAGAGATAATGGATGATGGAGAGAGAAAAATTGACTCATTGTTATTACATCGATATTAGCCATTGCTTCGTGCTTTGAGCTATGTGAATCATTGGTCATCAGTACCTATGTTCAATGTGCTTCAAGAGAAAATAAAATAATTAAAAGACTCCACCGAATCTAGACAAAAAAGTAATTAAGACTATTGGGAATAAATCATGAAATGATCTTATGTTTATATATTGTATATGTGTGATACGTACAAGACATGACATGGTTGCATCGATGACACTATATATTTTATTGATTTCATACAAATCATAATTATCGATATATTGTTATGCAAGGTTACTACCCCACTTAGGGTAAGTAAGCCTAACATATTTTATTGGCATTCGGTTTCTATAGGCTTTTAAGGATTGGTCGTGGTTCGAGGTTGCAAGTCACACTCCAAGGTTCCCTCGTAGTGTTCTCGTTTTTTTTTATAACTCCTAGAATGGTGGCATAGGGTCTAAACATGCATATTAGGCCCATTTTGATGTGTATAATAATCTTTATATGTATGATTATCTTTAAGGTGATAATGGACTTATAATGATATCGAAAGTTTAGTAGAAATGGCATAATTTACACTTATAATAAAAAAATACAGTAGTTGGATTCTGTTTGTCGTAAAATTTGATACACTACAAGATGTATGGATAAGAATATTGCCTCTAAAATTTCATAAACTTTGGACATTGTTTAGGTATCTAAAATGATTAAAAACCAGACATAATCTATCATTACAGAGTATGTCGTATCGGTACAGGTGATGACGTATCGGTACGGGTGATGACGTATCGGTACGGATAAGCAATTATGGACATATAAGACAAGTAGTATCGATACGTGAATAAGGGTACCAATATAGAATTTGGTCACTGGAATTGGGAAATTACATAAGGTATCGATACAGGAAGACCCTGTACCGACCCCCTAAGGCATTTTAATCTTGGTACCGATACATTGGTATCTGTACCGATGCAGGAAATGGTCACTGAAATTTTACTATAGCAGGGTACCGATACGGCTAGATCAGTATCGATACCTTATCTGGTCCAATTTAGGGATCAGGGCACATGTATCAGTAAGGCTTAACTTGTACCGATCCTAGTTTTAGATTTCAAAGAAAATTTAAAGCTGTCATACTGGTACACCTCCTCGAGTATCGATACCGATATAGGTAAATTAGTTAAAAATGTTGGAACAAATTTTAAAACATGGCAACTGGGTCACTAAAATTGTAAAGACCAATTAGGGCCTTAAATGGACTCTAAATTTATTGGAAGTTGCATACAAATTTGAACATTGAATTTCTTATTGATAAAGTTAATTTTAGATAAGGACCTAATAATTATAGAATTTACAAGTTAGTCCCTAAACTTGTAAACTTACAGAATAGTCTCCTAAACTATCATCTGTTGTTTGTATTAATTTGTTGACAATATTTTATCCAATAAGTATCATTAAATCATTGTATTGCATTGAAACATCATTAAATCACTAAAATTACTATATTGATCATCGTTATTATTCACCGGTAGCATCTCTGACCCAATTCTCTACCAGACCAGGAAGGGGTGTTACAGCCTTCGCACAATGTCGCGAATTTCATTCACCAATCCACAATCCTCAAGTGTCCGCGACCAGCCCTGTAGAATCGCCACCACTTTTGAATTATCCGATTCTACCACCACCTTGCAGAAGCCAAGCCTCCACGAGTAAAGGAGACCATCATACACCATCCAAAGCTCGGCCATAAGGATCGAGCAAATACCAATACTTTGGGAGAACCCAAAAAGCCATTCTCCAATGTCAATCTGAGCACACCACCCACCGAAGCCATGTTATGATTTCCTTCCACTATTCCATCTATGTTTGCTTTTACCCAGCCCACATCCGGTAGTTGTCATCCTATACCAACATGGACTTGCAGCCTCACATTCTACGTACCGCTCGAGCCAGCCACCACCTCGTCTCTAAGACGCAAGCACGCCACCAGAATATCACCTTATCAACATGCACAGCCTCAAAAATTACCTTACATCGGTGCTTCTACAGCATCCACACACAATTGCAAAGAGAGTTGCCCACTCTTCCTCATTAATCGGGAACCCTCCACGCCCATGGAGATTAGTTAGCAACTAGTATTTGAAATCCAAGCTCAAAAAGTCAGATAATTTTGTCGGCTTAACCAACTTCAACCAAATCCGTTTTGCTTCATGACAACCCCTCAAAACATGATCGAGCGATTCATCAGCAACTTTACAAATCGAGCACAACCGTGAACTTACAATGTGGCGATAATATCTTTCATCATTTGTGAGCAACCAATTGTGGAGGGCTAGCCACAAGAATGTACGAACCCGTTGTGGCGCCTTTAATTTCCAAACAATATTCCAAAGAACATTATCAACTGCTGGTGGATTCACCACCAAGGTCGTGTTGGCTGACTTAGTAGTAAAGCTTCTATCCGACTCCCACCTCCATCCAGGTTTGTCACTACCTAGCATAACACGAGGAGGGCAAGTAGCAGTAATTTGCAAGGTCACATCGTCAGGTAGAGCTTCGATTAACCTCTCCTAATCCTATTGTCCTGACAGTGAAATCATCGCCACTATAGGGATTGGTGCAGGCGATACAGGCAGTATGCAACGTGCCAACAACGGTTTGCCTATGTCAAGCCACACATCGTTCAAAAAATCTGCCTTCCAACCATCACAGACATTCCAACACAGACTACGACGAATATCCTGCCAAATATGTGACAAACCTTGCCATAATCTTGAGGATGAGGCTCTCTTAATGCAATCAGGGATCATAGTAATCCAATCATACTTCGCTTTAACCACCCTCACCCACAACTTGTCCTCGTTAGTCACCAACGCATATCCTACCTTCATTAGCAAAGATTTGTTTTGGCATTTCAAGTCCCTAAATCCCATTCCACCATTCTCCACAGAAAATTTCATCATTTCCCATTTAATCAGGATAATACCCTTGGACCCATTGCCCGAGCCCTAAACAAAACGACGAAGTATCCTTTCCCATTCATTGTAAATACCCTTCGACAGCCAAGTTGATTGCATGACATAGCTGTGAATAGCCTGGAGCACTACTTTAGCTAAAGTAATGCGTCCAGCCAGAGACAAACTCGCAATCCATCCAGATAGATGTTGGCCCACTTTTTCCAATAAGAACATATAAGTGTCCTTAGTAACCCGACTATGCAAAAGAGGCACGCTCAGATATTTTCCAAGGTTCTCAACCGCTTCAAAGCCAAGCCTCTGAGAAATTAAATTTCGAAGAGAGGTATTGCAGTTTTTTGAAAAATAAATCTTGGTTTTGGCAATACTTACACGGTGTCCAGAGCATGCACAGAAGTGGTCCAACATCTCTTTGATGACCAACAGCTGATCCACAGAAACTTTCGCAAACAAGAAGAGACAGTCCGTAAAGAACAAATGTAAAATTCCAGTCCCATTACATGACAACTGTACCGGCTTCCAACTACCACTCTCCACCTTTCGACATATAGCATGAGATAGACTCTCTATACAGAGCAAAAACAAATAAAGAGATAGGGGATCTCCTTGTCGGATACCCCAAGAAGAAATAAACCTCTCATTAATCCCACTATTCCAGCTGATCTGGGTAGATATTGACCGAACACAGGCCATAATCCAACCAATAAAACGAATAAGCAAACCCACCTCATGCAAAGTCTGTTTAATAGAGTCCCACTCTAAGCGATCATACGCCTTCTCCAAATCCACCTTGATTGCCATCCATGCCCGTTTACTTGTATTCTTACACATTGAGTGAATGATCTCTTGAGCCAAGATAACATTATCCGTGATCTGACGACCATACATAAAGCTAGACTGATTCTGCGCCACCCAATCTGGCAACAACGACTTCAAACGATTGACCATAACTTTTGTTACGACTTTGTACATAGCCGTACAAAGACTTATTGGCCTAAACTGACTCAAGCTCTCAGGTACCAGCACTTTAGAAATAATGACCAACAAAGTTTAATTTGCCTAATCCTTCACAACACCATGAATAAAAAAAATCAGTCACAAAATGACAAATCGAAACATGAACACTCTCCCAATTTCACTGGAAAAAACCTGCATGATAGCCATCAAGACTCAGAGTTTTCCATGGATCCATACTGAAAATAACATGTCAAATCTCCTCATAAGACACCTCTCGAACAAGCTCTCGATAATGAACCTCACTCACCCATATAAAACTACCCTAAAAGTAATCCATAGTTGTTGTGCGGCTCTCGGATGTGAAATGTGGCTAAAAAATTGAATCGTGTGGTGCTTGAGAACCTCATGATCATCACTCTAAGACTCATTCTCAATTCGAAACCCACGTATTGTATTCTGATACCTACAGATGAGAGTGGAGGTGTGAGAAAATTACGTATTTTGATCACCTTGTGCAACCCAGACACTTCTCGATCTTTGTTTTCACAAACTCTCCTCCTGAGAAAAAACAAGGTCGAGCTCCTTCTTAAGAGCCACATCCAACTAAACAAGGAAAGAGGCATTTGACTTTTCTATGGCAATTTCGATACCCTGAATCTGAGCAAGAAGGTGAGATTTACGCCTACAGATGTGACAAAGACCTCACGGTTACAAATAAAGCTGGCCCCTTGAAATGCGACTAAATTCTCAGAGATGGACTCTTCACTCTTCCAATTCTGCTCAACAAGATGCCCAAAATCAGGGTGGTCCAACCAAGCTGCCAAAAAACGAAAGGGTTTGGGACCCTGAGCATGAACCAAACTGTCAGTAAAAAGAAGGATCGACCTATGATCAGATCTAATCTTCTGTAAATGAGTAACCTCAGATGTAGCAAACATCTCATAACAGTGAATATTGCACAAACACCTGTCCAGCCATTGGCGCAAAAAACCCCAATCCCACGTAAACTGAGGCCCATTAAACCTCAAATCAACAAGACCCGAGTCAAAAAGAAAGTAACCAAATTTAGCTCAAACACCCATCCGTCTCATCGATCTTTCCTGTCTCTCATCCGAAATACAAATAGCATTAAAATCACCTTTCAGCACCCATAGCCAACCTGTAGGAGGTTCTAAAGCCTGTAATTGCTTCTAAACTGCACTCCTCTTATGACTATCCGGACTTGCATACACAAAAAAATAAACTCTGCTTGCTATAACCACATCCATACACAGACCATGAGTAAACTGATTAGAAACGGCAAGAATATCAAACTGTACTGAGCTCTTCCAAAGGATCCAAATACCCTTAAAAAACCTCGTAGCTTCAACACGACAAAAGCAATCAAACCCAGACATACTGATAAACTCATTAGCATAATTTCCACTCACACGTGGCTCTATAAGAGCAATCATATCCGGTTTTTGTGACTTAAGCAACAATCTAAAGTAAAGGTTAAAAACAAGGCCAAGCACGCCTTGTGTATTCCAAAAAATAACTCTGATCATAGATAAAAATTAAAATAGAAAGGAAACCAACTTAAGACGTAAAAATAGAACCTGACTTTACTTCAAAAGCCGAGTTTACCCTCCATTACATATCTTGCACAACCCCAAATTCAGAAGTAGACAAACCGGTCAACTTTTTACCCTCTAAAGGCATTATTCGATCTAACTCACTATCTATGCTTTACATCTAATCTGCCAACATCGGTTTAAAAAGAGTTAAATCATCTCATTTTTTTGGCTTCACTTATTTCTGAGTTAGTCCCTTGACAACTGACGAGTCCCGATTAGCAGGTTTGGAACTAGAGTTTCAAATTAGACCATAGAGAGGTCTCACATTAGTCTCTTTGAGTATACTCGTGTCTCCCACGACAACCACATGGATGGCCGTATGATTAATTTGGTTAAGTGAGGACGCGACAGCTACCACAGAATCCTTAGCTGTCACAGTTGGCTTAGCCCTTGTCCTAATCAAATTTTCTTTTCCACGACCAGAGGCCTCCGCCCCACCACGACCATCTCTTAGACTTGTCCAAGTTTCCCTCACCTTCAGTTCTGTTCATTTCCCAGTCTTCAACCGATCGCCCATTTGCTCCGACACCTTCGAACCAATTTGAACACCTACGAACGCTCTCTTCTGAACCTGTTCCGGGCCAGCAACTACCCCAAGCCCCTCTTTCACAGCTTCGCAGGCCCCTGCTTCATGGTTAGCCGAGTAGCCGTCCTAAATAAATCGATTAACCGTTGACGGTAACCGGTTTAAATGAGACGACGAGGTTCAGCAAAATGTCAAAAAATTTATTTCGATAATCGTACGGATAAGTTATTCGTCAACCACCTGTGAACACTGAACACCCCTAAAAAGGAGGGATCAATGGCTCTGATTCAATTAAAACACCAACTTTTCTCAGCATTTTGATGACAATTATTGTTTTCTTTTTTAAAAAATAAAAAAGGATTTACGTTGAAGCTTGAAATTTCACTTGCCATTGGAACATCTTCAAATGTGATTAACTGAAGAATCAAAAGAACCATTTGCTTAGATAACATGAATGCGCTGAGATTACGGATTCAAGTTAGGTTTATGAGCAAGCTACATTATGAACTTAAAAGGGGGGGGGGGGATATCAAAGGAATTGGTCAGTGGTCAAAGGACAACAACAACCCCAAAGTTTAGCAGATGTTGCAGATAGGGGTACATGAACAAAGCGTTATACGAACTGTTCATGAATCGTTTTGTTATTAAGCTAAATAACGAGTATGAACAAAATTTTTATATTCATTTAATAAGAGAACGAACACGGACATAGTTGTGTTTGGTTCATTTATGTTCACGAACACACTCGTTTATTGGCTCATTTATCGACTCGTTTACACAGTTCTCCTTTTGCTTTTATTTTTTTTACATTTAGTGAAAGTTGGGACTAAATTGAACATATGGTGAATTTTAGAGTTCAAATTGTAAACCTTAAGGAGCTTGAGGACTAGTGGTGTAATTTTATCATTTTGGCGTACATATAAACGAACATATTAGCAGACATATAAACGAACATATTAGCAAACATATAAACGAACATGTATGCGAACATGTTCGTGAATGGTAACACCTTCAAAAATAAACAAACGATATTAAAAATTTAAACGAACGCGAACCGAACATGAATACTTTAAAAATAAATAAACAAATACAAACATAGCCTTGTTCATTTACACCAATAGTTGCGGATTTGTTTAGAGAAAAATTACAAAAGAAAAACCCCGACAAGTACAACGACAACCAAAACAGATTGTGAGATTCGGCTCACTATTTGTTTAATCTTGTGTTATAAGAAATGGGAAGGGTAAGAATGTCCATGTTCTTCACCATTGAGCTTCTAGTTTTAGAGAAGGCCGGCCATTATTATGAAGTTCAAAGCATCTGATTCTGAATATATTATACACAATAAATAATGGAGTTTTGAGAGATATGGCAAGCCACCCAAAAGATATAGTGGTTTAGAGATGACCTTGTATATGAGAAATTTCAGACTCGGAAACAAACAGTTTGTTCAAAACTTGAAAAATGGAATTAAGCTTCATCACGAACTTGCATGCAGCATACTGTCAGCACATTTCTTTTATTTTATTGCTGGTAAACATAGCAAACCGATTCACTGCTCAATTACAACCACACAAGGCTACCTTAGAAGACTTAGCACATCCAGTTAGTTGCCTGCCAGCCTAGCAACTACCAGGTTCAACTTCTAAATCCAGAGAAGATTCAATTTTAAACACTTGAGCGAGGCCATACCCCGAAATTATTGGAACTGAAAAGCACCCATTCTCTGTAAATCCTCAGATCATAACAAAATTATCCCTAACATTGAATCGCAAGATAATTATCCTAGAAAGGAATTATTGACTCCTAAGCAGTTTTTGGGACTTTATCGGGGAGAACGCTGTCAGGAAGGATAAGCTCAGCAGGTGTCTCACGAACAACCCCAAGCATTGAATCATACTCCTCATCACGACGAGCAAATTTCTTGCGCAGCACCTTCTCAAATTCAATTTCATCAAAGCCTTTGGCATTTTCTGCTGCATGAACTTGTGCTAAATTGGAATAATTTAAGGCCGACTGGGAAATGAAGGCCATCTCTTCTTCCGTCAGCTTCCTTAGGAACTTGGCTGGGTTACCTCCCCAAACCTGTAAATTACAAAGGAGAAATTTTCTCAGCAATTGTAGAATAGCTGGATCAATTCATCCCCTTTGGATTAATCTTAAACTTAACTCCATGATAAGCATGACCAAAGCAGTATGTTAATAATGGCCTTTAAAGCTTCTACACAGAGTAAAGGGAGGTTTCCTCTCATTCCAAAACACCAAAAAAGTATATAACATTCATGCTAGCTGATATGCGAAATGCAGGTTAGATCAAACTTCCATTTGAAAGCGGTACCGGCAACCACTAACAATGGCAATCCCTACCATTTTGCATATATATCTTATCTATGGTTTCATGTTGTTACATACAGAGTACTAATTATTGTATCAAATTTCACAGAAACCGGGTAAGCCTATTTAACAAAGAACACAGATACCTATTTCATATTTATCTAAAATCTATAAGATTTGAAGCAACATTAACACTATCAGTGAAGAAGCGTCCACAAACCTCTCCACATGGGATCCTAGTGTTCTGCCTCACAAGAGCTCCGGCAGCAACCATGGCATGCTTCTCAACATAAACTCCATCTAATAGGGTAGCCCCCATACCAACAAATGCTTCATCCTCAACGGTGCATCCATGTAAAACAGCACTGTGACCTGTCCAATTTTTATCAGTAATTACACCTTCAACTAAAACTGCAGACAAGGACCACTTTAAAGGACAGGTCACTAACCCACAGTCACATTACTACCAATAATAGTTGGTAAAACCTTCCCACTCAAGTTAGATTTCGCAACATGAACAAGGGAGTTATCTTGGATATTTGTTCCAGATCCAATGCTGATGCTATTGACATCACCTGCAGACATCAAAAGTCAGATTCAGAAATTAGCAGCTGTCGTGGAATTAGCATGCAACAACAGGAGGGCAGAAACAAAGTAATCACTGAGAAAGTTCAAAAAGATACAAAACTGAGAACTTTTACATTAATCTCATTTTCAATAGGGGCAACAAAAATGGATGGATCAAGGTTCAGTCATGGATTTTTGAAGTCTCTCTAATTACTTCAAAAGCTAGGTACTACACTATGGGATTTATGTGTGTATATATATATATATATATATATATATATTTCGCCATAAAAGCAATTAGATTTTTTTTTGCTTAAACAAGAACAATCTCAATGACTAAGCTCCGTCTGAAGCTTCTCTACAATCAACATCAGCTATCGCCAACGGTGGTTCGGTGAACACCAGCTCGCCTAAAGGTTTTCCACAATTCAATTTCGCCAGGTAATCAGCAGCTTCATTCTGTTCTCTACTGATGTGAGAAATTCGCGCCTACCAATCCCCTTGAAGCAATAAAAGGATCGACACAAAAACTCTTAATTCAGTACTTAGAGCACAAAATAGAACATGGATATCATGCGCTAAAACACATTCTTTCATCTAACCACATAATTTGTTTAACTTATAAAACATCATCAATGTTCTCAAACATGAATCTTGTTGGTAAAATGTTTCATCTTAGAAATTAAGATAAAATTCTAGTTTCTAAAAACGTTTGTTGCATGCCTGCAAAGAAGTAACAAAACATCATTAGCATCATTTCCTAAGAACAAGACTAATTGAACTATAAAATCATTCCAACACTAAACTTGGATAAAAAAAAACCAACCATTCATCAACTAATTAAAAATTAGGCTGCTTACCTCTCAGAACGCACCCATACCAGATAGAAGAACCTCGTCCGACCTGAACATCGCCGATGAGAGAAGCGCTAGGTGCCACAAACACATCCCTATCAACAGCAGGAGCTTTGTCGAATACGTTCATCAGCGTCCGATGCCTCGACACTGAAACAAACCAAATCCAAACAATTCCCCAAGAATCAGCTATACGTGGTCAAGATCTAGGCAAATGTAGTTTCGAATTTCGATTGATGAAAGTAATGATTATTATATCGCGAAATTACAGAATTGCGTCTAAAAATGAAGCATAAATGCGAAGTGAATTCAATCCAATAGTAAAATTGAATGAGAAGTTAGGGTTTTACGTTACGTACGTTGTTCTTGGAAGTAGTAGTTGCCTTGGAGACGGCAACCAAGGCGATCGAGGGCTTGGCCGGTTTCTCGGATCCAGAATCCAACGGTGTAGATTGCTTTCCCCAATGTTCCCATCCCGCTCTTCTTATTTTCTACTGCAGATTGATGGAGGAAACTGTATTTCCTTAAATTTTAGGAGACGATTTATGGGTTTCTTAATGTTTTTCTCAGCTGAGAAAGTGAAGCTTTGAAACTGGAGATAAATGGAGATGAACTGTCCCGAGCGTTCGCCGTTCAGCGACCATCTTCTCATTCCATACGGTTACTTGTCCTACAGTTTCTCATTGCGAATCAATCATTTTCTGCCACGTATCATCTTCTTCCTACAGGATGCGATGTATGAAATGTGGTTCTCTTTGTTTTACTTTTGGCAAAATACACAAATGGTCATTAAACTAAGTAAAAATGAACTTTTGGTCATTAAAGTTTCAAAAATTATAAATGGTCATTAAATATATCAAATTGTTATAAAATTATAAAAAACCCGTCTTATATTTTATTCCAAGATACAACATTACCAGAAACCATATAAACCTTCCCCTTTTGTTTCAAAGAAACTTGTAATAAACAATGCTCAACTATCTTGCATATCTATGAAAAATATAGTAATCTTATGGGATTCAATTCGATCAATGTATTTACAGTTATATTATAAGTAATCCTATAGCAAAGAGTGATTCACAGTGTCGTAAAACTGGATCTCTTTACGCTGTCTGGAGAGAAGCTTTAGTTGGTAAAGTCGACAACCAGTCAACCAAAGCCTTATTAACAAGCTCTGGAACTTCATCATGTGGACAGTGACCTGCCTGTAGGTTCACGACAGTTGTGTTCCGGTAGAATTCTTTGATGCGGTTAGCCTTGGCCGGTCCGACCCAAGGGTCTAAGTCACCCCACAACAATAACAGTGGACAAGTTAGCTTGCTCAAGAAACTCTCCAGGGTGTCGGTTTGATTTAACATGAACCGTGTCATCAACCTGAGGATAATTCATAGTATCGAACAGTGATACAAGCTGTTGCAGGTATATGTTGTTTTCGTATTGAAAGGTTTACATATGCGTTGGACAAAGAGTGCCAAACATGGAAACTTCAAGAAAAATAAAGAGTCAAAGCAATATAGATACCTATAGTACACTTCTCTGGCATTGGGATCGTTTGCAGGCATTTTATGGATTCCACAAGATAATCATCCACATTGGAGGTATTGATATACACCTGCATTGCAAAAAACATAATAACTACCATCAGTGGCTTGATAACTTCCAGGGAACCATTAATCATTGCCGATGCTACGTCTTAGGATGCATGTGTAGTTTAATATTAGATATTGAGTCCATAAAAACAATCCAAATTTTTGACATTCTGGATAAACTTTGCAAGGGAAGCCAAATAAATAAGGCTGTTAGTAACATACGTTTTTTAGGACAGATTCGATACGAGCTGGTTGCTTCGCTTGCCAGAACAAAACCCCAAGAACAACACGTTGGAAAATTTCCTTCAGCGGCTTTAAAATAGATTTCTGCAAAAAGTTTTCCTCAGATTTGGTGGTTTTAGCCTTCGTGTCTCCAAACTGTCCTGCATTATTCAGTAACACGAGTCCAGCCACTTGTTCAGGTAACCCCACTGCTGCAGCCAAAGCCGTAAACCCTCCAAGACTGAAATAAACAACGAACAACAGACTGTCACTTAGTATGTTGTGTCGAAAGACAAATTGCAATGCAAATACAACTTATACCATCAATGCAACGGAAGAAATGAGCCAATGTATTTATGGAAAAAATGCAGACCTCAAGGTTTGATTTCATAGAAAAGAGCATGCCTAAAGGTTATGCATTAGGAAATCTACTACTTCGTTGATTGTTAAAAGATATATAAATAATCGGTGCAGTTTATGGACTGCACCGGATTTTCTGGCCGAGAAACTCATTGGACTTAACCGTAAGTTCAAAAAAAAATTAAGTAAAAGAATAAAAGTAAAACTCTCAGCAAGCATCATACTAATGCAAATTCCAGAATTTTGACTGGTAAAAATGAAGCTCTTCGTACGAAACTGAATCAATTATCATGGCAGCTTCGTTTGAAGACGTAATTCAGATTCATATGCAGATTGCTAGTGGGAAAAAATGCACCTTATTCATTCAATATCGGACAACAGCATGTTAAGATTCATTTTTTACCACATCTTTTGATCATACATGTAGGAATGAGATTAACTGTTAAGTACTTGTTCTTGATCGCTACCTGTTTCCAACTAACACTGCTGGCTCTTTTACTATCTCCTTCAGAAAATCAACAACTTGATCTCTCCATATCATTGCATCATACTCGATAATCGCTTTCTCGCTCCAGCCAAATCCTAGCAAGTCTATGGCATAAACTTTGTAATTTTTAGCCAATTCAGGTATGTTATACCTGCAAATTTGGAAAACATAAAGAGCATTTAAGGCATATGTGACACAACCTGATTTTATAATACCGCTACTAGATAACAATGGTCAAAATTAACCTGTATGCCATGAATATATATGACACAAAGCCTCTAATTATCATTGTTTCATGTCCACCAGAAACTTCAATCAACTTCGAAATGAAAAGTTACATTATTTACAGTTCAAACAATTGGAAGTCGATCCTTATAAACTAGTTTGAGCAATAAGAACATTAGATAGCAAACCTCCAGTGGAAAGCAGAAGCACCAAATCCATGAATAAGAACAATTGGGGTCCCTTCTCCTTGTACTACATAATGTATTTTCCGACCACGCCATGTCCAGAAATTGTATCCGTCCGGCTTGAAGGGTAATCTCTCCGCTCCTAAAGAAAAAACAAAATTCAGTAAAAGGAAATCTAAAATTATAGTAAAAATTTCTGTTCTCAACAGAATTCTGTGTTTCCAAAATGCAACTTGGGTACAATCTCAATTCTCAACTGTAGACTACCCTAGGTGAACAAAGCCTAGTTATGCTCCAACAATAGTCAGGTCTTAATCTAAGACAGGACACAAACTGTCAGCTAAAAAAGTATACTAAGAACCCAGATTCCAGAAAACAAAACAGACCCACAGTTGAAGAAGCAAATAACAATTTGGCGAATAGTTAAAAACCTGACCTTGAACCGGTTCGCTAGTGAAGGAAGAACCCAATACCGAGGCACCAGATGCCATAATCCCCTTTAAAGCAAAACCCCTCCTGTTTATCATCTCACATTTGCTTCCTTTTAAGTGCATGGCAGATAAACAAAAGAGAAAGTAATCAAATTTTTAAAATCAAGAAGAAGAAGAAGAAGCTAAACAGTGTTGGGAAAATAAAAAGTTGAAGATTCGCAACTGAAATTAGCTTACTTGGCTGATGATAGATTCTTGAAGGAGCAAGAAACCTGCTAGAGATTGGGTTTAACAATTCAGTTGTGACTGAAGGTGAGACTGCACATGAAGAAGAAGCCATTGTACTCCTCCAAGAATGGTTGTAAAACCCTGAAGAGTAGCCTTTAAATTATGGAAACGATTTATAATAAGTTAAAAATGAGAGTTAAAGGAAGAGACAAGTGGACACAGCACAGAGATGATATTTAAAGAGTTGGTTCAGGATTTTTGAGCCGGCCAGTTCTGTGGCCGGTGTATCTTGAGGAGTTGTGGATAAGTCCAGGCCATGGATTTTCTTCTCTATGAATCTTTCCAATTTCCAGACATTTTTAGATTATTTACGAAGTTGCTGTATTCGAACATCCTAAACAATTAAGCTAGTCTAGATGAGGTATTGTCCCTTAAGCAATATATAAATTTGAATTTTAATATTATAAATGGAGGATGTTGGATTGTAAGAGTCGTCCTCATATTCGATTTTTACAAAATTTAATCTAAATTAATCTATCAATGAATCGTACGTCGGTGATTAAACATAACTTTTAATAAAAACATATTGTCAACCATTATTCAATTAATGGATTTGGCTCAATGTTTGCACTCGTAATTATCACCCACAGGTCCCAAATTCAACTCTGTTAGTGGACATTTTCATTTCTTAATTTTCATCTAATTGGGATGATCGAGAGATTAAATTTATTAAATTAAAAAAATAATAGAATGTGCAAATAATAATCACGGAATATATATTTATAAAAAAATTTGTTCAACTCTCACGTTAACATCTCCTATTAACTTTTTTAAAAAATTCATAATTTGATGGTTAAAATAGAACTAATCCTATAATCTAGGGACTATCCAGTTAGTACACCCTAAAAAAATCTAAACGGATGCGTTTAATGTGTAACTTATTTTGGCGGAATTCGATACCTCTTCCAAAATCCAACGGCTCATCCTCTTAAGCGAAATTTCAAATTGGTTAACTGAAAAATCTGGTTCCCTGATTCACTTTAAAAACTCCCCATCTGAACCCTCATTTTCTCCCGTCGACTTAAAGAGAAGGAATCTTGGCATTTTCCGAAGGCTTTTGACGCTTAACAACACAGCAGATTTCGGTGTTCTTTTACAAGTTAACAAAAGGAAAGGGTTAGTTTCGTTTCTTTTACAAGCAGCAGATTTTCCTTTTTTTTCATGCTTCTTTTTCCCGGAAACCATTTTCATTTTCTATTCCGGGTTTTCTTTTTCTTTTTGCAGAAGTTTGCAAAGATGAATGATCTAATGACAAAATCGTTCTTGAGTTATGTGGAACTGAAGAAACAAGCAGATGAAGACTTAGAATCCGACCTTGATATCGAGAAAGGACTGAGCCAACTCGACCCCACAGATGAAAAGAACCTCTCTCAGTTCTTCCAAGAAGTGGAGACGATCAAGGCCAGCATGGACGAGATTACCAGTCTCGTCTTCGATCTTCAAACCCTTAATGAAGAAACCAAGTCCACCCACAGCACCAAAGTTCTTCGAGGGTTAAGACTTAAGAGATAGAATTGAATCCGACACGGTTTCGATTATCAGGAAAGCAAAGGTTGTTAAAGCAAGGCTTGAATCTTTGGAAAAATCCAATGCAACCGACGGGAAACAGGGGACTTGTGTTGGTCGGACCAGAATTTCAATCACCAATGGTTTGAAAGCCAAGCTTCGGGAAATGATGAAGGATTTCCAGGGCTTGAGGGAAAAGATTCTATCCGACCACAAACAAGATCTCAAGAGAAGATACTACACCGCCACCGGTGAGTCACTGAGCGAAGAAACTGTCGGGAAAGTGGTTTCCAGCGGCGAGAAAGTGGAGTTGTTTGCGGAGAAAACGGAACGGCACGAGGCAGTCATCGATGTCCAGAGGAGTTTGCAGAGGCTTCATCAGGTTTTCCTTGACATGGCGGTGTTTGTGGAGGCACAGGGGGAGAAAATGGATGATATTGAAGAGCATGTGGCTAATGCAGGTAGCTTCATCAATGGCGGAACCAATAGTTTACACTATGCTAACCAAATGAAGAAGAAGAAGAAGAAGAAGAAGAAGAGGAAAGGTTGGGTTTATTGGGTTTGGGGCGTTGGTCTGATTATACTCATAGTTTGCATCATTTCGATGTTAGCTTCTTGAGAAGCATGAAGATGGGGCAATGTTTCAAATATTTCTTAAGCAGTGTTTTGGTTCCATTTATGTCTGTAGACAGCTTTGGACTTGCTTCATCGATAAGGTATCAAATTTCAGCCTTTAATTTTCAACTGTTTATTTTTATTTGAGTAAAAATTCCGTATTAAAAAGATCTTCCATCAAACGCTAATTGGGCGGGTAGAAAAAGACTCAATTCCTGAAATGCTCGATTGATTACCACGTGTCTTCGTAATCACGTTTTTTCATTTTTTTAATTGCTTTTTCTTTAAAACAATTAATTCAAAAGACTATTTTTAATGGACACTAATCAAAATTTTGATAATAGAAAGAATAATTAATGATTAAGACATTATCGTATTTAATGATGAAAATGGATAACAATATCAAATTCCCTAAATTTTCCTTTATACCAACTTTTAATGGGATATTTTCTCACGTTGTTATAAGATCAACAAATGTTTTAAAAATAATTTAATCGATATTAATGTTTTAAAAATATTTATTAAAATAATTTGATATTTTTAATAGGCTTAAAGTAAAAAATATGTGTCCAAAGTATACCTATTTTAAACTTTAGGTGCCTAAAGTATTTTTTTTGTAAAAATAGGTGCCCAAAGTTTCTAAAGTTAGAATTTTAGGTGCCCGGCTGTTAAAAAAACTGTTATTCATTTAAAACACGACATGTGTCATTTTATTTTTTAAATTATATATTTTTAATAATTTAAAATTTTACAAAAAAAATCTTAAATTTTTAGAACTTTCTAAAGCAGTCCTTCAATCCTTAAATCCCCCTAAATCTTAAACCCCAAATCATCACCGCTGCCGCCACCAGCCTTACCCTTTAGGTTGCCAGGTCAAGCCGACCATTTCCCCTCACTCACCGTCACCGAAAACCAACGAGCGGTGCGTCAACCGACATTAAATAATCATTTCGATTGGCATACCGTTCGTCGGTGCCGACGACGTCAGTGTGAAAAAAATAGGTACCGAGTTCGACGGATGAAAGGGTAAGACCGACGGCGGCGGCCGGCGGCAACATCGGTGATGATTTGGAGTTTAAGATTTAAAGGGTTGTAGGAATTTAGGGACTGATTTGAATATTTTTATAAATTTCAAGATTTTTAAAAAACTAATTTTTAAAGTTTTTTAAAAAATTAATATCCTTGCCACGTGTCGAGTTTTAAATAGATAACGGTTTTTTTAACAGCCGAGCACTTAAAATTCTAACTTTAAAAATTTTGGGCACTTATTTTTATAAAAAAAATACTTTAGACATTTAAAGTTCAAAAAATGTATATTTTAGACACTTATTTTTATTTTAATCCTTTTTAATATATACAAATAAAAATTATTATTTTAATTCAAAAGGTCGGATCAGTTATATTTGCTATTGAGATGAAAAGGAAAACCGAAAACGTCGATCCGTTTTAAGTGAAAGAGCTTTTGTCTGGAACTGGAAGCCAGGAGAAACGGAGAAATTGCTTTGGCTGACTGGTCTGAGGACCAAAGTGATGGTGATTACGATTGTTGTGGTGGCGGGGAAGTAGAACGCCGACACTAACGGTGGTGGAGGTGGCGGCTCTGGTGTTAGCTATTACGCAGCCCATTTCCCGTTAATGAAAAGAAAAGTTGGCACCTTTTTTCTTCGTTAAAATAGCACTTTCAATATTTTATTTCTTAACGATCCGGTTTTCTTTTGGGTTTGTGATATTGATTGAACTGTGGGTCATAAGAGTGTGGGGATGCGTCGGAGCTGGTTCAGTTCTGGGTTGATTTGAACCAGTTGGCTTAGGGCTTGTTTCCCCGTTTATTTAATTCCATTTTTTTAGCTTTTAAGGGCTTGATGGATTCAGGTTAAAAGAGACTCATTTCTATACATATTTTTTTTACCATTTAATGGTTGTTAATCATGGGTTTTCTTTGTTTTACATTGTTCTTTTCTGAGTGTTAGTTGTGATTAAAGTTTCAATATTTTGCTTTATAAAGTTTGATTTGATTAGATATTGCTTATAGTTAAGCTGAGATTTGGGGAGGGGGTGTTGTTTAATAAATGGATATGTTTACGTATTTGCAGTTGAATATTGGGAGATTGGATTTGGAGTGCTTATGAAAGATGTCACTAAAGAGTATTATGCGGGAACTAAAGGAAATGAAAGATGGGATTGGTAACATATCAAAGAGAGGAGGAGAAAGCAAGCTTTGGCGTAGGCGGACTCGATCCCATGTTGTTCCAGACCGAGCACCATCCGAGTCCAAATTTGTCGCCTGAACTGCTCTTGGACATCATCCAAAGGGTCGAAGAGAATGAGACGGCTTGGCCTGCTCGAGCTGTTGTTGTGTTTTGTGCTGCAGTTTGTAGGTCCTGGAGGGAAATTACAAAGGAGATTGTGAAGACTCCTGAGCAATGTGGAAGGCTCACATTTCCCATCTCATTGAAACAGGTTATAGTCTTTCCACATTGGCAAATATCTCATTTGTAATCCCTTGAGAATTTACTACTGAATATCAAGAGTTTTGCTAAATTTACATCAATGGTAGGCAAAAAGTTTGAATTCGGTTGTATGCACCTTTGTCAAGAACATTATTGTTACAATGTGACTTTTCTATCATGAAATGAACACTGACTGATAGTTGAGTACATAATTTTCCTATGAAGAACTTTCAAAATGCATTCATATAATTTATAAAGCTAAGGCTAAAATTTTCGTAATCTGCTGTGCGTCAGTGTGTGTATCCATAAGTAATAGGAGTGGCTATTTTATTATTCTTCCATTCACGAGTTGTTGATATCTTCTGGTTGTGCTTGTTAACAGCTGGGTCCTCGCGACTCTCCAATTCAGTGCTATATCAGAAGGGACAGAGCAACTTGTACTTATCTTTTGTTCTATGGTTTGGTGCCTTGTAAGTATTCTTATTCAATTTCTGATGTCTCTGTAGTTACTAAATGATTGATGATAACTTTAAAACTATATTCCTCTATACATGTTATTTCTTAACTGAAAAACATCTGCTCCGATTATTTATTTATTTTTGTCATTGTAACTGGATTTATGAAGATTTTGTGCTCTAGGGGAGTCGAAATGTAAGTGTGACATATTAGGTTTCTTTGGACAACCCCAACAGGTTTCCTTTTTGATTGGAAGCTGTGATACATGGTTAGCCACTTCTTTGGAAAGTAACATTGTTACGTTATGAAGGTTAACTTTGTTGTTTTGTTGCTTTGTTCACATTATTTTAGCTAAATAATGTATCCGAGACTTAGAAATCTCATTGAAGGTATTATCATGAAGCTTCCTCGCTTTTTGAGAGGTAGTCATTTGTGTTGCTTATTTGATTTACAGCTGAGGGAGAGAGTGATAAATTGCTGTTGGCGGCAAGAAAGGTCAGAAGGGCGACATGCACGGACTTTTTTATATCGTTGGCTGCAGATGATTTTTCTAGGGCTAGTAACACTTGTGTTGGTAAACTGAGGAAAGTCTTGCCATAATATTTCTTATGTTTCTTTGATTATTCTCTCTCCTACGCTACGATGACACCTTGAGATTTCATTTCAGGTCTAATTTTTTGGGTACCAAGTTCACCATATATGACAGTCAACCACCATGTGACTCAATAATCCCATTAACTTCCCGATCAAATCTTCGACTCCACTCCAAGAAGGTTTCTCCAAGATTACCTGAATGCAACTACAGCATAGGTACCATTACCTATGAGCTCAAGGTTCTGTGAGCACGAGGGCCACGGAGAATGCATTGCGTTTTGCATTCAATTCCCGTCTCTGCTATTCAGGTAGGAGGCACTGTCCCAGCACCGTCGGTATTCCCACATTCTTTCGATGAACAACTTTCGCCCCTAACTGGTTCAAGAGGAAATGAGCCTGTGATAGACATACCAGTATGCTCCCTGGGATCGGGAGCGCCATTAACCCTTAAAAACAATGCTCCGAGATGGCATGAACAGTTACAGTGCTGGTGCCTCAACTTCAGGGGGCGTGTGACGGTGGCCTCCGTTAAGAATTTCCAGCTTTCTGCAACTGTTGATCCATCACATATCTCTTGAAGAGCAAGAGAAGGTAATCATACAGTTTGGAAAAATTGGAAAAGATATCTTCACCATGGATTATCAATACCCTCTATCTGCTTTCCAAGCCTTTGCTATCTGCCTTAGCAGCTTTGGCACCAAACCAGCTTGTGAATGATCATAGCTGGTCTGAGATCCACATCATTGATTTTCTTTTATTTCCAGCCTTCGTAATCAAGCCGAGCAGTTCTGGCCTGTGAATGACAGCATATTGGTAGGAAATTTGTATCTTTCTCATTTTAAGTTAGTAACCAAGTATATATGTTCTAATGGAGGATTTTCTTATATCGTTCTTCCTGGCTGATTCATAGCTGCTGATTGCATGGCTCTTCTGATCATACAATCTGACTTGTATGCTTTTCTATCATCTTAGAATCAAACTTAGCTAACAACAAATTGTCTATATCTAGTTGTATTGATGACATAAAGTCTGTTTGTACATTTTTGAGTGCTTCCTTTCCTTATTATCATCCCCGCCGAAGCCCCTCCGAACCAAAAATGAAACAAGGCGTACAAAACAATCAGCTGCACTACTGAAGAAATGCCTGGAGCAGTGACCATAAACGAGCTACCATAACATATGCTAATGCAAATGTATCAAATTCCAAACTCTACTAATGAATATTCTTTTTTTGAACAAAGGGAAGACAGAGGACTTATAAATGAGAACCATTGTCGCGTACAAGGCAAAGGTCAAAGAGGCTAGTAAATAAGTAAACCTTAAACTCGAACTGGGGAGAGCGGAGCAATCTTCACTTTTATCAGGCTTCCATCGTCGAGATATGGAAGCAAGGGAAAACTCATGCTGATAACCTTGGCAAACTAACCATCTTAATGCTAAAAGAGTCTTGGTCCACCTCTTTGCTGCTGAGGCGATGTAAACATCCTTGGTGACTAATCAAAACCCGAGAAGGTTAAATGACCCATCAGGAACAAAAACCACCAGAAATGGCATCACCAAAAAATACGAAAGCAACTGCGACAACTTCCACAACAGATAGACATAAAAAAAACCCATCAATGCTGAGGGGGACGACCAAAGACCCCTTCAACAACCGAGAGACAATTATGAGACCAGATTCAATGTATTACCCATGGTGACGCTCCACCAACCCCAAACTCGTAATAGAAAGGAATAAAACAAAGATTGATAAAACATTAAGAGGAAAAAAAGAGAATAGATGAAAAGGGTCGTGGGCGGATTCAGCAGGCTAGCTGACAAAAGGGAAAAAGAAAGTAGAATACCAAATGATTTGAATCTCTAGTCCTCAAATATTTTAAAGATGTCCTTGATTTCTCATTACGAATCATTAGGATAGTTCTCTATCATGATTTTTGTGGATTTGTAGAGTGGCAATAGACATACCCAGTTAGGAAAATACATATCAAAGTTCCAATATTTCAAATGACAATAAGATTTCAATGTAACCTGGAACTCATTTTCGTTTAAATCGAAAGCCTTGAATTGAACTTCAATCCTAAATACAAGATATCATATGACATGCAAACAAGGAGAAAAAAATGGTATACAGAGTGACAAATCAAAACATCTATTGCCTTTTCTCAAATAATATAATGTAACAATGTCTAAAGAAATCACGGCGTTTAAACCATTTGAACAGCACTCCTATGAGAAGCTCCTCATAGTTCTAATGTGCTCAGTTCTCTTCAATATGAGACAATATTCCACTTTTCACATGCAATGACATTTTCTACCCCAAGCCAGGTCACATCTATTACCTCACAGTAGAGTATGTAATGAATTCCCTTGAAGTAAACTGGAAAGGTTGGTGGGGAATAGGATTCCTGCAATAGAGCATTTAAACACCAATGAAATAGAAATTAGAGCATTGGCGACCAAAAATCTTGAGCATGAGAAAATGATTTTTTCATATAGTACATACGGTCGGGGTCCATAAACTTTGATCTGGCGAACATGAGTATCCCTCCCATTAAGGTGATTTGACAAAAACGCAATTTGCAGCATAAAGGTATTGACAGAAGTTTCTCTGCAAGACATTTTCATTGATCAGTAAACCCAAAACAAATCTCCCCTTGGTTGCTCGACTTGCAAACTGTTTATATTAATTAACAGAAAAAAAAAGCAATATAGAACTAACCATTAAAATTGACACTGAAACGTAACAACTGAAACAATCATTTTGCTACTCACCGAGGATCATTTCCGGATAACGAAAGATAAACCCAACCAGTAGGCTTGACAAGCTCCACAGTTTTAATCTCCTGTAGAAAACATTCATAAATAGATTAAACAGCCTGATAAGAGTGCACAATTCTAAACGAAAGCAAATCTAAATTATAGATTATACCTTCAAATTATGGAAGCCATCACCAGCTCGAATAGAGATCTTACTTGGGGTGTAGCTCTCATCAAGTTTGAAATCCACATAAAGCATAACTAGCTTCAAAACGAAAGAGAGGAAAAAAACTCACTAATTGTCATAAACTCATCATCAAAAGTTCATAAAAATTTAAAATTTACGATTCAAACAATAGCAGAATTCTCACATACTTGCAACTTGACCTTCTTCTGGAACTGAATGTTAACTAAATGAGGCTGAGCGCCATCTGATCTGAAAACCACTCAAAAAAGAAAAAGAAAAAAGAAAGGAAAGGAAAAGAAGTGAGAATTGAGAGTACAATTGGGGGTCAAAATTGGGAAGAGATTTACGTGTTTAACTGCCAATGGGTTTCAAGATTGTCGTCACGGAGAGAAGAGACGCCATTGCCAGTTTTACAAGAGCTGACAGTCCAAGCTGCCTTTTTTCCCATTTCTCTCAGGTCATCTTCAACAACTAGGTGTTGATTGCCTCCTGTAATCTTCCCTTCTTCTTCCGACTCTGAAGATTCTGTGGCCATTTCGGAAATGAAAACCCTAATTTGCACTATTAAAAAGAAGTTCCGGCTAAGCCAAAACCCTCCCAACATGTAAACACCCATTTTAAACGTTGGAAAAATAGGTTGGGTGTCTACTTAATTATTCTTCTCCTAATTATTTGTACTTAATTATAAATGATTGGGTTTTTTAAAAACAATTCGTTAAATACTTTTTTATTTTATTTTAATCAATTTTATGATATAATAAATGAATAATATATGAAAATAATTTTCAATATAAAAACATTTATGGTCAATTATGCATTCAGTATTTTTAGTATGTATGTTTGTCTTACGAGTCATGTTCAGGATATAAGGCTGTTATTCTTAACAATATCGTCTTTAATGCATTCGGTTCTTTTATGATTTTAGTATGAAGTAATTTTGATAATATTTTTATTGATTTTTTATTGAAATTTGAAAATATATTATTAATTAAACTTGAAATTTAAAAAGTAAATAAACTAAAATTCTAGAATTTAAAAATTCAATAAAATGGGAATTGAAGTATAATCAGAGCAAGAAAGGGTTGCATGAAATAACTAGGATAAAGCTAAAGTATTTATTACACCTTATATGTGATAATCAAATAAAAAAACAATGATTTTTTTATTTTATATTTTTATTAGTTAGTGTTCGCAACACTTAAAGATTTTAAGTTAGTATAGATAACAATTTATTGTGTTTGTTGGTTAGAATTAAGGGGTTTTAGTGTAGGTGTTTAGAATTCAGGGCTCATGGTTAGAAATTAGGGATTATGGTTAAAATTTAAGGTTTAGGGTTAGAGTTTAGATTTTAGAGTAATATAATTAGAATTTAGATTTTAACCTATAAATACTAAATTTTAACCTTAAACCTAAAATTCTATCAACGTCCCTAAACTCAAAACTACTACACTTAAACCCTTAACCCTAAATCTTAAATCCTAAATGGAGTTCATAAGGCTTAAAACTAAGGCGCTTGTATAAACAAAGTTTCCACGAGTATTTGCATATTCGATAATACCCTTGATTTTAATGTATGATGATGACATGTTTAACCCCTAACCTTTTTAAAAATTTATTATAATCCTTAATTTTTACATTATTTGACATCAAGCTTCTAAAAATTTTGTCAAATTGAATCAACTTAAAAAAATTAATGATCCATTAATATTTTATATTTTTACATTTCGTATTTTATGATTTTTATAATATATTTATATTTTATAATTTTAAAATTTAAATATTTTTACATGAAAAAGACAAAATAATTGGCATCAACACTTGTAAAAAGATAAAATAATTAAATTTGTTTAACATGTCAGTATGATGATTTTAGATAAGAAAAATTTTAGAATTAGCGAATCATACCGCTGAACACTACTATTTTTTATGACTTTTAAATAATTATTAAAATCTCAAAGGCTCGACATGTAATTAATTATATTTCATAATAAACTTAGAAAAAATTATTTCATGAATCATTTTTATAATCACATCTATAGTCTTATCTAATTAAATAAACCAACATTATCTTTATTTTTCATATAATATTTTCTTATAAATTAAAATTTATAAATCATCATCTTCTTCCCCATAATGGATCCTTGTTGTTCAAGATTTCTATTTCTGTTCCTTTAGGCTCGTCAAAGTTCCCAAGCGTCATAGCTTCGTTATTTCTTCCATGGATTCTCGCAAAAAAGGTTACTTTACATTTTTTTATAATCCCATCTGCCTTCATTGCAGAGAGATTTTGTTAATGTGAAACTGGAAATTACAGGGACATTTTTCATTTAAGGAGCTAAACCAGAAGATGCTTTTAATTAATAAATAAGCATAGATTTATTTGATTGAATGATGATCTATGAATGCTGTGATCTTCATGTATCTTTTATTTTCTCTGAATTTATCTTATTCTTCCGAAGTTGCTATGAATTACGATTTTTTTTTAATATACGAGGTATAAGGAAAAAGATGATTATTTGTAAAATTTTAATTTATAAGAAAATATTATGTGAAAAATAAAGATGATGTGTGTTTATTTAATTGAGTAAGATTATGGATGAGGTTGTGAGAATGGTTCATGTAATAATTTCTTTTAATTTTATTTTAAAATATGATTAATTGAATGTTGAGCCTTTAAAAATTTTAATAATTATTTAAAAGTCATTAAAAAATTAATAATGATCAACAGTGTATTTCATTAATGATGTTCAACGATGTGTGTCGCCCGTTGTAGACTCATCCTTCAGATAAGAAAGAAATTTTATACATAGTATGTTGAAAAATTGCCTCTCAAAATTTTGAACAAACATGTAGCCTTTCTAAAAAATTATTTAATTTGAGCAAGTATATTACTGGTTGGCTAAGTTCTTTATCTTTGTTCTCTCATATTCCTTTAGGTTATGAATTCGAAACTTATTAGGAGTATTTATTTTCTTTCTCTTAGACCACATTCGAAACTTGTATCTTTAATTCAAGAAGAAGAAAATTCTCAAAATGAACAAATTTACAGTGAATACATAGTGCCCAACCTCTGATTTTCTCTTGAAACCCTGAAACTGAGGCACTGTATTTGGACATAACACACTAGGATTGTCATTTTGGACCACATGGTTTTGCGGCAATTTCAACCTTGCTTGTTGTCTCTCAAGCACTGTAATGTCCATCCCATTATGAACACAGCTTTCCATGGAGTGCAGACCATGTAACATCTCTGGCCAATCTTTAAGGAGGAGAAATGGGATTTTTTTTATTTGTTTCTCTCTAGTTGTAAGGTGAAGAGCTGAAGATGGATTTATAAAGAAAAGGGTTTTTGGTTAAAAGAGAGGCAAAGTCGGGAAATCAATGTAAGCCATTAACAAGAGCTTGTGGGCTATGGGACCCCAATGACTTAACCTCCATGTGGGAATGCCCGTTTATTACAGAAAACGGAGAGGTTATAAAACGGGGTACCAGGTGTGGTTCTGGTTGAGGTTAGTCTTTTCAAGATTTGGTGCATGTCATTCAAATCAACAGTAATATTTTCAGTCTTCCTCATGCAGATTAAAAAGACAAGAAAAAAGGTTTAGATTTGGTGTGGCTTCGACGTCAGAATGCCATTACGTTTTGATTACACAGTTGGGGGTTTAATCAAAATAAATTTACATGTTTGATGTTCAAGGGATTCAATAAAGAAGTTTCTACGTCATCAAATAACATGTTATAAATTTGAACCTGTTAATAACATAACGAAGGTGAAGGACCAAATTATATCAAATTGAAATAGAGGGACCAAAACCATAATTAGACCAAAATATAGGGAGGACTAGAACCACAGTTAAGGGTCAAACCTCGGACCTTATAGTTAACAACCACAGACTTTAATCAAATTGAAATAGTCCAACTGATTGATGTTATAATTTGACTTAAATTTTAGTTTGCAATTAAGTTAAGTTTTATTGTAATTCTAGTAGTTGAACATTACTTGGTAATTAAACTTTACTATGTGTAAATATCTATATTGCGTAAGATATCTTATTGAATAAGAAACCGTTGACCAAGTATTTGAGTCTATAAATATAAACTAAGTTTAACAAGGATCTTTGCAACTATAACAGCTATATTGTAGAGATGTGTAGAGATGGGTATTGAGAATCTCTCCAACTATAGCAACTATGTTGTAGAGATGGTTATTGTAGATATGTTGGTAAGAGTGTTTTAGATATCATGTATTTGTATTTTTCATGTTCTCTACGTCGTTTCTCTCATCAGTAGAGGTAAACAAGGCTGAACCACGTTAAATCTCGTATTTTATGCATGTCTTATTTTTTCTGCATACAAATTCTTAACCTAACAAACTGGTTGGCATGGTCATTTCTTAAACAGAGAAATGTGCAAATGGAAGACTGAGCTGCCTGGATTAAATTATCCGGCACCTGAATCTGAATCAGATAGTATTAGCTAAAATGAATCCGTAACTAAAATGTGTGGTTGTGATTTGGATGTGTACATCTCAATATCATTCAGAGTTTAGGTTTTGGAATCTGAATAAAGAGCAGAATACAAAGATAGCCTGCCATATCCTGTGGCCGATTCAGGGGCAAACCTGTTAAATACAAGCACTTTACAGGTATGTATATATGCATGTACGACTTCTTTTTCTCTCATTGATGAGGATAAGGTTTAGGGCAAAGATACATATCTGTTTCTCCAGGCAAAGAATATGCATGGATATACCGAATGGATTATATGAGTGTCCCACAGACAATGTGTGCCAAATTAGAGCAACATAAAAACAAATCCCACCAACCATCCTCTTATCACACCAAGTTCAGTTCTCCATGTAACCGATATCGATAATTGATATCGAGCTGCACGACCATACCAATAACGGAATAAAAGAAATGAAGAACAATACGAGATTAACAATGATGGAGGAAGATACAGAATAGTTATCTGCAAATAGCTTGAATAAAACTAATGGCATATATAGGTAGGGTAAGGAGGGGTGTTGAAGGTCTATCACCAACTTCATATGGATATGTCTCCACAGGATTTGGCCATCAATATGAAGGCTCCCAAGTCCTCACTAATCCCACCCATTGGCTACTGTCCCCAATGCCAACTCTTTGAAGTATCCTACCATTGATCCAAAACTTCCCCACCATTTTTTCCCTTTTTTATAAAAGGAGATTATTACTAGAAGATAAAAACCGAAGTTAAAAAACCGCTACATGTCTCTAATTGTTATTTTAGAAAAAGTAAATGAGACGAGACATATTACGGTTTCATTAACTCACTTGTGAAGTTAAAAACTTCTGCCACAAATAGAAAGAACTCTTGGTGCTTGTTTAGGTAAGAGAACATGTTGCGGCAGTTGGTGAATAGAATCAATCTGTGCTACAATTAAAGTAAAATTTAAGAAGGCAAAAGGTTTGTGAATAGAATCAGTGCAAGTACTAGAATAAAACAAAAAAATACCTAAAGTTTGGATCACTGTCCACTAATTTAGGCATCATCAACAACATGAAAGCATGATTTAACTACCACTAAATTAGCCAAATATAACTAACATAACAATCATCTAACCTTGCCATGACCAAAAACACGCGAACATGGCTTACCGGAAGTAACTTATTTCCTAAAAATTAAGGCACTAACACACGCTTAACACCAATGCACGTGACTAACGCACGTAAACAACGGAAAATGATCAAGTGATTTGGATGACCTGAAATCTGACCATCAATATTATATACAAAAACAAGGAGGTAATTAGAACACTAGCCAAAAACTGTACATTCTGAAGAATTATACAATCAGAAAATGGTACAAGATATATATCATAGAAATAATAATAATAATAATAATAATAATAATAATCAAAACTAAGAAACTAGATAATGAAAATTAGTGTAGGAGCCAGGCAAAATCTTTCACCAACTAACTACATTTAGTAACATTATGATGATATGTTCCCAAATTCTGGTAAGCAAATCCATCCCAAGGAAGGGGAAAGAATCTTACCCGGATGTGAAAAGAGAGCAGAAAATCCGAGTTTCATTTCTTCCTTTTATGTGCACTGGATCTTGAGAACATTGGCAGTTTCACTCCGAACAAAGACTTATGAGACTTCTTGTCTTTAGAATAGTTTCTAGCATCTTCAGGTGTGACATAGTCAGATTGAAAGTGATCTTGTAATTGTTCCTCATCATCACGGTTGGTATCTCTAAGCAGCCGCAGCAATTCCATCGCACTTGCCTTTCCTTTATCACTCCCATTAACAGAAACATCAAAAAGGGCAGGGAATATTTCACATTCATCCATCACTAATCGGCAATATTCAACACGTTGAGAGCACAATGTGAGGAGAATAGCCAGTGCATGTTCTTGGTCCTCATGACTGTCAGTCTCGATTAACATGGCAATAGAAGTAATACATCCCGGAGTTTCAGTAATAGAAAGTCGGGCCGCTTGGTCATTGCACAAATTTCTCAACACTACAATGCAGTGCCTCGCAAGAGTAGCGTCTTCTAGGAATAGGACAAACTTTGGGATGCATTCCAAAGATGCTAAATTGGAACAAATATCGTAGCTTGAGGACAGATTGTGCAAAATTTTAATGACTTGTTCCTGAAACTCTTTGATCTTCGAGTCAAGAATATTTAAAATGGAAATAAGAGAACCGGATGCAGCAATCTTAGATTTGCAACTGCTTTCGCCAGACAATACTTCTATAATGTCAAGGACCTCTTTAGTCACTTCTGAGTTGAGAGACAATGACAGCAGGCTATATGCATCTTCATTTAAGTACCCCATGCCATTCCTGCAAGAAGCTCACAAAGAAATGAAAAAAATCACAAATAAACCCCACTATCTCAAAAGTTCTATGCACATAAACAAAGTAAAGTATAATAAAAACGATCAAACGTCACTTTAAATGATGAGCTCAGGAAGGCTACTTAGAGACTCCACATCCATTTTGCTTGCATTGCTAGATTTTTTTGGCAAAGGCATGTATCATTACCGTCATCAAACCACTTCTGGATCCAAACCCTTTCAAATGTTTGTTCGGAAGCAATGACAACAGGATCATACATAAATCTTGAAGATATGGGGCATTTAAATTCCTCCGGAGGTGAAACCCCATTTAACTTATCAGTTTGAGCATCATACTGCTTATGATATTCCACATCGACAGAGTGAGTAGATATAAAATTAGTAATGGGGGCTGTTAACTGCAAATGTTCTTTCATTATGATCAACTGTGTTGTCTGTTTGATCTTTTTTCAAGATGGCAATAATAAAATGATGCTGCTCCAGCATATTCCATTGAATCTGGCGTTGCTGCTCCCTGCCGAAGCAACTCTCTAACAACCTTTCGCATCTCAAAACAGATCAACAACAAAAGATGACATTTTTAAAAGAAATTATAGAGAAGGAAGATATATAATTCGACAAACCTCAACAGCCAGCGTAACTGGAACCATACTCTGAATCTGGCATAAACCTTGTTCCAACAAGTTCTTTGCTTTTTGACATCTTGAAACTATGGCATCTGTTGTCATTGCCTGAAAATAATTGCAGAGAAATATCAACTTGATCAATTGAATGAGTGATGAAAAAAGGAGAAAGAATAGTTATCTAATTAAGCCCATAAACACCACCAAAGCATTCCATGGAGGGTCTATCTCCAAAAAAGAGTCCAATAATGCAAAATTTGAACCCTTTGGAAGACTACATATCATCAGATATAAAAAATAGCCACGCAACAGCCAGATACTCCTAGTTTTAAAATAGCAATAAAACTCCCCTTCATTATAAGTGAGGCAATAACCACGAAAAATGACTAACTAAAAAACGCACCAGATACAATTTACTTGACTCGCTGCAGTACTGAAGAAGCAACTTCGCTTTCTCGATTGCATTATTCAGTGAGCATAGTGCCTTTATTCCCATTGAGCATCTAGGTCGAGCAGCTTCAATCTCTGGAAAGATCATTAGAATTCTATCAACAAACTTCCTAAGCTCCGTGCACATCACATGGTGCACCTACAATCAAAGCATACCCATGTTGGATGAAGATCAAAAACCTTAAAACAGACATGGTATGATGATGTGATCCTTTCTATATAAGCAAAAACATAAGAGATTTTACGCGCAACTTGCAAATGTGTGTAATTACATTCAATAACGATCAAACTACACAGCTATGGTTGAATTGTAAAGATTACTGCAAAAATATATTTTTTCAAATACATAGGCCGCAGATCAAATAAAATTACCTATATTCAAATTCCATGTTAGAACAGAAAAAAGAGAACCACACTTGGTAATTGTACCTTAAAGGAAATAGGATAGGAATAAGATGGAGTCTCCACAACTTCGGCGGTATCAGTCCCCATTCAAAAGATATATCCTGACTAATAAACAAAAACACGATCCAAATAGTTAAACAGATCGAGAACTGCAAACCACCTCATGTTCACAAGCTATAAAAGATGAAAACCCTTTTTTCTAAATTGATTCTTCATGTGACATTTTTAAGTGTAGCTTTATGGTTTGCATTAACTATGCATCTTTAGTTCGTAGACTTTGTGCTAAACTTCAGTCAACGAAGAAAGATATAGAAAACATATCAACCATGCGTCCAGGGCTTGGTCCCCACAAATTAGAATGCTTAGTCACGATAAACATAACAGTATGAAAAATGGTTTTGACTATTTCTTACATCAAGATTTAATATTTGCTGCAAATTTCAAACCTAAGCAAGATAAAAGTTGCAGGGATTGGAGAACATATTAGAGGGAAAGGGAAGAGAAACACACCTTAAGATGCGGCAACCAGAGAAATGATGAGAAGCTTCTTTTCTTTCTTTCTTTTATGGATGCGAATTTTGAAGTTTTAGAACCAAAGTAAGAAGAACTTGAACCAACAGAACCAGCAGAGATAAAAAAGCAAAATAAAGACAACCAATTTTGACGGTAAACTAAATCCTCGTAACTCAATTCAGAAGTAAGATTCTAGCAGCTCTACCAAAGATAAGCAACGTAAAAAGAAAACAATAATTCAAACAAAGCTTTGAAGATGAGCAAGCCGATTGCATAATCTCCTCCCTAAAAAAACAGTTTTGTTGTTGTTGTTATTGTTGTTGCAGCTGCTTAAGGATAATCCTAACCCTCAAAACTCCATCTTGATAGTATTAACTTTTAGAGATAACCAAAAACCCAAGAAGAAAGAAAAAATCTTAATATCAGGAGATCAAAAGTAGGGCATAAACAAGCTGCTGATTCATTTTTTTTTTTTTCTGGACAATGAAAGCCTTTGCAAAGAAGAAGAAAGTTTCTTAATTTTGATTTCTACGCAATCATAAAATAAGGCGGCGTCTCAGATTCTTCCAAGTCGTCTTGTGGTGTATGCGATTATTTACAACCGTTCCTAACTGTCACACGAGTTATCTCGCACGCTTGTGGTGTATGCGATTATTTACAACTGTTGATCTCTTTCGAGGTTCCTATTTGATTGAACCCAACGGGTGGCTGAGTGTTTAGGGGTAGCTTGTGATGTGGACCAAATAGACTGTGTCGTTTCTACTCTCCGACATAGCAGTCTCTCATGAACGGCCAAGCAGCGAGGTAATTTCGTACATTTGTTCGCTATATTTTATATAGGGTAAATTATAAATTTCATCACTCAAGTTTACTCTCACTTATGTTTTGGTCATTAAAATTTATTTATTTTTAATTTAATCATTTAATTTTCGAATTGCACTGCTTTGATCACTCTATCGGTATATATTTAATGATGATATGACATGACAGATGACACCAAAATAGTGTCGTTTTTTAAAAAGTTAAAATTACATTAATACGACGTTAATTTATATCCTATAAAACTTTGTTCTAAAAGTTAAAATTACATTAATACGACATTAATTTATATCCTATAAAACTTTGTTCTATTTTTTTTCTTTTTTTTCTTTTTTTCCTCTCATTTTTATCCATCTTTTTAGATCTCAGCTACCACTCGTCGTCATCGATGACCAATGATAAGTCCTAATATTTTTCACTAAACTCTTTTATGTCCTTCTGAATGTGAATGTAATGTTCGTTTAATCGAGGAATACCTTAATCTTCATGAATGTAACGTTGAACAATTTAATTTCTTATTCTCTAATCTCTTCCAACCGTCGTTGGATGAAATCATGACTAAGATACGTTGCTTAGCATCTTAAGAGGGGTGTTTCGACCATTAGGATTTTCAAATAGAGGCTCCAATCTACAATCGTCGAAGATCTACCAAATAGGAATGAACACGGGTCGGGTCGGGTTTTTTGGCCCATCCTAACTTAACCCGAAAATAAATACATTAAACCTGACCTGGCCCAACCCGAACGTATTCTTTAAAAAAACCCGACCCTAAAATAAATACTCTAAACCCGACCCGATTATAGAAAAAATAATTTTAGGGACCTAATTGTAAAAAATAATTTTAGGGGACTTAATTATAAAAAATAATAATTTTAAGCACTAAATTGTAAATAAAAATTAAATTTTAAGGACCTAATTATAAAAAAGTACATGAAGATGGGGTATTATTATAAATATCCCTAAAAATTTAAGAAAAAATTACACAATTAGTCCCGGGTCGGATCGAGTCGAATATTTTTTACCCTAAATCCGAATCCAACCCGACCCGACTTAACCCTTATTAAAAACTCGACCCGACTCAAACCCAATTTTTTATTAAAAAATATGACTCGATTAGATCGGAACCCGATTGGGCCGGATAAAATGTTCATCCCTAAGTTGAAGGATAGTTATTTTTGGCTAAAGGGCTTATTTTGCCCCCAAGTTCGACCCCAATTAGCAATGTTGCCCCTCGCGCGAAAACTCGTTCAATTAGGTCCTCGAGTTCGCACATTGAAGCAAATTAGCCACTTAACTAACGGAACCATTAAACTGGTCGTTACTCCGTTAACGCGTCAACTCTCTGCGCCATATGGCAAGCTATGTCAGCGTTGAAAAGTCAAAATGTTGACGTGGCTTGCTGCTGATGTGGCATATAAATTTTAAAAAATAAAAATTTATTTTTTAAAATTTTATTTTTCATATTAAATTTTAACCAACCAGATGATGACACATGGCATCTTCTAATTGATTTTAATCAAAGTAAAGAGTTAGATAACTCTACATATGAAGGGTTTGGGAATCGAACTTGGGTCTTGGGGGAGAAAAACTCAGTGCTTTACCACCGGACCAACCTCTTAACCTTGTCAATAAACACTAAATGTAATATATAACCTCATCCAAATAGCATAACTTATTCTTCTTCATTACCCGAGATTTGCTTTGAAACTTTGAAATCTCAAAATGCTTTTTTGTTTCTATTACAGAGCTAAAGAAGAAGCTATGCACTTGGGGTCCTTGCCTATTAACAGATTACAAAGACTTACACTGTAAGTCTTTGTAATCTGTTAGTAGGCAAAGACCCCAAGTGCATAGAATTTGTAATCTGTTAGTAGGCAAGGACCCCAAGTGCATAACTTCTTCTTTAGCCAAATGTAATATATAACCTCATCCAAATAGCATAGCTTCTTCTTCTTCATTACCCGAGATTTGCTTTGAAACTTTGAAATCTCAAAATGTTTTTTTGTTTCCATTATAGAATTTGTTATACAAATTACAAAGACTTACACCGTTGTAAGTCTTTGTAATCTGTTAGTAGGCAAGGACCCCAAGTGCATAGCTTCTTCTTTAGCCGAATGTAATATATAACCTTATCCAAATAGCATAGCTTCTTCTTCTTCATTATCTGAGATTTGCTTTGAAACTTTGAAATCTCAAAATGCTTTTTTGTTTCAATTACAAAGCTAACAAATTACCAGATTTCGTGCTAACATTATTATGTGTAATACTCAATGCGATAGAATGCAACATTAGAACATTGATTTTACAAAAATCTTTCATCCATTTTCGTCATATTCCTTTTTTTCTTGCTTTTCTTCAGAATGAGAAAGCAAGATAGCTGGATAGATGTTCCATGGACCATGCTTCTTTGGATCCATTGTGTCATTTTCCCATAAAATATCTACATGGGACTTCTGCATTTTAGGACATTCGAATATGGGTATAAATTTATTATTCTCTAAATGTGCGTAAACTTAGAAAATTATAACATACCCGTATAAAGCATTTACCTTTATCTGATACCCATCCTGAGTCCAAGTGAATTTATAGGTGTTTGAAGGTGAAATGCCAATGCAATTTATTAGCTCTGTAATGGAAACAAAAAAGCATTTTGAGATTTTAAAGTTTCAAAGCAATTCTCGGGAAATGAAAAAGAAGAAGCTATGCTATTTGGATGAGGTTATATATTACATTTAGTGTCTATTGACAAGGTTATGAGGTTGGTCTGGTGGTAAAGCATTGAGTTTTTCTTCCCCAAGACACAAGTTTGATTCTCAACCCCTTCATATGTAGAGTTATTTTAACTCTTTACTTTGATTAAACCAATTAGATGATGCCACATGTCATCATCTGGTTGGTTAAAATTTAATATAAAAATAAATATGAAAAATAAAATTAAAAAAAATAAATATGAAAAATAAAATTAAAAAAATAAAATTTTATTTTTAAATTTTATATGTCACGTCAGCATTTTGACTTTTCAACGCTAACATGGCTTGTCATGTGGCGCAGACAGCTGACGCGTTAACGGAGTAACGGCCAGTTTAACGGTTCCATGAGTCAAGGGGCTAATTTGATTCAATGTGCGAACTCGAGGGCCTAATTAAACGCGTTTTCGCGCGATGGACAACATTGCTAATTGGGGTCGAAATCGGAGGCAAAATAAGCCCTTTAGCTTTTTTTGTTAATTTTATCTTTGTGCATGATGAATCGACTAGACTGAATTCAATGCCACTCGCATAGCATTCTCCTCATTCCTGACCACAACATCCATTAGTATTCGTCTAAGCTTGTTTTTGTATGTTGTCTGGACTGTTTTGCTACTTGAATTTTTAAAATTTACTTTGGTTTTTGTAGGTGGATCCATTAGTATTCACTTTTGCCCTCTAATGCTTAATTGTGATGATGAAAAAGTTGAAAGAGACGACTGACAAGACTTGAGCAGCAATTAGCATAAGAGTAGACAACACAACCTAAGTCTGTGTGAAAAATAATGGTGGGAGTATTGTTAAAGATTTTACAATAACATGAACATTTGGGATTAAAATGAATCATAGGTTGAATTCGGACTCAATAGAATTTTTTATTTACATAACGTTTCGAGGATTACTGAAAGATGAAATATGAGGAGAGAAGCAGCAAGAACAAACATCGTGTCAAAAAATAAAAATGTCGATGTCTGATGGAACAAAAAGAAGCGTAGTTGGAGAATCAACACCACAGCCTTCCACCGGAACAAACAAACCTGCAAAAATAACAAAAAAACATAAAACAGTCGCAGCCAAACAAAAGAAAAAGGGCAATTTTCGTCTTTATCTTTTCCTCCCAACACAAAATGAAAAACTCTCTTCTTCCTTCGATAGTCGGCGACCGTGAAAAGAGTCATAAACGACAAAAATGTTCTAGCGAGCGAACAAGAGAGAATCGTCATATCGACATCAAAATAAGAAAAAGAAATGAAGAATCGAATAAGAAAGAAGGAAAGAAATGAGAGAAAAAAAGAAAAAAATGAAAGAGTCGAATTGCACCCGACAAAGCCGATACCATCTGCGAACGAGAATAAACAAAAACGACAATAATTTTTAGAAGAGGGGTGGAAAAGAACGATTAGGGTTTTCTCTCTCTTTTCCCTTCTATACACTGTTCACAAGTGAACTTTGAATGTTCACAAGCCATAACATTTAGGAAAAAATAGAAGAGTATCAACTGATAATTTTTAATCGTATGTTTTAGAGATTGTTGATCATAGGTCACAACTTTTTGTTTTAATTTTGTATATGTTAAATAAATTTGAGCTATGATTAATTGTGGGTTGGGGTTATATATGCTTCGACTTTTATAGAAGTTTTTTTTTTAAAATCAGGTTTGGAGATTGAAATGATGGATTTTATTATCAAAATTTTTATATCGAGTCAGAATTAAGTTTATGTAAAAAAATTTGTTTTATATATACCGTTATATTTATTAAAATATAGTTTTTTTATCAATTACTAGATTATTTAGCGAGATGAGACACTAAATTTTTTATTTAAACTTTAAATCATAACATTATAAATAAAGAAACACCTCTTAACTTCAATTTGTTTAAGAAAAAGAAAAGGGGTTATGTTAAAATCGTGCCTCAATTTTAAAATCTACTTTTCAAACCTAAAGTTGGAAAATTTCAACGTAAACACTAATTTATTAAAAAAATAGGAATATTTTAATTTCAAGGCCTATTTCCGAATCTGGATAGAAGATATTTTTCTCCTTAAAAATGTCAATCTTTGTTACCAAATTAAATGGGAATGGAATGGTCTTCGCACAACGAACACGTTTATTTTCTTGGACAAACACGAGACTTTGCCAGACCCATTTTTTCATACTATTTCAAAGGTTAATGAAAGGTACGTATTCATTCGTAAGTTATTTGAATTTAGACAAAAAAAATCAAACTCAGTTGGGTAATTGTTAAGTTAAATTTGAGATATCAAATTATCTATCCTAATTAAATAAAGGGTAAATTATATGAACGACTACCTAATTACGATGGATGATTTAATCACAACTATCTAAATAATATTGATTAAGTCACCTCCTATTGAAAGATCACGTGTCAGTTAATGAAATATTGTATAATTACATATTTAGTTATGTTACTTGTTATATTAATATGATCAGAATTTTAATTTAATTTAATAAATTTAATATTTTAATCAGACAAAAACACCTATTACGACACGTGTCACTGTCTGAGTGGATGAAAAATTTAAAACCATCTTGGACTTCAAGGGGTTTGAACCTGGATTTAGGGGAGCTTTGCAATAACACAAATCATTGAGTCAAGTCCGTTTCTTGGTTTAAAGTTTGCAATATTTTTTTATTGAAATTGCACGGAGATAAAGACCGAATTAGGTGAAATCGAGAAGCAATGTTAGCAATAAAGAAAACCCTCGCTTGTTATTTGCTTAAAACCTTCCTACCAATCTTTTCCAACCAAATTACACAGAGAAATGGCCCTTTTTTTTAAGAAAAAGCTTTAAAGGGACTTTGGGGCCGAAAACCATGGAAAATGACCTTCCTGTCAATTTTTCAATAGTTTCAAATACGCAATGTCTCCATCACAAATATTGTGTTGACTACTTTAGTGATAGTAAAGTTTAGGTCCCGACAAAGTGCTTTAAAGCTTCTTCGCTCCAAAAGATGGAGGTGGTCATCTTCTAGGCTTCAGTCGGCCTTCTGTTGTGTGAGCTCAAAGTGCTTTAAAGTTTCGTCGTTTTTTTGGTCGATGGCTCCCTTCTTTGCAGATGGTTTTTGTGTTTTCGACTAGGGGTGCTTCAACGGATGCCTCTTGCTATCTCGGCCCTCCTCGGCCTTTTTTCCCAAGCGTCCAGTGCAGTAGCAATTTTTAGTCCCTGCTCTTTTCGTTTTTTTTTGCTCCTCGCTAGCGACTTGATGTTCGAAGTCGACCATGGATCTAAGTAGTTGCTAAAGAACATTGTCAAATTCGGAAATGTCAAAAAAGAGATTCTTTGCCTTCGATCTTTGTTGGTTTTGGTTTAGTTCCGGACAAAACTCTGTTGATTAGGACTCCAATCTCGAATGGAGAAGTCTGTCTCAAAACCTTTGAGCTCTCACGGATATAGTAGTCTGATCGGAGGTGAATCAGATGTTCCGACGGGATGGTTCGACATTACCTTATTGTGGGACTGGTTTACTCAAATGCTTAAAGATTGTATTTGGACCTTTGTCGTGCAGGTTATTCTCCGGTTAATAAATGATCATTGAACTTTGTTAAATTATTTAATTTGATAATTAAACTTTTAATTACTTTAACTTGAGTATTAAACTTTTAGTTTTATTACAAATTGAACACTGAACTGTTAATGGTTGGTAAAAGGGTGACGTGACAATTAAGAAAATTTATATGATAACACATTTAGTCCTCTAAATTTGCACATTCAAACAATTTAGTAATAAATTTAAAAAATAATAAATTTATAACAAGAAGCTTTTAAGTTATCTGGTATTCTGGTACATGGACCATAGTTTTCTATTTCGATTCATTTGAGGACGAAGGAATCGGTTTTCGTCAAGAATTGGGAATTTCCATAGATATTTGAGTTGATGGGGGGCAGTAGTTTAAAGGAGGGGGAATATCGTTCGAATTCATCTCCATGGGATTCTCATAATGGCAATCCTCAGTCGTCTTATGGTCAAGAAAACCCAAATTATGTGCCACAATATAGCTATGTTTATGCCTCCCCACAGTATTATCCTCCTTTACAACCGAAACCACAATATTATCAACCTTCGCAACCGGAGCCACAGTATTATCCACCTTCACAAAACCGTGGCACTGATACAAAGACGCTAGAACGAAGGTATTCGAGACTGTAGACAATTACAACTCCTTAGATCAGGTTAATATCTACATTGCATTCATTTTTAGAAGTTTTTATATATGTTTATGCATTATCCTTATCCAATATAATGATTTGGTAATTGTTGCTTAATCAATGACAGAGGCTCTTGCATTAAGCCGGTATTGATTTCACGAAGAGCAACGAGTGGACAGGTTAAGATGTCTTCAGTTTCTAAAGATTTTTAATGGATTCGAGGAAGTCTTAAGCCGCTATAGAGAAATTGTGCCGTTAACGACTCAGTTCCCAATTTGTAACAAAACTAAAGGTTTAATGCTGAAGTAATTGAAAGTTTGATTACTAAATTGAACAATTTAACAAAGTTTAGTGATCATTTGTAAACTTAAAAAGAAAGCCATACAATTATTTTGGTAAACAGATAAATTATAAATTCATGAAAGGTTAAAATATAAGTTTGTCATTGTTTAAACTTATAATTATATAATACTTTAAAGAAATTAAACTCAATTTCTATCATTTCTAAGGGAAAAAAGGATTTTTTTTCTATTGCCTTAATTATATAGTTTGAAACTTAAAGGGGTCAAAAATAAAATTATACTGTCTAGGGAGGCGGGTGTTCATGGTAGGTTAGCCGTACTGTTTAGATTAAACGGTTGGTTAACCGTTATAACAGTTATTAATCGTAACCTAACCATTAAGAAATGGTTAACCGTTAATTTTTTAAATGGTTAACCACTATAGTGGTTAACCGTTAAGAAATTGTTCGGTTACAGGTTAACCTGTAACCTTGTAATCACTCATTTTTGTCCGAGTTTTTAGTATTTTTAGTATTGTTTTAATAATATTATTAATCTTAAAAAAACTAAAAAATAATAGAAAAAAAATAATAATAATAAAAAAGGGGAGGGGAGTGGAGCACAAGGCTCCACGTCACCCACCTCACCCTTTTTCATTGCCTATAAATAGGCATTCAAAGGGAGCAAAAAAGAAGCAATGGATCAGCATGGGCTGGCCAAATAAGGGAGCTTAGGCTCCCGGCTAGCCCAGGACCGGGACAGTGTCCTCGGTCCTAACCGGTTCGATCGGGGTCCTATTTTGGATCTGATTTAGTTAATTTTTTGGAGAGGTCGTGGTAGATCTCGGTGGAGTTTAGTCGGGGTTCGTCATTCGAACTCCTAGTTAGGTATATTTTCTTTATTTTTTATTTATGTTGTAATTTTTATGATTTAATGAAGTAGTAGTTAATTTAAAATTGTGTTTTTAGTTTGTATGTTTATTTATGTTTTAGATTAGTATTTATTATGTTTTAAATTTATGTTTTATATTAATATTTTATTTATGTTAGATTTGTTTTTATTTATGAGTTAGATTAATATTTATGTATGTATGTTTTAGATTAGTATTTTATTTATGTTAGATCTGTTTTTATTTATGAGTTAGATTAATATTTATGTATGTATGTTTTAGATTAGTATTTTATTTATGTTATATTTGTTTTTATTTATGTGTTAAATTAATAGTTATGTATGTATATTTTAGATTAGTATTTTATTTATGTTATATTAGTATTTTATTATGTTAGTATTTATTTACATTTTTATCGCAATGTATTTATTTATATTTGCCATGTTTTTAAGTTTGCATAACGAACATATATTTTGTCAATGCGGTGCCCTTTTATTCGAGCGTAAACGGGGCCAGTATCAGGCGTAGTGATAGTGGTTGGGCGTTTACTCTCGGATAAAGGGGCCTTTAAATTTTACTCGTACATATAACCAAATTTTAATTTAATCGTCGCTTTAATTCGGAAAGTTTAATATTAATAAAACGATAATTATTAAAGTACCAATTTTGGGCGGTGTGGGGGTGTTAATCCTTCCCCATCCGTAACCGACTCCCAAACCCATCAATTTTAAATCTCTGGTTTTTTACGGTGTCCGGCCTACCTAAGTGGTCGATGATGACTCTATTTTCAAAATAAAACACGGGTTTCTTCTAAAATCCCACACGGAAGAAAACATTTTCAAAATATAAAAAACACCTTTTTTTAGCGAGAGGGACATCGCTACAGATGGCGACTCCGCTGGGGAAATTTTTGTTTTTCAAAATCAAATGAGAGTCGAGCTTTATTCAAATAATTACCGCTTTATTAATATCGGAAATTCCGGATTAAAGTGACTATTAAACTAACATTCAGTTATAATTGCGCGTTTGTTTTAACTCATTTAAAATATGACATATAAACTCGTTTTTTTAAGTGGGGGGAAAACGCTAATGCTTTCGTGGAGATATTGTTCTCCCGTATGGGCTTAGCAAGTACCTTCGGGGCTTGAGTACCTTATACTTTCATGAGATATCGTTCCTTCGTATGGGTATAAGCGAATAGGTCCCCCTGAATTGAACCTGGTTGAAAGGAGCCTATAATGGGTGATGGCCCGGGGCCTTGCTACTCTTAGTAGGGGACAACAAGGACAATTTGGGTACCTCTTAGCACCAAAACTGCATGTAGAGAACATATAGAAACCCACCCTTTTAGAGCCATGTGGATAACCTAGGTGTTTTAGACGGGATGTAAATAGGGTTGTTTTGTTTGTTTACCTTATCTAAATTATTCTTCTATTTATATGTTGTTGATCTTATTCAGTACTGACTTGTTTTCTTTTTTGTTTTACCCTTTTTTGCATACATCATTGCATTTGCATTACATTGGGGTATTGGTTCAAGTGGTTTACCCGATCAAAATTTTTTCATTTTTACCTTAATTTTAAATTGACCCATTTTTGTGATCACATCATATCGGTTCATTTTGGCATTCACTGCATGGCATATCATAACACTTTAATTTTTGCACTTTTACCAGCATGAAATGCTGATTCACGAATGGCTCTCAATTTGAAAAATTATCATCGGGAGAAAATCTAGCACTCTAGATATCAAGACAATATTCAAAGTTGCAAATAAATCCCGTGAGTTCGGAAGTTGAGCCACGAGAACCATTTTTGAATCAGTACTTTCGCATCTAAGACATGCATTTTGCATTTACGCATATATTTTGAAAATTTTAAAGTCAGTCCCCGAGTTACCCCATTAAATACAACAAAGTTGGTCAACCTAGCACTTTGCAGAACCTCTACAAGAGCCTGATATTGGGGCATGTCCAAAAGCACCCTCCACATCTTTTACAAATATTGTGCCTCTAATAAGGCCTCAGTCTAGGGGCATTCTTTGCCAAGGTCCAACCTTCATTGCCGAGTCAAACTCTTGCATCCTTGACCACAGTTTGCAAAACTGCACCTAATCCAATAATAATAATAATAATAATAATAATAATAATAATAATAATGAGCTGCCATGAACCAACACACAATTTATGAACCCAACTTAGGGGGCAACAGAATCAGCACTCAAAGTGTCAACTTCAAGAGCAATTTCAGACGATGGCATAAGAACGAATAAAATGTTGGGGCATGCACCTAGATGGATGATCAAACCCAAGAAGAGGTTAGGGCACCGTCATATGCAAAAGACCAAGATTCTGACAGGACCAGTGAGGAGTCAGAGGCATCCCATTGAGGGCCAGAAAAATCATATCACATTCATGCATTTAGTTGCATTAATCATTTTTGCGTACATTTATGTTCAGTGCATATACCGAAGTCACCATGCATTTAGGCATAAAATTCATGCATTTTTGCTTACAAAAAGGTTCAAAAAGAGACCGAACATCCTCAGCCGCGGGGGCAACAACACGACAACCAACCTTAGTCTTAGAGGAGGCCAAATACAAAGAGGATGATGAAACATCAATAAAAGGTAACAGAGACAATTTTGTGATAATTTACTGATTAATGTGTTTTTTTTCATTTTTAGGTCATACATCTCCGCCAGTAGAGCAGTAGAAGTAGCCTTTTCCAGATCTTGCCTTCGTCATTGTTGATAAGCCAACAATTTCCAGATTCTGCTTTACCGCTGATGGTACAGCAGTATAGACATCCTGAAGATCTCGTTTCTCTGTTGATGGTGCAACAAATTTAAACCTTTCCCCAAGAAGATCGAATTTCTATTCAGTCCTCCGCTGATAGAGTGGTCGGGTCCAAGCTCCCGTTGTCCTCAGATCCTGCTCTCCGCTGATGGTGTAGCCAGTTCCAGGTCGTCATTGTCCAATCCAGTCCTCCGCTGATGGAGTGGTCGGGTCCAAGCTCCCGTCACCCTCAGATCCTGCTCTCCGCTGATGGTGTAGCCGGTTCCAGGTCGTCATTGTCCAATACGGTCCTCCACTGAAGGAGTGGCCGGGTCCAAGCTCCCGTCGTCCTCAAATCTTGCTCTCCGCTGATGGTGTAGCCAGTTCCAGGTCGTCATTGTCCAATCTGGTCCTCCGCTGATGGAGTGGCTGGGTCTAAGCTCCTATCGTCCTCAAATCTTGCTCTCCGCTGATGGTGTATCCGGTTCCAGGTCGTCATTGTCCAATCTGGTCATCCGCTGATAGAGTGGCCGGGTCCAAGCTCCCGTCGTCCTCAAATCTTGCTCTCCGCTGATGGTGTAGCCGGTTCTAGGTCGTCATTGTCCAATCCAGTCCTCCGCTGATAGAGCGGTCGGGTCCAAGCTCCCGTCGCCCTCAGATCCTGCTCTCCGTGATGGTGTAGCCGGTTCCAGGTCGTCATTATCCGATCCAGTCCTCCGCTGATAGAGTGGCTAGGTCCCAGTTGCTGCTGTCCTACTTATCCGCTGATGGTGTAGTAGGGTTCCAGTTAATGTTTCTGTTTCTCCATTGATAGATCCAATTTTACTGATTTTCAAGTTTTCTTTATTAATGTTGTAGCTAGAAAACAAATCAAAAGAAGAAAAAATCAAAGAAAAAAGAAAAAAAAAAAAAAAAGAAAAAAGAAAAAGAAAATTGAAAAAAATGAGTTTTCAGCCAAACTCTAATCATGCCTCTTCATCAGAGTCGTAGCTTGATCACACAAAAAAATACTCCGATCCTGCCTCTTCGTCGGTGTCGTAGCTGGATCAAATCTTCAGACCTTGCCTCTTCGTCGGTGTTGTAGCTTGGTCAAATGTAACTGGCGGTTCTGCCTCCTCGTCGGTGTTGTAGCTGAACCAAATTCACTAACTTCCGGTCTTGCCTCTTCGTCGGTGTTGTAGCTAGACCAAATTAACTAACTCTTGATCCTGCCTCTTCGTCGGTGTTGTAGCTGGATCAACATCACAAATTTTAGACCATGCCTCTTCGTCAGTGTTGTAGCTTGGTCAAAATTTACTAATTTTCAAATGTTATCAATGTTGTTTCTTGAAAAAATGACGAAAAATCAAAAGAAAAATAAAAAAAGAAGAAAGAAAAAATCAAAAAAGAAAAAATATGAAAAAAGAAACAAAAACAGAAAAAAAAGAGAAAAAGTTGTCAGTTTTCTGATCTTGCCTCTTCGTCAGAGTTGTAGCTGGATCAGACATCAGAACTTTCACCTATCGGTCTTGCCTCCTCGTCAGTGTTGCAGCTGGATCGAATTTTGTAGACCCCGTCTCTTCATCGGTGTTGCATCTGGGTTGAACTCTCTTTAGGTATTAGCTTATTATCAATAATGTAGCAAGTGGGACTCGGTTTGGCTTCCCCAACAAACAACCCCCCATTTTGAAGGCTTTGCTTCCCTAGAGTGACAAGGTAGATCAATCAAGACAAGAAATAAGACCTACGCCGAAGAGAAAGAAGATCTACCAAAGAAAGAATACACGCGTCAAAAGGAGAGAAGTTCAGCCAGATAAGACAAAAACAAGTGCTTTTCATCTTTGCTTTGTTCTCGTTTCACAAGAACAAGCAAAGAGGGGCAACTGTAATCACTCATTTTTGTCCGGGTTTTTAGTATTTTTAGTATTGTTGTAATAATATTATTAATCTTAAAAAAACAAAAAAAAGTAAAAATAATAATAATAAAAAAAGGGGAGGGGAGTGGAGCACAAGGCTCCACGTCACCCACCTCACCCCTTTTCATTGCCTATAAATAGACATTCAAAGGGAGCAAAAAAGAAGCAATGGATCGGCAGGGGCTGGCCAAATAAGGGAGCTTAGGCTCCCGGCTAGCCCAGGACCGGGATAGTATCCTCGGTCCTAACCGGTTCGATCGAAGTCCTATTTTGGATCCGATTTAGTTAATTTTTTGGAGAGGTCATGGTAGATCTCGATGGGGTTCAGTCGGGGTTCGTCATTCGAACTCCTAGTTAGGTATATTTTCTTTATTTTTTATTTATGTTGTAATTTTATGATTTAATGAAGTAGTAGTTAATTTAAAATTGTGTTTTTAGTTTGTATGTTTATTTATGTTTTAGATTAGTATTTATTATGTTTTAAATTTATTTTTTATATTAATATTTTATTTATGTTAGATTTGTTTTTATTTATGAGTTAGATTAATATTTATGTATGTATGTTTTAGATTAGTATTTATTATGTTAGATCTGTTTTTATATATGAGTTAGATTAATATTTATGTATGTATGTTTTAGATTAGTATTTTATTTATGTTAGATTTGTTTTTATTTATGTGTTAAATTAATAGTTATGTATGTATGTTTTAGATTAGTATTTTATTTATGTTATATTAGTATTTTATTATGTTAGTATTTATTTATATTTTTATCGTAATGTATTTATTTATATTTGCCATATTTTTTAAGTTTGCATAACGAACATATATTTTATCAATGCGGTGCCTTTTTATTCGAGCGTAAACGGGGCCAGTATCAGGCGTAGTGATAGTGGTTGGGCGTTTACTCTCGGATAAAGGGGCCTTTAAATTTTACTCGCACATATAACCAAATTTTAATTTAATCATCACTTTAATCCGGAAAGTTTAATATTAATAAAGCGGTAATTATTAAAGTACCAATTTTGGGCGGTGTGGGGTGCTAATCCTTCCCCATCCGTAACCGACTCCCGAACCCATCAATTTTAAATCTCTGGTTTTTTACGGTGTCCGGCCTACCTAAGTGGCCGGTGGCGACTCCATTTTCAAAATAAAACACGGGTTTCTTCTAAAATCCCACGCGGAAGAAAACATTTTCAAAATATAAAAAACACCCTTTTTTAGCGAGAGGGACATCGCTACAAACCTATTACAATTTTCCTTTCAAATGTTCATTATTTCTTTTCAGAATAATAAATCTATCTGATAAATACCGTATTAAAGTTAAAAATCTTAAATAGAGAGATTTTAAACACAAACTTCATACTTAGTTAAAAAAGTACTTATAAGTTAACCATTAACTATATTTTTTAGCGGTTCGGTTAACCGAAATCGTTTAACCTTAACGGTTAGGTTAAATAACCTATAAAATGAACGATTATACCGGTTAACAGTTAACGGTTACGGTTTATTTTGCACACCCCTGGCAGAAAGGGGTCTGCCCCTGTTGAAGTTTGATTTCAGAGCAAAGGCGAAGTGATGAATTTTTGTTGGGGGTTAATATATAAAAATAAAATTTTGGAAGAGTGAAAGTTAAAGAAGAAGATGACTTAACCAAAGGCTAAAAAAAATTAAATTAAGGGATAAACTATTTAGATAGTCACCCGACTACTAGTTTGCTTTCAGTTAGGTTATTCGACTATAAAATTGCAAACTTGTCACTTAAATTATATAAAGTTACAAAATTATCCATTTTCGTTACAAATGTAACAAAATATGACTCGACGATTTATGCATTCTTTATCTTGTCAAAAATTGTTTTCATGTTTTTTTAATTATTCTATTTTAGTACAAGATAATATTTATGTTCAATTTCAAATCTGAATAATCCTATGCACACTTACAAATTAAACTGTTCGAACATGGATTATTCTATTATAATACAATGTTGTTTTTTTTTTTTTTTTGTATCTTACACATTTGAAAAAACTGGGGAGTCTATTATTTGGGGGTAAAATTTTGATACACATGTTGTGTAAAACTAATTTTACACAAGCTTGCATATTTACACTATAAAACTCAAATCCTAAAATCCTAACCCTAACCCTAAAAAACTAAACCCTATACCCTAAATTCTAAACACTAACTTTAAATTCTAAACCCTACAACATAAACCCCTAAACTTTGAACCCTAAAACTAAAATGAACGTGTAAACTTTACTTTACAGTGCCTATGTATCGAAGTTTTTTTCCTTGGATCATACTAAATGCCTTCATATACAAGGTCATAAACCCACAGCTTCCTTCCCTTTTAAACAACAACACAACATGTTCTTCATTGATTGGAGTTGGGCCCATTTCCTAAAATAATTTTAGAATCAGAATTAAATTACAAATTTTGTGAATGAAAAAATATAATGTTCTATTCAAATATATATATACATATAATTAATGTCATTATGGTTGAACTTATAGTTATATAATGAGATAATATTATTGTAGAACCCCGATCCCGATCCGAATCCGAAGCATTACATTCGGGTCACCAAAAATCTGACCCATCAAAATTCTAATTTAAAATCACAAGTTTAGCCTTTTTCAAAATACCAATTCATCCATAATTTCATGTAATTAAATAAGCAATTAAATGGGTTTACAAAATAGGAGTTTCAAGTTTAAAATGCCGTATGCCAAAATAATATTTTAAATAGAGTTACAGACTCAACAGTGGTAATGTCCTATGAATAAATTAGCCCAAACTAAAATAACAAGTACTGTACTCTGAAGCGAACATGGTGCTGGAAAATCCTTGCCGATGTGCTCCTCCAAAGGGTGACCTGTCAACCTACACACAAAAAAACAACACATCCGCACACTGAGCTAACAAAGCTCAGTGGTACATTTCTACTCTACCACAACTCGTGATTATCATAGAATAAGCATGCAATATAATATAGTCTAGAGAGCATAGATAAGGCTTTTCTATCTATGAGCTATCATCTAGCTTATTTAAGTTAGAGATTCTTAGATCACCTATCTCAAGGTATTAAGTCTACAAGAAGTCTTACATGGTTCTCAAAGATTTACTATACTCGATGTCACATAGCCTATCGAGATACTCGAGCTCACACAGCCCATCGAGTTAATACATACCGTACCCCGATCACTCAGCCATCGGGTACACAAGCTATCATCTATAGCATCCACACAGCATACATAAATACATCCATACATCATCTACATAGTGGATAATGAAGCCCTACTTTACCCTTGCTCACATAATCGTCGGGTTACCCATGTTGTAACCCTATCGATCCGGCCTAGACGCCAGACCGAATCGAGCGAGCTACATTGGGTTTGCCGAAACAAACCAAAAACGATTAACTAAGATTAGGTCTTTTTTATCTTGTCTTGATGCAACATTATAACCTAAGGTGTGCATGTTGACAACGAGTGAAATCTCAATTGAATCGGGCGTCAAATTGACATCCAATTGCGCGTATTTGCAATTTAGGGACCAAATTGCAAATCTATAAAACTACAAAGACTTAATCAAGTTTGAAGTTACCAAACCTCAATTAGTCAGCTTTTATGCATACTTGCCAAAATCCATCTCAAATGATCAACCAAACTCATACTATTGTTTTCACAAGAATCAGGGACCAAAATGAGAGAATCTAAAACCACAACAACACTTTAACTAAAAGAACGCCCAGGTGTATTGGTACGTGGGACACCGTACCGATACCAATCTTATTCCACAGGGTCGTACCGGTATGATCCCTATGAGTATTGGTACCCAAGCTACAAGGCTTAAATCAGTAGATAAAACTCGTACCGATACACTTCCTCGAGTATCGATACCTAGGCCAATTTTACACATACTCATATCGATACACTTCCTTGAGTACCAATACCCAGGACAAATTTACACTTATCTGTATCGATACCAGGCCACGCGTATCGATACCCTTAGACCCGTAATATCCAAAATTGCTAGTTTTTCATCTAATTGGTACCTCAAACATGCCTTAATCAATCCTACACTTATACACCACTAAACCGAGGATTGATACAAGCCAAAAGCCCATGGAAACATGAACAACTAGAGGCAAATTATACACTAACACAATACTAGAGGCATGCTTCCTATTTTTATTTAACTCAACATTCAAAAAGATATTCAAGGCATATTTTGACATAGGCATCATATCAGTTGTCCACTAGCAACATTTTGAACATGCTTGAATCAAAAAATTATAGTCATAAGCATCACCCAACCCATATGCATTCTATGAAGCCTCAAGTATCAAACTCATATGTGCAAGTCACCATCAATCAAACCTCAAATCAACCACATACTAGCCCAACAAACCACATCATATAAACTCCCACAACACAACCAAAATCCATATTACAAACTCCCCAAAAACATGGTAACACATTGCCTTATTGACCGGATTAAAAGCTATGTTTTCATACTCAAACGGTTGTCTTGCTTTTGGACCTTCTTTGCCGAGAGATTGCTGCCCCCCAACTCTATTGCTCTGCATCAATGGTAAAAGAGAGCGTAAGCACACATGCTTAGTGAGGTTGCTCTTAAGTAAAATATTGATGCATTTCAAATTCATTTGAAAGCCACAAGTCACATGATGTATAAAGCATGCTTAATCAAGCCAAAGTATTTTCCTTATTTGTTTCCAATACATATCATGCATAATGATTATAATGCCCCGATTTTGGGCCTAGGTGTTTTCTAGGTCGATTAGATGGTTTGGTAGATCGAGATTGGAGATTTGAGTCAGTTTTAGGATTAAATCGGAATAAATATTTTTGAGTGAGGAAAAAATATGAAAAAAATATCCTAAAATCATTATTTAATATGTAGATTTTTTTTGGTAAAATCAATTTTGGAAAATGGAATTTCAAAATTTGATATTTTGGCTGGTGACCAAAATGTAAAGAATGGAAAACTGTTTTTAGTGAATGTTTTGTAAAAATGTCAAAACTTAGAATCTTTAAGGGTCTATTTGGACAAAGTCTAATATCAAACTTTTCTTCTTAATTTGCTATTTTTAAAAGGTTTTAAAAGAGTATAAATAGGCTTGGAGAATTAATTTTATAATTAATTTCTAAAAACAAACTTTACGTAACTAACTTTTCTCTGACAGATTTTCTCTCAAATTCTCTCATGCCAAACACTCTTCTCTTCTTCAAATTCTCATGTAACTTCTTGATTTCTTCAACCTGTTGTTTTCAAATGAGTTCTTGATTGTTTTCTATCAAAACCTTATTGTTTTAATCTTATTTTCTCATGTAAATTCATCCAATTAAAGGGAAAGTCAGCATTAGAGGCGAGCTTCGTTCTTCTCCTATAATAAATTGGTTAAATCAAGGTTTAATTGATGAGATTGATTGATTTTCGTATTGGATCTATTTTGCTATGTTCTTGATTGGATTAGAACATATGTTGATGTTTTATAATGTTAAAAGTTGGTTTTAACATTGGAATCCCAACACTAGGTGAATCTCTAGTTTTCTAGGTTATTAGTTATGAGTTTTGAGGAGTTGTGGATGTTTAGTGAATGCTGGAGGTATAAGGATGTTGTAAATGAGTTTTTGGATGTTAATTGATGATAATTGATGGATCAAACCATTATATTTTGGTTGGGTTAAGTTTGGAAGGTGTTTGATGTTGTTTTCGGTTGTTGTGGAGGAAAATTGGTTAGAGATTGAGGAGGTTTATTGTGAATTGATGTTGTTGGGCTATTGAATGCATTTTGATGCATTGAATCCTCTGTTTTTGTGTGGTTAAAATAGGGGAGGTTGATCCTTAAGCTTGAGGTGAGGTTTCAAAAGCCTTGGAGGCTTGGATTCGTATCGGCGATCAAAGTTTTGCGTAGTCAGTGAGTGAGAATGTGGAATTCAGCTTTGAATTTGTTTAAAGGTTGTTTTGGGAGTTTAAATTAAGCTTGAAACACTTGTTTAAACTCGGAAGTAAGTATGAAGATTTTTCTCTCTTGTTTTCGGTTGGCGAAATTGATTTTATGCACTTGTTTTTTAATTACACGGTACCTACTGTTTATGTAATATTTTAGTATGGTTTATATTGATTTTGAAAGTGATTTGATGATGAATGCATTTGGGGAAATGGTTCATGTAAGTATGAGAAATACTTGTTTTGATTGATGCCTATAAAAACAGTGAGGTACATGGTTAATAATGAATTATATTGGTAAGTGATGTGGTTTAAAATGTTACCGGGTATAGTTTGCCAACCATATGATTGATAGTGCACTATAAAAAGTCGCATTGGGTGTTGAAGGGTATATGCATACCGAAAATTCCATCCAAGTACCCTAACAGTTTAGGGGTTATATGGTACTGAAAACTCCCGTTAATAGATTATGCATCTAACCAATGATTGGGTTATAATTGTACCTGGTTGTGATTATACCTTGAATTTTGGTTGAGATTGCATGAAGTGTTGAGAGGAAACTTGTTGAATTTGTGTATCCGATGTAATAATTTGTAAAGTGGAACTTGGTTGATGATCACTTGTAAGACAATATAATTGATGATGTATCATGTGATGGATTATGTTGTATAATGTTGTTTTATACATGTCATACTCTTTAAGCCTTACATATGGGTTGTTATGCATGGGAAAACTTAAATAGAGTGTAGCAAATGAGATTTTGTTGTTGGATCTATGGTACATGTTGCATATGGTTTAATATGCATGTTTTGGAAATGTTAAGTGCATGTTTTTGTAAGGCATGATGTTGATGATGTTTTGAAAGGTATTTAAAATGAGGCTTCAAAGTGATTTGAATATCCGGTTTTAAATGCATTGATGGTGGTTTATTTTAGAGCACTCCTCACTAAGCCTAGTGTGCTTATGCTCTCTTTTTCCATCAATGCAGAAATTAAAAGGTTGGAGGCAGTGAGTAAGCAAGGAGGAATCCAAAGACTTGATCTTCGAAAGTATGGTTTCGATTTAGACCCGTAGTAATAAAGATAATGTGGTTCATTATTGTTTGAGAGAGTTGTTTTGCTAAACTCCTTGTTTGTGCAAGTTTTAAATGTTGCTTTGGAGTTGAATGAGGCTTAATATGCTTGTGAATGGTTTGGAACTATGTTTTGAATGTTGAGTAGGAAGCATGCCTATAGATGTTGTGGAGAATTGGATCATGCTTGATGGAGTAATTTAAATTGCATGAATAACTATGTTAAGTATGCCATTGATGATGTATAATGTCTATGTAAGGTTTGGTAATGTTTAGAGTGAGCCAAAGTGTCATATGTTGGACCTAGATGTTATTACATGCCTTCGCATACCGGTACGGGTACCTTGGTTTCGGTACACGGGGTCTGGTGAGGATTAGAGCAGCAAAAAATTTACAAAGGGTATCGGTAAGCCTAGCCACCGTATCGATACGCGTAGAGAGAATTATACATTGGTATCGGTACACAGGCTCCCATACCGGAACGCTTTTTAGCTACTGGAATTTAGATTTTGGAAATATTTCGTAAGGGATCGGTACGGGGGTGACACTGTATCGGTACGAGCTTGTCTGATATACTATATCGATACAAGAATACAAGTATCGATACACAGAGCCATTATATTAATTAAATTGTATCGATATGGTTCTGTCCGTATCGATATGCATTGTGTTTCCTTAGGTTTCTGTCTGCTGAAGTTTGAAATTATACATTTTAGTCCCAGAATATTATGTATGAGTTTGGATGTTTGTTTTAAGTTGGAATTTGACATGTGAACATGAAATCTGATTAATGAAGGATTGGTAACTTGGAATTTGGTTAAGGCCTTATAATTTATGGAAATTATGTTTTAGTCCTCGAAGTGCATGGTTGAGTAAATAAACCCTATTTTGAAATTTGATTGCAATGATAACGTATTCGCCGATGCATGTTCTCTTTAGGATCTAAATCGATACATTTAGACAAGATAAAAATAAAAAAATAGACCCGATTATGTTATTAGCTCGGGTTTGCCTGGGCAAACCTAATTTAGCCTTTTTAGCTCAGTTTCGGCTAGACCAGGTTAAGGGGTTAGAACGACCATATGCATCAAAACCATTTTCATATATCACATATATTGGCAATTATAGTGACCCGGATAAACTCACCTCTATCCTCGATAGACTCGTCTCTATTCTCACATTCAAATAGAATGCTATTTTATACATCGGATACACAGATTTCTCATGATGGACTCACCTCCACCAAATCTCACTTTATCCGAGAATAAGCTCACCCTTATCTCATCGTGCTAGGTTCACCCCTAACACACAACAAATAGGCTCACCCTTATTGCTAGAACTGACAAAAACCACCAGCTCGAGTAGCCTAGTTAAACCGCTATACCTTAAGAGCCGCAGAGTGATCGATTTTATTTTTATATTACACTTAATCCTATGGCATGCCAAATATATCTGATAATTTTTTATTTACGTCACATAGCCAATATATCATTTCAAATACATTACTTATTGTTTTCCAATGCATTTCCTTAAAACCGTTTCATATGCAAAACCACATTGCCATAGGCAACAACACATTCCTTCTAGGAACAAATCTCAATGCTCATAGGCATTCATTTACTTTGTTAAACATTTCATATTAATCCAAAATGATGCATTTACAGTAAGTAAATCAAACCATGTTTAAAATCAGAACATGAAATCCACAAGCTCATATCAAGCCATTACTCAAAGGCGAAATAGCGAAAACTTACGCTCGAGCTTAGTTAAGCTTTTCAGGCTATAACTAAACTCACATGATCTACCGATCAAACCTTTAAAGAGCTTTAACGCGTTTATACACTCATCGATACACTTTGCTTTGATTGCCAACGCAAATAGAGCCTCCAAAAAGCGATGTACGCAACTAAGCAACCTTGCCTTGATCGTCCCCTATTTTAATCACATAAAATCAGAGGGAAAATGCATAATTATGCATTCAACTCACTTCCAAACAACAATCCCTTGCATACTTAACATTAACCTTCCAAAAATTAGCTGAAACTACCGAAATCAACGTCAATCTTCGTTCAACCAACACCTAACTTCAAACCAATGATTCCAACATTTAATCCACATCAAAACACAACCAAAAAAACCTTCTAAACATCCTTATATGTCCATCAACTCAAAAACGCTTATAGCAGCCCCAAAACTACTAAAAAACCATCTAAAAATTAAAAATCAAATAGTTTTGAGATTTATTTCCATAGTCTCATTTCACATTATGATTACCTTATCAAAACATGAAATTACCCAATCAAAATCTCTAGGTTTCATCAACTTAAACAAATCCTTAAGCAAATCATGAAAATCTCTATTAACAAATAAATTCTTTAAATCCATTGCAAAACTAATTTAAAATCAATCCTATATCAGTCAACTACTAGGGAATATCAATAAAGAATCTTAGTTTAAGGGAGGAAAATGAAATTCACCTTTGAAGAAGCTCCCACCAAAATTGACGTAAGATTTTCCTTAAAATCGAACTTGTGAAATTGATGAAATCCTTGAGAAATTCTCGTGAGGTTTTGTTAGGAATCAAAAGTAGAATCAAATAATGATTTCTCTATTGAAAATCAGCAAAGAATTTTGAAGAATCTTGTTTGGAAGTTGAAATGGTAAGTGAGAGAAAATGAGGAGAGAAAATGAGGGGAAATTAGAAACAATAGGAAAATGATTTAGAAATCAATTAACCGTCAATTCCTTACTCAATTAAGGTGGTCATTTTCTTATTAAAACATTTGGAAATAATAGCTCTCTAAAGATTCTTAGTATTGGCTCAATCTCATTTTAGTCACTTAAAACGAGTTTTGCAATCTTTACAAGTTAGTCGCCAAATTAAAATGTCACTTTAATCAATTCAATTAGCTCCAGAATTAATTACCAATATATTTAAACATTTTTTATAAACCAACCCAATTTTTATCTCCTTAATTTCTATTTTAAAACATTAATTTCCTCGAAACTCATTTAACCGGTTAATCCAGTTCGATCGAGTCGAACCTAACCCGATCAAACCTCTAAACATCTAGCCCTCTTTTTGGGGTGTTACACGTGTTCACACAGCCGTCGGGTTAAATGGATCGTATTCGGATCACCATAGCTACGGATATATCCTAGACATACTTGGATCACATTAGCCACAAGTAGTTTTTACCTTAGGTCATTCAACAATCAGGTTACTCGAGCTCACTTAGCCTATCAAGTTTAATACCTTATCCAGATCACCATAGCCACGGATAGGTTTCTAACCGCACCCAAATCACTCAGCCTGTGGGTACGTCGGATGTACTTGTTCATACAGCCCGAAGTACGCATCCCCTTATATAAGTACCGTAGTACTAACTCTAGGACACCCGGATTCCTTTACAATAACATAAGATAAGACATGCTCCCCGAGCATTCATACACCTCACCAAGAGGTAAGTGGCACCAAGCCAAGCCATCACAAATGCCCTATGGTATAACATTAACCGACATGATTATCTCGATTTATTACTTACTAAGTTATTACACGTTAATCTCATCCATGAGGGTTAAATCTCATTTTCTCAGTTTTACAATTCATTTTACTACCTTAGAAGCCCATTGGGCCATATACCTCGAATTATCAACCCCTTAAACTCATTTTCAATATTTATGGGCAGATTGCCTAGTGAGTATTGATACCCAACATTGAATACTAATATGCCCTTAGGGTACCGATACCCACCCTATGCATTCCGATACTCAGCTTGACATGAAAGGATTGATCGTTGACCCCGTATCGGTATACGAACCCCGCGTGCCGATACCCTTTAGGTACCAATACGTCTCCAAGCGTACTGATACCATTTTAAGCTACTAGAATTTCAATAGAATAGGGGGTACCGATACGGTTCCACATTGTACCGATATTCCCTTTAAATTTTGCATGTGTTCATCATTCAGAACATAGGGTATCCATACAAGCTTCTTGTGTACCGATTTTGAAGCCCAAAAATGGTTTCTAAGGCTCGAGAAATCACTTTCCAAGCCCTCAAAACGTAACCTTTAACCCCTTAACTTAAACCTACATCTTATGGGAGTTAATTAGGGTGGTTTGCTAACATTTTTACACATTATTAACGATCAATCCGGGTTTCACCAGTAAAAGGGCTTTAAACTACCAAAACACCCAACTAGCAATCTTCAACCATAAATCAAGCAAAGCAAATCACTTTATAATCTTCAAGAATCAAAGGATTCAGAGATGTATTGACCTTAAGCCAAAATCCCGAAATGCTCTCTTACCCTAAGCTCCTTCAACTTTCCCCCTTGGCTCAAGCTTGAAGAAAAAACCCCAACACCTTCCCTTGCCATACAAACATGAAAAATGAATCAAAACCTCAAATAATCTTTAGGGGAATGCCTAACTACGAAATTACACCTTTAAATTCAAAGGAAAAACCATAAAGCCTTAAACTTCCAAAAACCCATAAATGAAGAACTTACCATTTTCTCTTGAAATTATACTTTTCTTGAAGCTTATGGGGAGGGGATTAACATACTAAAAACTTAGACCTTGAATGGAATAATAGATAAAGAAAGTTTGAATTTTTAGGATAAAACTTTGATGGAGAAATAGAATGGTGAAGGTGGAGAAGAAAAAGATGATGCAAGGGCGACTTTCCCTTTTTCCAACGTGAGACAAGGGAAATAAATGGGGAGGCCAGCCTTTACTTTAAAATTTGGTTAAATAGCATCATTAAACCCCCAATTTTTACCTCTTTTACAAAAAGGTCACCTTCAAAGCTCATGTAGCTCAAATCTCATCCAACAAGGCTCAAACTTGGCCCAAAGAGTCCAATCACTCTAACCAACATGAAAGTCCACAACTCGGTCAACGCCCAAACGTTGACTCGGAAATTCGAGTCATTACAACTATCCCCTCCTAAAAAGAAATTTCATCCTCGAAATTTAAACGAAGTGGGGAGATGCATCCATCTCAAATCCAACTATTTTTCATCCCACTTACGTTCTCATCGACTCTGAAATAAGTGCCTAAAGTTAAATTTTTGGCTGAATTAGGTGCTTAAAGTTTCATTTTTGGTTTGTTTTAAAGTCAATTGAGACATATACTTTAACATCTATTTTAACCAAAAATGAAACTTTATGCACTTATTTCAACCAAAAATTTAACTTTAGGCGCCTATTTCAGCCAAAATTTAACTTTAGGCACCTATTTCAACAAAAAAATACTTTAGGCACATATTGTAGAAAAGAGACATAATTTGGACACTTATTTTATAATTAAGTGTAAATATTGTACTAGATATTCTATCAAAGTACAAGTACTTAGAACTCAACAAGTGTTATAGTGAAAAAACAGATGATGTTCATCTGAGAAAATATAAGTTCAAATCGTTTTGTTTAAAAAGTTAAAAATATGAACATATATTTCTTTATAGTTAGTTTTAGACTATTCAAAAAAATACAAGTACTTAATATGACGTTATCCTTAAAAAAAGGGGGGGCAAAACTGAAGTTTATAACTCCTTTTAGGAGTAAAACTATTGCCTTGGCATTAGAACATTCGATTTGGAAGGGACTATAAACTTGACATTTGACCATAGCATCTAAGCAACCAGTATCACTGGAGGAGGGGGGGGGGGAATTGGCAATTATCGGGTCGGTTCCCGACCGTTTCGGGGCCAATTGGGTCAAATTTCAACCGTTTAAACCCAAAGGAGCATATGCTGACTCCAGGCTCCAGAACCGTGCATATCGACTCGCCGTTTCGTTATCTCCGTTCTCGTCCTCTTCTTCATTTCCCTCCAGTTCGCAGACGGAGCAACAATCGGAAGCGAAAGCGGAGCCGGATGAGCACAAAGGAGCAGGGTTCGATCCTGAGGCTCTCGAAAGAGGCGCTAAAGCTCTTCGGGACATTAACAACTCTCCTAGTGCCAAACAAGTAATTTTTTATTTTCGAAGCTTGTGTTTTTATTGCATGGTTTTATTAATTTTTTTGCTGAAGAAATTAATAAAATAACATGTAAGTGAATGCGGATTGAATATTGATTGGGTTTTCATAACTTATAGAATCAATTGAATCGTTGATATGAGAACTTGATTTTCCTATTGTTTTGGGTTCACAGGTTTTTTGATCTTATGAGAAGGAGGGCAAAGACCTTATTTAACTAATATTTAAACTAAAAAGGACCTAAAATGCTAATATACCAACAAAATCTGGGAGGAGCTTCTAAATGGCTCCGTCCCTGGCAATGCAGCTTGTACAAATATGATTTTTTTGACTTATATTATGATCATCACATTGGCAGTACAGGCAGCGGAATTTGACTGAAGAGCAACGGAATTTAATGCAACAACAACCTCAGGGTTTAGCCTTTGAAGAAAAAATTGGATTACTGTCCTGCAAAAGAATATTATCTTTCTAGCATGCTAGCTTAATTGTCTACTATTTTTTATTGAATCCCTCTATCATGAAACTTTAAGTGGGTTTGGCCTCCCACCTAAGAAATTGTATTTTCCGTGATTGATGTAACAAATTGGTTTTGTACTTTTCATCTCTTGCTATAAAGCATCAATTTAGTAATAAGTTTATAACTCTTTTATCAAACTGCTATGTTTACCGTATTATCATTCTTTGCAGACAGATCATGAAGCGCAGAGGAAACATAATGCTGAATTGGTGAAACTGCAAGAAGAGTCATCTATCCGGAAATAACAAGCAAGACTAGCTACTGAAGAGCAAATATAAGCTCAGCAGTGCCAGACATAGAAAGACAGGACTGAAATAGAACGGGAACTATAAGAGTTAAGGCTATGGCTGAGGCGGAGGGACGTGGTCGTGAGGCAAAATCGACTGAGGTCATAAAAGGAGGATGATTATAGGAATGGTGAATGGAGAAAGAGAGAAATGGCTTGTTGCAATTAATACAACTTTCTCTCACATAGAAGGTACATGTTTTGGTACTATTTGTCCTACAGTTTTCTGTGATCTGTCTTTAATAAGCTTATCATGACAATTGAAGGTTCTACTGCATTAGCTGCTGGAGTTTATACAACAAGGTCTTTGTTTTTTTCCCCGCTTTATCGCTCTCGACCAAAGTTCGTTTAATAGATTAACTGTTTTAATCTACCCCCCTCGTTTCTCCACAATCTTTGGTGTTGCTCTGACATCATTTCCCCATTGTCTTGATGTGGAAGCAAAAATACTAGTTTGATTTATTGCAACTTTTGACATGGAAAGCTCATTGCAAATGCTTAGATACTGGAAACAAGTTTCTGCATGTTTCACTCAAGATACGTCCATCTCGGTGCTGGGTGGTATTAACGCTTTTTTGGGAATGTGTTCATGTATAGCTGTACTGCACGTTAGCTCTATGTTTACTGCAGTAAAACCAGGCGAGAAACACATCCAAACATTGCTTTGGCAACAGTACTGAATCTGCCCTATGAAGAAGCAATACTGCAGTAAAACCAGGAAAATGAATGATTTTGTACCCTCTATAGACTATCATATATTCATATCGCAAAGCCATTTTAACTTTTCAGAATTTGTTTTGTTAGTACATTGGGTTGTTGGCATATTGAGCTTAATGTAACTGATAGCAAGCCTTTAAAACAAGTGCCTATGGAAGACTGTTGACAACTGAATTCCTAATTGTGTTGACAGAGGAGCTAGAATCACATGGGGTATATTAATAGGATATTGGGTCAGCCATCATTGATACGAGAATCATCCATTGCTAAATTTCCATGGTCGGGCATGATGTCTCAAGCAAGGAACCATATTTTGAAGTATGGTACAGCAGCATCACCAATGGAAAGCAAAAACAGCCTTCAGAAACGTTGTTCTCCGCCCTTCATTGAAAAAGAGAATAGAACATCTTGCTAGGGCTACTGCAAACACCAAGACTCATCTGGCCCCTTTCAGAAACATGCTGTTTTACGGGCCTCCTGGTACTGTTAAAACAACGGTTGCAAGGGAGATAGCACAAAAATCGGTAGGTGGTTGTTAATCACTTCATTTACCCCCTTCATATGAACTTATTCCTTTCCCTCAATTTGCTGCCTAGGCATATTGTTTCTTAATCTGGACTCTGAATTAACACCTGTATGAAGTACCAAGGGAAATAAACTAAGAATGTTGAATATTATGGAGAATTTAGAAATTTTAGTAATTAATCTCCTTTTCTATAATCACCTCCGAGAGGTAATAATTTTTCTATACATTGAAAAAGGTCACTGAATATATCTTATGGAAATAAATAATGTGATGTGCAGTGCTATTGTACTAGTTCCATGATTTCTATTCCAACAATAACTATTTAGCTTCTTTTCTGTTGCAGGGATTGGATTATGCAATGATGACCACTGGGTGCACAGGCAGTCACCAAAATCCATGAAATATTGTATTGGTCTAAGAAGTGAAACAAAGGTTTACTGCTTTTTATTGATGAAGCTGATGCTTTTCTATGCGAGTAAGTTAACCATTTCCTTGGAATGTATCAAATTTCTAGTTGGAACCTCAATCTACATTATACAACGAATGAGTTCTTTCTGGCAACCAAGTTAATCATTGTGTTTCAGTCAAGAGATGTAGTTCTTGTGCCTGCCATGAACTGGCCGGGGGATCTCGACAGTGCTATAAAAGACCACATTGATGAGGTGATTGAGTTCCCGCTTCCCGGGGAGGAAGAACGATTCCAACTTCTGAAGCTTTATTTAAACAAGTGCCTTTGTAATGAAAATGATGGTAGATCAAAGTTGGGTACTTTGTTCAATAAAAGAACCTCAGAAGATAACTAAAAAAAAGACTTGTCTGAAGATGTGATCCAAGAGACGAATGGCTTCTCTGGCCGTGAGATAGCAAAACTCGTTGCTGGAATCCAGGCAGCCGTCTATGGGCGTCAAGACTGTGTTTTAGATTCTCAGTTATTTAAGGAAATAGTAAATTACAAGGTTGCCGAGCATCACCACCAGAGAATAAAATTGGGTGGTGAAGATGGTTTGCCATCTTAGCTTTTGGTCTTTACTGAACCCCAAGATTTTTTACTTGGGCGTGGAATTTTCTTTTGTTTCAGATTGGCATTTTTAGTTCGTAGTATCTGAAGATTGTGTGGTCAGGTTTCCACAGGGATGTATAAACGTTTTGATCATCCTTGTATTGTGTTCATCTTTGATTTCCCGTTAGATTTAAGGGGCTCTGCTCCATTTTTCATGATTAATGGAGTCAACATGAAACCAAATTAATCTCGTCTTTTATCAGTAATGGAGAGCATGCATTGCGATTTTAGAGAAAAATGTGTGCAACTACGCGGAAACGCTTTGTCTGGATGTCGGCATTAACGTCCATGGCCCCCGACAAGTCTCAAGAACATTATTTGTGGCCAAAAAGGAAACGCAAAATACTGAGAAAAAGTGTAAAAGGGAAAGTTGAAAAAGTAAAGAAAAGGGGCTGATCTGGAGTAAAAGGCGAAGTTGGTTTACTTTTGAGTGCATGGCCATGGAGTGACCGAACACAGATGTAATGCCATGACGCCAACGCCTCCCTTTCTCCCAAGTACACGTCGCATGATGACTCTTCCTCCCTAAACAGCTAGCCCCATTATTCACCGACACCTGGCCCATGGGAATGCCACGTTTCAAGTTCAACACCAAATATTTCTCACAATAAACTATCTGGGGTTTGATCTTGGTCTTGTTTCCTCCACTATTTCATTGTTGGACTCTTACAGAACATAGAAAGAGGGGGTTTGCTGGGGAAGTGAAGGAGCAAAGGAGAGAGTGATTATTCCATAAGATGCTGCTGAATATGCTGGGGACGTGATCAAGACCAAGGTGCTGCTGAAGCCATGGAAGATGCTGGGGACAACCAAAGACAAATCTCGGTCTTTCTTTTTTTGTTTCTTTCTAGCCAAATCATCGGCAAAAGGATTTCGACACCTGAAAGTACGCTACTAGTATTCGAGAATTTATATATGCGAAACTGAAGCTTTGAATCCATTCCTAGACCTAGTTGGCATTAGATGATCACCAAGTTATTCACTATACAGCCTTTTCATTTTTCTTTTAACAGTTCTGATTTAAGCTTTGCAAAGAACTTAGCTAGAAGAAAGGAAAAACCATATATAATTATATCAATTATTAAGTTATTCGAATGTCGAATTATATGCTCACTTATTCCGTGGGGGAAAACACAAGAGAAAGATGCTTCACATTAGATGTCACTAACTTAAGACACCAATTTACTATATATGCAAGTGATATAATCAGGAATTTTCACTATTTCCACACATCTGCACGTAGAAAGAATCTCTCAACTAGGTTAAGTCCCCTTCAATATACATTATATCTATAATAGGGCCGAATAGTCAAATGGTTGAATTCTAGATGCCATTGTTTCATTTCACTGGCAAAAAAAAAAGTTCTGCCAGTCTAATATCATATCAGTATCATGAAAAGCCGTCAACTTCCGCTTCGCCCGGCTTTATTTCTATAGGGAAAATACAAGATTTCTCATGGTAGGGTTGGAAGCAACCAAAGGTACCATGATTAATGGGACACATACAACTGTTTGGGGGGGGGGGATATCAGTACATAAAGTTTTTCATTCTCTCTTTGTAACATCATTGTTCATCTTGTTATAGCCTTATGACTAATGGGATTCTTCTTTTTTTTGTGACAATGTCTCTAATTGAGGACTGTAAATTTCAGAATCATTTGCAGAAGATGTGTTCCTTTAATGGAAAATTTCAGACAAAGAGCTAAGTAGTACAATATTTATGTGTTTCAAAAGTTTATAAGAATTGTAACATGTCAGAAATTAGAAAAAAAAAAACAAAAAGAATAACTATTCTAAGGGATTTGCTGCTGCTTTTCAAGTGTTTTAGGGGGGGGGGGGGGAATTGTGTTCTTACATTTGTTTTTTCTTCATAGCTTGCTTGTTGTTGTGCATCCAAACTTTGAAAACCTGTCTCTTCACTCCCACTTGAGCACAAAACTGCTGCAATTCTTGCTCATCTTGCTTTTGGATTCTCCACCCCAACTTCTCAGCAAATTCCATCATCTTGTCTTTTTGATCTTGACTGAACTTTGTTCTAAACCTCTTCTTTGACGACCGTGAAATAATATCATGTGATGACTGCCCTCCTGGATGGAACATATTCAGATCTTCACTCGAGGACTCCGCCGCTCCGCCGCCACCACCTAAGTTCATCATAACGGGTGCAACCGGCACGGCGGTGGAAGGAGTACCAACGTACAATCCAAGTGAAAATCTTTGGTGATTAAGAGGGGTTGGTTGTTGAAGATGAACAACACTGTTCTTTCTTGTATGATGATAATGGCTCGGAGGTGCATATTGTGATCCCCCATCGATTTCTTTCCGGTGGAAATTCCTATGGCATTCACAGGCTGCACACTTGAAGGCTTCCACGGTGCCTTCTTCCCCACTCGGCGTGAACTCGCCGCAACCATCCACAGCATGTGCCCCCATGCTGGCTGCATGGTTCTTCAGACATTCTCTATATCTAACCAAAGGATCTCTAGAGCATACTGGTTGAGGCTGGGATGTTGGAGGTGGTGGTGATTTGGGGCTGCTGCTTGATCTGTTGGCTGATCCTGGATCTATTTCAGGGTCTAGATCCCTACAAAGAGGGTAATGATTTAGGGTTTGGGATTGGATTTGTAAGTCACCATGAACACTTGAATTTGAATGATGGACTTTTGAGGAAGAATCCCTGTTGAGTTGATTATTATAACTAGTAGAGTCGGGCAATGGCATCCCTATTTCCTTATCTTGGTCTCTCAATTCCATTAACTCTGGTGTGTTTTGTTTTCTAATGTAAAACCTAGATCTAAAGTCTTTGATCTCAACAACCCCTTTATTAAACTGATGTTTAAACTATTAACTTAATAGTGTGGTTTCTTTTCAAACCCACCATCATCATGATCATGGAAGTACTGCATAATTAAATCAGTAGCTTAGCTTAACCCTAAAAATTATGCCCTTTTCTCGATTATTACGACTTCCACGTTTTAGTGCTAAACCCACCAACTCGTTTCCCTAAAGCTTCCATTTTCCCTGTTCATCAAGACGGAAGCAAAGTGTAAAAGACAAATGAAAATTTTTAGACTAATTTTATAATTATAAAGAAAGCTGTATATAAAACTCAAACAGTCAAATGGGACTGTACAAATATGAAACATGGGGCCCTTAGCTTTGCAACTTACCTTGATTGAGATCACCGGTTTACCAGTTTTGTCATGTAAGAATTCTCTCAACTGTACTGACAATGGAAAGAAACATGTTTTAGCATGAATTAAGGGGAGAAAAAAGGAGATAAAAGTGGGTTTAAAAGAGGAGGATATATACTATATAGGGATACGTATACGGGTGTAGTTTCAGTTTGTTTCCTACTTACCCATCCAAGCTTGTAAAACCAGTGATGGCCGTCAGAGATTACTGTTTCTTGCAGAACAACCGACAAGGCCACGTTAGATCTCTCTCAGACCCTGCACATTGGTCCAGCTCTTAATTATTTGCAAGACCGCGTTAACCTTTAGGGCAGTTTTAATGATCGGGTGTTTGAGGTTAGTGCATCATCGGACATGAAAGCTCAATTGCAGAATCTCTAAATATGGGGATTAAGCTTAAGATAATCATCTAAAATGCTGATTAAAAACAAAGAAAAGAGAGAGAGAGAGAAAGAGAAAGAGTCGTGGCCTGCAGGAATTAAAGTGCTGAAATGCTGGTCCACAGCACTGAACTTGTCCCTTTAGTGTGCATGCCAGATTCTCTTTCTCACATACACACTAGAATGTCTGTTTTTCTTTTCAGTCCCTATATCTATAAAAATTTAGATTGTGATATTAAAATTTTAAAAATATATAAATTATTTTGTAAAGAAGTACTAATTTTATTTTTTAATATTCATATAAAATTTATATGAAAAATAGGTGTGAAGTGCGCCTGCATCAATTTCATTGATCGACCACTGCCTTGAAGGTGAATATGAGTGGAAGGACGTGAATGAAACATGAACCCCAAAAATGTTACATCCAGAGTGCTGACTCGGCAGCCATGGTTTCCACCTCTTTTCTCAGACATGCTTTTCTTTACTTATAAAACTCTCTTTCTTGTTTCTTGTTAATTACGTCTCTTATCATTTAAAAACAACATAATAATATATAAAATTATTAATAGAAATCTTATGCTCGGTGTCCCTATTCATGCTCTTACATTAAAAATTTAAGTTTAAAGTTAAAATTTAGAATTAGAGTTTGAGGTATTTGAGGTAAAGTGTATTTTTTAGGGTTAAGATTTATGATTTAAAATGTAGGGTTATGACTAAAATTTTATTTTTTAGTATTAATGCATAGAAAGAAAGAGGATTTTTGTCCTAAAATTAAGTATAAATATTAGTAATATTGTATGGAACAAAAATCTTTTGCCCTTTTGGTTCCCCTTTCTATTCTCAACATTACAAAATTAAATTTTAAGTCGTAATCTTAAATTCTATATCCAAAACCTAAATTCTAAATCTTAAACTTTAAACCCTAACCCCTAAAAATACATTCTACCCCTAATTCCCTAAATCCTAACCTTAAATCATAGCCTTAAACCTTAAATCTATTTTTTTGGAGTGGAGGCATAATAAGGGGACATACTTAGGGGGCAGAAGATTTCCATCCTATTATATGAGTTGTATTTTGATGTACAATATTTGTAAAAAAATAATAAACCCTTTCAATTTAAATTATATAATTTAAAACTTACATCTCTAACCTCTAAAATCCTAAATCATAATCCTTAAACTAAACTCTTAAATCCTAAATTTAATAAGTCATTTAGGAGAAAAACTTTTATACACAAATCCTGTAAATTTATTAAATTTAGAGTTTATTTTAGGGTTTAGAATTTAAAGGTTTAGGCTTTAAGGTTTAAATTTTAGGATTTAGGGTTGGAAATTAAACTTTAGGGTTCAATGTTTAGAGTTTTATATTTTAGGTTATATGTTTATACGCAAGCTGTGTAAAAAAATTTATACAACCCTTACTATTTAGACTATAAAAACTACAACATATATCCTTAAACCTAAACCCTAAACCTTAAATCATAAACTCTAAATGCTACTCTTAAATTCTAAGCCATATAACCTTAAACCTATTTTTTTTAAGATTGAATAGTTTAAATATGAAGAGTTGTGTAATTTTTAAAATGTATTGTGTATCAAAATATAACTCATATGATCAGGGTGCTCTTGGTTTTTTCTTTGGTATAAGTTGTAAGTGGTGGCTGACGGGCTGAGCGGCGGTAATGTAATCGTCGTGGTTGGCGAGAAATGTTGTGATGTTTAATAAAAAAAGATAACGGTCAAGAAATTATTTTTCGTGATTAAACTTCGTTCTTTATATTGGGTAATGGAGACTTCGAATGAGCATGTGATCAGTGAGGCCACTTGGTGGAACTGCACTTGGTTTTGTTCTTTCTGTGAAGGTGAGAATCTGAGGTGGACGGGTGTCTTATAGGTACCACTGGGGCGGGGAGCCCTCAAATTTAATGTTGATGACACAACACGATGTGGGGGGTCTTGCAAAATGATAAAGGGAAGGTCTTTGCCTTATTTTCGGGCCGGCATAAAGTCCAAAGTAGCCTTCAATGTTCGATCATTTGGTCACTTTAGTCCCTTTTTTTTTGTCCAAACAACCACCTGACGTTTCATTTTTGTTTAAATTTTATCCTCGTTGGAGGAAAACTGTTAGTCAACTAACGGTCAACGCCTGAGACGGACGTGGTGCCACGTAGCTTCGTATGGTCGGTTCAAGACAAGACATATGAAGGAAATAAAAGTTTGATTTGTTACAGTGGGATTCGAACCCAAGCTTCCTAAGTGCAAGGCATAATGCCTAACCACCAGACCAACTCCCTCAGATGTTTTTTACCACATATTAATTTTTAACTTTGTACACATTAAACTCTGCTGCTCCCTCTTTCTTTAACGTTCAACAATGGCTGCCGCAAACTTCATCTTCCTCATTCCCTCTGTCTTTAACCGGCATCAGTGCCACCACTAAAAGATCCAAAAACCCCATCGCCATATCTCAAAACTGAGCCAACACAACATAAATAGATTAAAAAAACTAAGTCCGAAGTGAAAAGTCACTTGAAAAGCAAGATTCAAAAGTATTTTGATTTATGAAAAACTGTTAAAATATACCTATCCGTACGTTCTTAAACTGTAAACAATAACAAGGATGAGAAGTGTGGGAAGTAGAATACATGTTTGGCGACTTTGGTTCTGGGAAAATCTGAAAGAAAACAAGTTCTGAAGAGCTGTTTCCGTTGTCCTGGGATTGGTGTTTTTGCGGTATTTATAGCATTGAAGAGATCCCAATAAATGTGAAATAAATATCAGCGTTGAGGAGGCAATCGAGTAATTATGTTTGATTGCCGACTCATAGTCTATTTCCAGCTTCAACATCAACCGGGGAGATGCAAAAGACAAATGGAAAACGCAAGCTTCCAGTAAATTTACCACTCTTTTTTTTGTTTTCATCTTTATTCTGATTTTGAAGAAACACTGAAAGAGGGAATGAGGAAGATGAAGTTTGCGACAACCATTGTTGAACGTTGAAGAAAGAGGGAGTTATGCAGCAGAACTGAGTCAGTACAAAGCTAAAAATTAATGTGGAAAAAAATGACATGTAAGTGGGTTGGTCTGGTGATTAGGCATTATGCCCTACACCCAGCAAGCTTGGGTTTGAATCCCACCTTCAACAATTCCAGCTTTTATTTCTTTCATATGTCTTGAACCAACCATACAAAGTCACGTGTCATCATCTATAAAAATAATTATTTTTTAAAAAAATTACGATGTCACGTCAGCTTCAAGCGTTGACCGTTAGTTGACTAACGGTTTCCCTCCAACGATGGTGAAATTTAAACAAAAATAAAACGTTAGGTGGTTGTTTGAAACAAAAAAAATAATAGAGGCTAAAATGACCAAATGATCAAACGTTGGGGGCTACTTTTGACTTTATGCCTTTCGGGCCCTCTAGGTATAATAGAGTCGAATGAAGCGGGGTTGTGGGCGATTCAGTTTGCGTTGGAATTGTTAGTCCTGTCACAAAGGCGGTATGGTACATTGTTCATAATTGAATTCGACTTCACGGTTCCGATTTCATGAATTTTATGTCATGAACGTCGCCCATGGCGATTATGGCGTTGTTTCTAGCGGATTGATACCGATGGTACTTTATTATCATATGTGTTTCAAGAATATACTTTGTGAAGCTAATGATATTGCAGATGCACTCGCCAAAGGCGGGGTCGATCGTGATTCCATGTTCTAGGCGATGATTTGATACTGTGCTTACTGGGGTAAGGGCAAGGTGGCTTTTGATTTGTGTTTTGGAAGTAGCAGCAGGGAGTGTTGTGGACAGCATTTGGTAGCTTGCGGGGTGGTTGCGACAGTCTTTTTGGTTCGTGCGTTTGTTGGTGTTTTTATGCGTTTCAATTGTGATGTTTAATGTTATTACGGGTACTATTTTCTTCTAATTTAAGTTAATGAAGTTTTTAATGAGGAGTGTGTTAAATTGTTTATGTATAATTTTCGCATAGAATCATACTATATTTAAAAATGGAGTCAAATTTTGATACACTGGATGTATAAAACTAATTTTACACAAACCTGTATATTTACACTATAAAACTTAAATCCTAAATCCATAATTCTAACCCTAAAAAACTAAACCTCAAACCTTAAACATTATACCCTAAATTCTAAATATTAACCTTAAATTCAAAACCTTACAATATAAAGCCTTAAACTTTAAACCCTAAACTAAAACTCTAACCCCTAAAACAAAAAGGCACGTGTAAACTAAAGTTTACACGGCCAGTGTATCAAAGTTTTTTCCTTAAAAATAAGAGTTATATTTTAATACACAAGCTGTGTAAAAAAAATTACACAACCCTTCTTCAAAATCTTAATTCTAAATTCCTAAATCTAAAACCTTAAATACTAAACTCTACCACTTAAACCCCTAATTAACATCATAAACTCCTAATTAACATCATAAACCCTAAATCTAACAAGCTTGCATAAATAATTGCATAACTTTGCTAAAAAACAATTTAATCACTTAAGACTCTTATTTCTTTGTTCTCTCCCTGTATCTAACCTGACACAAACAAAAGCTTTGTTTCCTAATACAAATTAGGAAACATTATCTTCACATGTATCTGCATAATCATCTTGTATTAATTAGTATTTTATTAGAAAAAATAATGGCTAGGGTTTAAGACTGAAACAATATATCGTGGGCTACTTATTATCCCTTAAATAAATTTCACTATATATATTAAGTTATCTTAGGGCGCCATATTTTATTTGTGGGCTTGAAGGGAACAATTTCCAAGCAAGGATTGTTGTTAATTAATTAAAAGATAAAGATGAATTGTTAAACTAATCCTCTGACCATTTGTCGTTTTAATTATAAATGCATGTACTTTGGTATCTAAAATAAAAATGCATGTACTTATATTGGAACACGTGGCAAATGCCCAGCCAAGTGTCTCTGAAACTTTCTTCTTTAGGATCCCTCACTTTCGCGGGAAAATTTTTGTGGTTATGTACCTAGATGATTTGTTGTTCAACAGGATGATTTTATTTCTAAAATTGCTCCCTTTTATATTTCTATTCATAGTATGTTTTTTGTTTCTTTTTTTCCGTTTTAACATGTTTTTTTTTCATTACTCACGTTGAATACGTTGGATTTTGATTTTGAAAAAAATTAAAATTCCTCTAATCTCAGTCTCTTTATTCTTCTTTTGGGGAGTTTTAGATAAATTTTTTTTTGGGTAAAATACATAAATTATAATTGAACTTTGTTTTCTGACTTATTTTGGTCATTGAAATTTTAAAACGTTCAATTTACTTACTGAATTGTAAATATTCAACGTTTTTAGTCACTTCGACGTTAATTCTGTAACTGTAGGATAACATAGAATTTTCTCATAGTTTTTTCAACCATAGGAATTTAGACATTTTAAAAAATAACTGGATAAAATTATATTTTGAGATTAAAATTCATATTTTAAGAACCCTAACAATATCTCTAACATTCAAAAGAAAGAAAAAAAAATTGAAGGTAATTTTGGTGAAGTAGAAAAAGAATAAAGAAAAGGAAAGTGAAGATATGGGTGCTCAAATTAAAACAGTATGCAAATGCCCATTATGCCTTAGCCACACAAAGAAGAAGCTATCAATACAAGTAACAAATTTCATCCCTCAAAAGCTAAAAGATAGCATCAAAAGTAAATTGTCAATTTAATACCAAAAAATGAAAAAAGGAAAGGGAAAGTAAAGCAGCGTGGTAAAATAGAATGAAAATGTAAAGAGAAAATATCCATTTTAAGAGCAGAGAATTTTATCTTATTGTATTGGTGCATGTACCTCTGCCAAAAGTGAGCAAAGAGATAAAAAGAGCTTAAATAACTAAGAAAACATATGAGGATGAGAAAGGTTTAGGAAAAACCCAGAAATGATAAAAGAAAAAAGGTAAGAATGAGGGAATTTTGGTGAGATTAACGTAGAGGAAAAGGGGTTTTTTGGTATTAAAAACTTGGATATAATTCTTTTTGTTGTTGGAGGCTGAAGAAGAGTAGCGGCATGGCAGCCGGTGTGGTTAAAATTTGGACAAAAATAAAGAAAAGGAAAGAAAATAAGAAGAATATTAACTTTTATATGAATTTCAAAAGGACATTGTTTTAGTGTTGTGTGTCATGTCATAACGCTGTTAATTATTTAATAGTAGAGTGACTAAAAATATTTAATGGCTAAATTTAGTGAGTAAATTGAACGTTTTGAAACTTTAGTGGCTCAAATAAGTCAAAAAAAAATTTAGTGATAATTTACGTAATTTACCCTTATTTTTTATAGTTACATTAATTCTAGCCGGAGCGTCCCTGGCATGGGCAAGAGGGGGTCCGCCGAGGCACAAATATTTTTATAATATTTGATATTATTATTCAATTTTTAATATTTATTTTTAGGAGTTTATTTTTAAATTTTAATTTTTTTAATATTTGTTATTAGGGGTTTAATTGTTTTGAGTACTTTTTATTAGTGCCCAATTTTTTTAACATTTATTATTAATGGCTCATTTTTTCTCAATGTTTGTTATTATGGCATACTCTAAAAAATCAAAATTTTTCTAATATTTATTATTAAGAGTCCAATTTTTTCTAATACTTGTTATTAGAATACCAATTTTTCTAATACTTGTAATTAGGTGCCAAATTTTTTCCCCAACATTTGTTTTTAGAGACCTACTATTATGGGTCCAATATTTTTCAATACTTATTATTAGGGGCATAATTTTTTTCCAATATTTGTTATTAGGAGTAGAGACGTGCTCTTAAAATTTATTTTTTCAACACTTATTATTAAAGACCCACTTTTTTAATACTTGTTATTAGGGATCTATTTTTAAATCAATTTTTTAATATTTATTATTATGAGTCTAATTTTTAAGTTCGTCATTGGGCAACTAAATTCTCAAAAATAACTCAGATTCTAGCTAATTAAAATTTTAAAAGAAAACATTTTCAACAATCACCGCATTTATTAGAATCATGTCACTGATACCTTTAGATATAGTTAGAGTATTAGCCTTTGTTTATTATCAATGTGATATTATTGGAGTTAAAATCTAATGGCTAACTCTTTAGCTCAAAGAATCACACATTGATAATAAACAAAGGCTACTACTCTAACTATGTCTATATAAGCTAATGACAATATATTTTTTTTACAATTTATAGAGATAAATCTCAAAGTTGGTTTCTAATAGTTCATTTTTTGCTTAAAGGCTACTTTTGCCCATGTAGTAGTCTCAATTTATCATTTTCAACCTATAGTATTTTCGCATCAATTTGGCCCCTGAACTAGTCGAATTGTATCACTATTTACCCATTGACTACCGAAAGCCAACATTGATCATTACGGTGCTGACGTGGCGGTCAAATATGATGGCATGGCAGTCTACGTGTGAAGATGACATGGTAGAGGGGCAAAATTGATTTTTCTGACCGAGTTTGAAGGTAAAATTGATTTATAGGAAAAAAATACGAATTTAAGAAAATATTAAAATGATATAAAAATTAGTAAAATGTTTAAAAATATTTTATTAATATATAACTAAAAATAAAAAATAAAAATAAGTAAAAACTATAAAATTAAAATATCAAAACTATTAAATTATAAATTATTCAAAAATAAAAACTTGAAAATAAACTCGACACTCTAACCCTAATTTTTAAATCTCAAACTCTAAATTGCAAACCTTAAATCTCAAACCCTAATTAAAATTTTTATCAATATAAAGTGATTATGAAATATAAAAGTACGTGTATAAATTAAATTAATCAAGTAAAGGCTTTAGATTTTAGGGTTTGAGATTTATAAAATAGAATCTAAATATAACACCCACGACCCGGATGTCATATTTGGGCCTCACGCCTGAAATCCAACCAAACAATTTTGACCTAGTTTAGCCTAATCCACAAATTCATTATGAAAATCCATTTAATTACAACCCAAAAAAACATAATAAATATTCAAAAACATATACAATGGAACTCCTTTTAAAATTACATTATAAACCTTTGACTCGATCGTTTGAAAATCTAAATACGATTTACAGTATACAATAGGTTCCTACGAATACATAGCCCAATAACCTAAATATTGTACACTGACGAGACAAGGCGCTGGAATCCTTCCCTGATGGCGCTCTTCCAAGAACGAGCTAAACCTACTAACTTGCGAACGAAAACAACGATTCCGAACGCTGAGCTAACAAAACTCAGTGGATACACCGCCACTCAACCATACTTCATGCAAGTCATAAATAAAGCAATGCAACATGAATGATATCATGGCAAGATAACGATGGCGCTACCATATCCGCCTAAACACATAGCATTATGAATGCATGATCACGCACACAGCTCATACAAGTACCTCACACATTTACATAGCATCACACAGATAAAACCAATGACATTAAGCGAGGTCTGCGTCCACAAAGCATCAGAATCCTACACTTGAGTGAGGCCCGTGTCTATAAAGCATCGGAATCCTACACTACGAGTAAGGCTCGCGTCCACAAAGTATCGGGATCCTATACTCAAAGGGATGAAGCTCGTGTCCACATAACTTCGGGATCCTACATCCTTGTTCGAAATCTCCCATCAAGCATCTTCGAATGAGGTCTGCGTCCACAAAACATCAGGATCCTACATTCGGGAGTCTTCAAGGTGTTGCAACACACTTAAAGTATCAAAATCCCAACAACAAGGGATGACTCGACTATCTAAGCGTCCCATCAGCACACAACAAGGACCTTAACCACCACACAGCCTCAACCTCAACACAAGGGTCTTATCGCACACAGCTCTAACACACTTACCATCGCCCTATGGTTTCTATCAATTATTATACCACCCTATTGACCTTATCTATTTATTAGTAGGTTATGAAGGTACATATTAGCAGTTCTCATTAATTTATCTTATTATTCAATAAGACTTAACCTTATAGGTGCCCCTTCCGCACACAAGAAGGACCAGATTACCACACAACATCAACGATCCACCTAGGATCCCTATGGGCTACCACCTCACACAGTTTACCAATGTATAACGAGTCATTAGCCATTTATTTCATACACGGGGTTTAAATATCCATTTCTCAGTTTTAATATTCATTTTACACCTTAACGGACCCCTCTTTGCCTCGAATTATAGCACCCCCGAACGCAACCTCGAAATTCTTGCGTAGATTGCCCAGTGAGTATCGATAATCCAAAATGAGTATCGGTACTTCCCTCTAAGTATCGATACTCCCCATGAGTATTGATACTCTAAATAGGTTCGAAAGAATTAGACCCCAAGCCGTACCGATACGCTCTATGCCGTACCAGTACGCATCATCGGTACTAAAATCGCCCCGTACCGATCCACCCCTGTACCGGTACTCCCACATACGAATATCGGTACACTAAGCCTTTCTTAGGCAATGCAATTATGCGTACTGATACGCCCCTTGCGTACCGGTACGCGAAAGCGTTACTGGAGTCCTTAATATGCAAGGGGTATCGATACGTGGGGAGGCGTATCGGTACTCCCCTCACAACCCTCTCCCTTTTATACTAAGGCGTACTGATATGCTAGCCCCAGTACCGGTACGCTAGCCCGATTTTTGAACTTTGGGTGCGGGTTTCACCTAGAAACCCTATTTAACCCCATAGTTAAACCCTAAATCGTTCCTACAAGTTATGTAATAGTATTAGGTGGATTACTACCGAAACTAAGCCATAACAACATCAAATCCACATTTTACCATTAAAGAGGTCAACTAAAGCATATCAAACCAAAAATACACAAATCATGCACAAAGCCTATTTTTATGAGTTGCAGGAATTCAAAGGAGTTAGTTGTGTACTAACCTTGAATTAAAGCTGAGGAAGAAGCCTTCAAGACCCATTCTCGTTCATCCACACTAATCCTACCAAAACCTCAATCTCTACCATTTTAACTCATCTTCACCTTGGTGTGTGGATCCTTTGCTGCTCATCAAACTTCCCTCAATCGTCAAAACGTGATCCTCTCTTAAACACACAAAGATTACACATTTAACTTCAAACTTGGGTAGGAAGATGAATATGAGAAAAAGGAAGAAAACAAGGGGACAAGGGTGACTTCACCCTCCACTTTTCTGCAGAAAATAATGAATTCTCCCCTCACCTCTTGTCTTCCCCTAATCAATTACACATTTACCCTTTTTATTTTCACCCTAGTCCATTAACAATCCAACAACACAAGCCCAAAAGCTTTCATTCAAGCCCAACAAGGCTCTTACTAGCCCAACAACAAGGCCCACGCGCGGAGCTCGCGCTCCTGGTTAACCCGACTCTCAAATTCTAAGTTTCGGGTCATTACATTAAGTGCGGAGTTTATTTCTTTTAATATTGGGGCATAGATAGGGACACCCAAAAGGGTAGGAGATTTTTCTTCGGTTGAGAGAATCATATTAACCTTATTTTAAGATTATTTCCCCTTACATTCTTTTAAGTGAAAGAAAATCAAAATCGTCCAAACTTTTTTATGAAGGCTTTCATAATTTTTAATACGTTCTAAATATTTTTAAATTTTAATTATTGAATAATTTATAATTTATTAGCTTATAATATTTTAATTTTGTAATTTTTACTTATTTTAGATATCATTAATAATTTTATTTTATTTTTGGTCATATATTTATAAAATATTTTATTAATTTTTATGTTATTTTAATATTTTCTTTCTCATATTTTTTGCCTAAATATCAATTTTACCCGTACTCAACTAGAAAATTAATTTTGCCCTAAAACTCGCTCAAAAAATCAATTGTGTCCCTCTGCCATGTCATGTACACACATGGACTACCACGTCGGCATCGTAAATTGCCACGTCAGCACCGAAACGGTCAACGTTGGCTTCCATCAGTCAAGGGACACATGGTGATGCAATTCGACTACTTCAGGGCTCAAATTGATGCGAAAATACCATATAGGCGAAATTAATAAATTAAGACTACTACAAGTGCAAAATAGCCCTTAAGCCTTCATTTTTTTAATTTTCGTTCTTCAGTATATAGAAGATGCAAAGTAAGTTTCGAATAGTTTATTTTTTTCATTTTCGTCATGCAATAAAAATATATGATTTAAAAAATTAACTGGAACTCGTCATGCTTGTCTAATGAGTTCTAATTAAATATTCAAACAAATATTCATTTAATTAAATAATAGTATTTTGAAAAATAAAATATTTTTTAATAAACCCCCGTGCAAACTTAACGAGCTTAAAAAATTTATAAATTCGTTATGGTTGTTTAACGAATTCACCGTAAGAATGCTATAAGAAAATAATTTTGTATGGATGCTATTTTGAAAAATAATTTTCAAAAAGGTGATATTGCGGGGAAAACACCTTATGTCAGTTTACTCTGATTTGATATTTTTACTTTTAAAAGATCATTAGTCTGTTGTAGGGAAAGGGAAAAATTATCTAAGGATTAAATCTGAGATAAATCCAACCGAAGGCTTAATGATTTTTTTATTGGATAGTCTTAAGGTGGTTACAACTTGCAAAGGTGGTTACAACTTGCAAAGTAGTATTTTAATTCTCTTCTCTACTGAGATCAGTTATCGAGTTCTGAAGAATTGATGATTTTAGTTTTTCTAAATAACTACTATTATTTTTTTAATTCAAATAGTGATATATTAAAAAAAACATTGTATTTTTTCTAAAATTATTATTCTAACTTTTCATTTTGATATTAAAATGGTAAAAATAAACATCAAATTTAAATATAATTAAAGAATCAAAATCACATTTTAGTCTTATTAATTTATATTTGTAATAAATAAATTTGGAAGTTTGTCATATAGGAAAAAATTCTTTGGAGCTTTCTCCTCAGTTTTCTGTAGGGTTTTTTAGTCAAAACCTTTGACCTTTTATCTAGTTTTTTTTTCTTTTCTTAGTCGATTTCGGGCTTTCTCTCGGTATAATTTTAATTTTTTTGTGTGATTTTTTGGGCCGTTACTTCTGCTAAAACTTTAAAATTCTAATATGATTTAGATTTTTTTAAAGATTTTTTATATATTTTTATTAAAAAATTATTTTTACTTTTAAAATTTTATAAATTGCCCCCTTAGAATTTTATAGTTTACCATCCCTACCATAAAATCATGCGTTCGTCCTTATATTGTTCTATTTATCGACTTGTTTGGATTGCTTATTCGTTGTTATACCAATTATCTACCTTAGTGCCGTAAGAATCCCGACTTCTTTCGATTGCTATCTTCACTTCCTTACCGCACAATGGGACAATGGCACCATCTTCTATTAGGTTTGGTTATTTCATGGAAAGGAGGCTGATAATTTGGCATCGAATTGGGACGTTTTTTTTTCTTTCTAGATAGCTTATTGTTGGTCCCCAGAAGCGTGAAAATATGAAAAACTTAGTAGTTGAATTAAAAAAAATCAAAACATTTAGATCAACCATAATATCGAATAGAGTAAATTACCTTTTCATCACTCAACTTTCATTTCATTCCTATTTTGATCATTGAAGTTAATTTTTTTTTAAATTAATCACTCAACTTTCAAATTGCTATTGTGTTAGTCACTTGACCACTAAACCATAAAAAGTGTAATAATATGATTTATTTTATTAATATTTTATGATGATGTGACTTGTTTTATTATAATTTTTTATGTAAAATAAAATTGTGCACTGGGCCTCACCCCTCATTCATTCACTGAAACCAACATCCAGCCAAAACAACCAATTCACCTAAAATTAGTATTCACTTAAGCCAACATTTTATCACAGAAAAACAATTACTGAATTTAGAATAGGAAGACTCAAACTCTGGAAGAAACGTGCAAATGACGCATGAAATAAAACAAAGATCAATAAAATATTACAAGAACAAGCAAACAAAAGGGTACAAAAGCAAAAGGGCTAATAGGATTTGATTTATCAGCAAACTTATTTATCTTGCAATCGTGAAATTCAGAAAAAAAGAAAGAAAATTGAAACAGATACAAAGTTCAGAATCTCTCAAGTAAAACAAACTTCAGTTCATAGACATTAAAAGGCCAAAAGACGACCATTTTTGAATATATAAGCAAACACATATTGCGAATCTAATAGTGCTAAACTAGGTATAATCTTGATATTTGACGACTGACGATGAAGATTGGAGAACAAGAAATACAATGTTTAACACTAGTTTCGTGTAGTTTTGGGTGTTTTCGGTTAAATGGACACCAAATTTGCATTCACGAGGACAAAATGAGTGGTGAAAAAATTTGCATAGATAATTTTTTAAATAAATATATAAGAATTCAAAACGATGTTGTTTTAGTGGTTTTTGTAGGGATCTAAAATGACACCGTTTTGGTGTGTTATTAGACGTTTGTCATGTCATCACACCGTTTGTGATTTAACTGTCAAATAACCAAAAAAGAGTAATTTGAAATTTTAATGATTAAATTAAAAAAATTTAAACTTCAATGACCAAAATAAGAATGAGAAGAAAATTAAGTGATGAGAAAGGTAATTTATCCTATCCAATACAGTAAATCAAATCCATCTAAGTACATTGTTTTGGATGTTAGATGTTGCCAAATATTACATTTGATGTATATCTCATGAATTATGAACACATAATATATGGAGAAATACTTGATAAAATATTTTCGACTAGTCTCTCTCAATTTCAACAAAAGTTTCACTAATTATGTGCTGGGGAAAATAGTAAGTATCCAAATAAAGTATTTATAGAGAAAACTATTAATAGTCTTACTTAAATAGGACCAACCAGCTAACATTAAAATAACTGACACTTAAATAGGCCTTGTTTTGACAATTTTTTATTTTTGTATTAGAAAACAAATAATATTAATATAAGTATATATTGATGGTAAAATAAATTATAAAAACTTTAACATTTTATTTTATAAACATGTTAATATAAGAGTATACTATTTGTCAACAAAATAATATGTCAGCAGCTTAACATAGTGGTTAGACATTGAGTTTTCATCCTGAAGACTCAAGCTGAAGTACCATCAATTGGCATGCGTAGGAGGTTCAAAGTTTTTTTTTGACCCTCCAAGTTAAAAAAAAATGTATATTGATTTGTTGTGTATGTAGTAGATTAATTTTTAAATAAAAAATAAGTATAACATAACTCAAAATTTATAAAATATAATATATTATTTTTTATGTACTTTATCACTAGTTCATAATTAATTTTTTTTATAAAGTACTTAATTCATTTTAGATTATTCTTTTCTGATATTTGTGTGATTGTTTCTATTACACATGCTCGAATGATTCAAGTGTCCCATCATACTTTGTACCGGTGTAGACACGTCGGGAAATTTGGTAAAATTTGTGGTTTAGAAAAAAAATAGAAAAATAGGGTGTGTTGGAAAAATTTTAGGAATCTATTGTATTTTCTACCGTGCCAAGGAAGAACGCGGATAAAAAAATATTAAAAAAATAGAAAACGCCTCCTTTTTGGTTCAAAAATATTAAAAAATAGAAAACGCCTCTTGCAGGAGGCGTTCTCAACCGGCACTGTAAAAAATGCCATAGATTCCCAAATATCCCTTAACATACCCTATATTCTAAAAATTCATCCCTAAACACCTCAAATATCCAACGGAGCCACGTGATCGGAAAAGTAAACAAATTCAAATATTGAAATTCATTTATTTCTAAAATTAATTAATTGAGTCGTTAACTTAACCACAAAAGCTTAATTTTTTTTTATCAAAACCACAAAAGCTTGATTACTTGCTACAAAAACTTGCATGAAAAATAATCCAAGCTGGGCCATCACATTCATGTTCTATACGTCTGGAAATTTAAATTTTCAAAGGAAGTTGTAGCTTAAAATAAAAGATATATTATTTTTTGACATAAAAAAAAGATATATATTAGATGTCCCAATTGTAATAAATTTCATAGATATTATATAATAAGAATAATTACATAAATGAAAGTGAATTAAATTCATAGTTCAGATGATAAGGTATTTGATCTATAGTAATAATAAGGCTTAAACCAAAAAAACATCTCTCAAACTATGTTTTTTTTTGTTTTTAGCCCTTAAACTACGATTTGGGCAAAATAAGCCCTTAAACTATATTTTTGGTCACTTTAAGTCCATAAACTATTTTTTGGTCAAAATAAGTACCTAAACTATGTCATTTTTCTTCTTTTAGTCCCCAAAACTATCAATTGGTCAAAAATCTTTATGATGTGTCAACATCTTATTAGTCGAAATAATTTTCTTTTAACTTAAATAACTATCGGACTTAAAATGACGAGAAATAATAGTTTAGGGGTTTATTTTTTATAAATGATATTTTAAAATTTAAAAAACATAAATATTTATGGCTTAAGGGTTCACTAAGCCCTTAAACTCTTGCAAAAAAATCAAATAAGCCCCTAAACTTTTTTTGCACCTAATTAAGCCCTCAAACTCAAGAAAAAAAAATCAATTTGGCTCTTTGACCAAAGTTGACCGTTAACGGTTTTTTCTTAAAATTTTTTTGCCACATGTCGTAATAGGATAATGCCACTTGTCATTTTTAGGAATTTTAAATTTTATTTCTTTTAAAAAATATATAAAATCAGAAAAATTCTAAAAAAACTTAAAAATCTGGAAAATTCTAAAAATCATTTTAAAAATATATATAAATATTTTTTTTAATTTCAAAATGTATTAAAAATAATAAAATTTCAAATTATTAAAATATTAAAATATTTTTAAAAAATAAAATATTAAATATTATTATAAAATTAAATTGGAAAATATAAAACAATAAAAGTTATTTTGATTTTTCAAATATAAAACAATAAATTTATTTTAAAAAAAATATAAAAAATAAAAGTTATTTAAAACCCAAAATAAAATTTATTGTTTTATATTTTTTTCAATTTATTTTTTTATAATTGTATAGAAATATTTAATATTTTTAATTTTTAAAATATTTTAATCTTTTGAAAAAATATTTAATATTTTTAAAAATTAAAAATTAAAAATATTTTTATATTTTAAAAATGATTTTTAGGATTTTTCAGATTTTTTAAAATTTTTTTTTTTTTCTATTTTTATATATTTTTTAAAATTTAAAATTTTGTAGAAATGGCAAGTGACATTACCATGTTGCAACACGTGTCAAATTTAAAAAAAAAAACCATTAAAGTTAACAGTCAACGTTAGTTAAAGGGCCAAATTAATTTTTTTCTTGAGTTTGAGGGCTTAATTGAGTGCAAAAAAAAATTTATGGGCTTAATTATTTTTTTTTAAAAGTTTAAGGGCTTATTAAACCCTTAAGCCAATATTTATATATGTTAGAAAAGCCTATAAAATGATATTTTTGTAACCATGAACTTAAAGTGACAAAAATGATAGTTTAATGACTTATTTTTCCCAAATCATAGTTTAGGGACTTAAAGTGACCAACAACAATAATAGTTTAAGGGTTTATTTTGCTCAGATTATAGTTTAAAGGTCAAAAACAAAAAAAAAAGTTTTTTTGTTTAAGCCTAATAATAATGAGAAAAAGCACTCCCTTAATTAGTACGATTTTGTAATTTCGATAATCATGATTAGGATATGGAAATTAAAGTTGAAAGTATGTTTTATTAGCGTGAAAAAAACTTAATCAGCAATGTGATCTGGATGTGACTCCATAACCAATCAAAATAATAAGGGGAAATTAGGTTGTAATGACTAAATTAGTGTTTTAAAAAGGTTATGTAATTAAGCTAATAAGAGGCCACCGTGAATGGGTAAAGCAGACAGACAAGGCAAATTGAAGCTTGGTGATGTGGTTGGATTCCACATGCAAAAACGTCAACTCCACCACTCAAATCATGCACGTTCGGTTCCCGCCCGCGTGCAATTTTTGATATGACTGCCGACTGAGGCCAAACTCCATAGCCAAAGTTTATTATTTCCGTCTTCTTCTTTCTATTTTTATTGGGAGTATAAAGTGCGTTAAAAAACAGTAAGGTTTGATGTTTGTTTAATAATTTAAAATATAAGACTTTTAATTAATATTTTATGTTGATTTTTTATAATTTTTGATAAATTTTAATATTTAACTTTTTTTATAATATTTTAAGTTGTTGAACAAAGCATCAAAATTTATTTTGTAAGCATCAAAATATGTCAAAAATTAAAAAAAAATTAACTTAAAATGTTATCTAAAAGCCTATTATTTTAGATTTTTAGATAAATTTTGAAACTTATTATTTTTTAACTACCTTAAACCTACCTTACCCATACTCACCTATTTTTATTGTTTATCTTATTTTCTCATAAATTAATTATCTAAATATGGAAAATAGGAAAAAAAATTTAACAACACTAGAAAGGAGGTCGAAGCAAACCACTTTAGGGGTATTTATACCCAAATCTTCTGTTTTAGTAATTAGTTGCAAAAATAATATGCATTAAAGATTCAATCCGAATGTAACACTCTTATAATAAAAACATATTTCGACAAAAGCGCTTTTAATTTACGTAACAGAATGAAAAGAAAAACGTGTTCGACTAAAAATATTTTGGTTTTCGTAGAAAAGTAGAATGAAAAACGCTTTTGATCAAACACATTTTTTGAAATTTGATTTTTGTTTTATGTTGCCGTTTTATACTTGTGTAAAAAACGTTTAATGTATAATAAAAGTTCGAGTTCGAATCAAGTCTAATTTTTTTTATCCCTTTATCCTTTGCTAATCACAGGGGAAGCAAGGAGAAGAGTAAGGAATCATTCAATTCTTTTAATATTAAAATATATGTGAAACTCTTGATGACTTAAACCTCAATACATATTGATATTTTTATATTGTTTCTTAAAATTTTGATCGCCGAATTTTGCTCAATACATTTGATCATAAAGTGGTGTTTTTTTATAATTTTTATACATTATATTGTTTATTTTAACTTTAATATCCATTTTTTATAATTTTAAAACTCTAAATTTTAAATTTAAATCATAAATTTTAAACTTAAATTTTCATGTATACAAAAAGCGCTTTCCTTTCCACTTTTCTACCTATGCCAAAAGTGTTTTTGGCCCAAAATGTTTTTTTATCCCTGTCTTGGGCTTGTTCAGCATTGCTTAAAGAACTGGCGTTTGGTACCAAATGCTGAAGCATTGTTGAACGGGTACTTCAACGCCGCATTATCGTCGTTTTTGCTTGATTTTGCGTCTCAAACGCTAGTTTTTTCACCGCCAATTTTTTTCGTTTCTCCAAGACCGCAGCTTTTTTACTGCAAATGGTCTTTATAAGTGTAGCTGAACGATGCCTTTGTCATCCATACCAAAAGTACTTTTGATAAAAACACGCTTTCACCGTAAGGATACTACATCCAAAGTTAATCTTCAATAGATGTTAGTTTCATAATTAAATATTAAATACAAAATATTTTAATAAATTACCCATTTTGGAGTTAAAAAAATAAAAAACAACAAAAATAAAAATGAAGAAAAAGAAAAGGCAATATGTAAATTGTGTTCAAACTCTTAACTTGAACCTAACCACTAGGGGTGAGCGTTCAATCGAGTCGAGTAAAAAATTTTCGAGTTATTCGAGTTGACGCGTCATATTTTACAACTAAAATTTAATTTGAATTTTTTTATTCAAGTCGAGTTTATGAAATTCGAGTCGAGTTTTCGAGTTCCTATATAATTTTTTTTGTAATTATTTATCACGTTATAGTACGATTTGATTCTAATTAAAATACGATTTGATTCTAATTAAAATGACTTTCTCTAACCATATAAGATATGAATATATATTTCTTCATATTATTTTTCACATGTATAAATAAGATTTGTAATGTTATTTAATAAAAAATATCATCTAAACTTATAAAATATATTTATAATGTTATTTTTAAATAAGAAACTTTTGGGGATAAAGTATTGATGAGAGTGTAAATGAGTCAATAATTTGATGTGAAGAAAAACTTTACCAAAAATTTCAGTTGAATGATCAAATTAAATAAAATATAAAGTTAAAGGACTAAAGTGAAAAAATAATATATTTTTAAAAAATATGAATTGAAGTTACATACATATTATATAGTGTTAGTGAATCATGTGGTTTAATTTTGGTCGAAAATAGACTTAAAACGAAAAATGAATTGAAGAAATGAGAAATCATTCAAAGTTGAGGGGATAAAATGAAAAAAATAGGAAATTTATTATAAAAATATGAATTGAAGCTAAATAGATGTTCTAAAGTGGTTTAGGAGCACGTGGTTCAAATTTGGTCAAAATAGACTTAAAATAAATGAGGGATAAAATAAATGAGAAAATCATACAAAGTTGATGGGCTACAGTGTAAAAAGATAAAGTTTATTTTTCACAAATATAAATTGAAGCTAAATAATTATTCTAAATTGGTTTTGGAACATGTGGTTCAAATTTGGTTAAAATGGACTTAAATTAAGGGGAAATTGAAGAAGAGTTGGGAAAATTTCAACTCGACTCGAACTCAATTTTTTTTTTCGAATTACTCGAGTTGACTTGAAATTAAAAAAAAATCGAGTCGAGTCAAGTTTTACTCACCCCTACTAACCACCACTTTGCCCTCTCAAAGGATCGAAGGTCAGATATTGAAACAACTCACCTTGTAATTGAATTGTAATTGAGTAGTCGCAAAGAGACATCAAGTTTTATTGAAGTCATTAGATTTGTCATCGAATCTAAATTGTTGAACCTTAATAGTTAAACTAATTAACCTGTAAATAATAATAATTATATCAATTAAAAGTTACAGTTTAATAAATATACTTCTTTTTGTAATTGAGTAGTCGCGAAGAAACATAAATTTTATTGAAGTCATTAGATTTGTCTTCAAATTGAAGTTTGAGTTCCCTTTGAAAAACTTGAGACTACATCTCAAAATGGAAAAATATCATGTCATTTTTTGGTGTCTTAACACTAAAAAATTAAATTCTAAGCTCTAATTTTAAACTCTAAATCTTAAGCCCTACACTCTATCTTAAATTCTTTAAACCCTAACTATAAACTATAAACTCTATAAACCTATTTTTTAATATCAAACATAAATAAAAGCACCAAAAAGATAGAAAATTTTTATTTATCTCAAAATAAATTATTAGTTCAATTCAGAAAACTTATGGTTGTTGCAAGAGTATTGAACTCTCACGTTAACAAGGATTCTTCTAATGTTATTTTTATAATACTTTAATATGTCTTCTTATTTAATATGGAGTTATTTGAAGAAAATATGTCAATAAATTAATCTAATAAACTTATTAGGGTATATTTTAAGACACATAATATAAGTTGTGCAAAAAATATTAAGCAATTCTTTTTTAAAATCTAAATTATTAAATCTAAAACATAAACTCTAAACACTAACTTTAAACTCTAATTTTAATTTTTAAACCCTTAAACTCTAAATCTAAACTTTAAACCTTAAATTTAATAAATTTATCTAAAATTTAGTTTACACAAACTTGTGTCAAAAGTTTTCTCAAAAGTTGTTTGAATCTTTTCGAATCAATGCTTGAACTCAGTAAACACTGTTTTAATTTTTGATGAAAAATTATCAGGTATACTCACCACCAGTGTATTTATTAATGGGAAAACTTCATAAATGGTAGTTAAACTTTTAGAATATTTTTTTTTGGTCATTAAACTTTTAAAACTTGTGTTATAGTTACCAAACTTTTAATTCGCTTTCAGTATGGTCCCTCTTGTTAGAAGCTGCTGATATGGCATGTTAGTTTTCATTTTTCTAAATAAAATAATGGGTAACTACACCGTTCATCACTCAACTTTCTTCTCACTCCTATTTTAGCCGCTCCTATTTGTATAATCATGTTATTCAAGAGTGACCAAAATAGGAACAATTCGAAAGTTGAATTATTAAATTAAATTTTTTTGCACAATACCATAAAAGGAGTGAGAATAAAGTTTAGTGATGAATAGTGTAGTTTACCCATTATTTTATTCATGAAAAATGAAAACTAGCATGCCACATCAGCAGCTTCTAACCGAAGGTAACATGAGGGACCATACTGAAAGCGAACTAAAAGTTCAGCGACTATAACATAAGTTTTAAAATTTGGTAACCAAAATGAAAGTTTCCTAAAATTTGATGACGGTTTTTGCAATTTACCCTTTTTAATTTAATAAAGCATAAAGGTATACATAAAAATTTATTATTTTCCAATTCTCCTTAAACGTTGACACTTACTAATTTATCACATCTCAGATGAAATTATTAACCTTTGCAAATTATTTGGGAAAAACAAAAACAAAATGTCAGATCTTAGGCATGCAACTGCTAAGAGGTGATCAGAGGAATATAACAGCATGCGTGTCTTGATTCGCAGCTGCCGAAAGCAAAAAAAGAACATGTTCTTCGACGATAATCATTCGGTTTCTCGACGCAGACATCTATTTTTGGTGTTTTATATAAGCATAATTACATTATAATATTTTAAATATTATACAGGCTGAATTTATTAGAGAGTAAAATAGAGAAACAATCTAAATAAAATAAGAATATATCAGAAAAATAACAAAACAAAACAAATTTTAAAAAATAGAAAACGAATTATCAAATTAATAAAATATTTTAGTGAGTTGCAATGACAGGAATGAGATGAAATCTGGAAAAAAAAAGCAAGAAGTAAATTTTTTTGTCTTTAACCATCTACACGCGTAAGGATTGATGTAAGAATGGTGTGCGAAACCAACAATTTTGCATACTGCTTCACAAAACAAATCAGATTGCATCGACAAACGTATCATAAAAGGGATCAAACTATTAAATGGTCACCACAACTGTAAATCAAACCGAGCATCGTAGGCAAACTATTTACGAACGCAAATCTAACACAATGGTAGGCGAAAACTTGTCATAAAACACAGGCGTGTCATAAAACAAAAGAAAAAATGTGTCACAAGACAAAAAAATATTACAAAAATAAAAAATTTAAAATATAAGATTATAAAAACTAGATATAAAAAATAAAAAAACACCGACGATTGATGACTAGTACTAATACAAATGTCGCCTTTGGCTAATCTAAAATAAAATTAAGAAAAAAGAGCAAGGGGATAGCACAATTATATTCTAGTTAAAAATGTATTTAGTAAGGTTATAGTATTAAAAAAGCTAAAGCTATTTTATCTATAGACTATTATCTGATATGTTAGGACATTAAATACTTTTATATGTTAATATTTTATAAAAAGTTGTTTTAAAAATATGACTGTTAATAAAATAAAATTACTATGCTAAAAAATATTACAACGTTGGATATACATGATAAGATGCAAATTAAATTTATAATAAAGTTCGTATATTAACATTTTGTTGTCAACAATAATTAAATCAGTGGTTAAAGTTTTCAATTGATATCTATATTTACTTTAGGTTGTGAGTTCAAGATCCAATAATAGTAAAATTCCCTTTCCCTTTTCCCTCACCTTAGTAGAAATTGTTCAAAAAAATATTTTATTTACTAAACATTTTACTTGTAATCCGACTGAAATTAATTGAGACGTAATCGGTTTGACATGTTGTTCTAATAATTTATAATAAAATATGAATTTGATGTGCTTAAGCATACTATGAATTTGATGTGTTTAAGCATACAAAACCCTATTGATGGTAGGTAAATAAATAGGGGCGGATCGTTTAAGGAGGTAGGGGCTACAACCCTTAAAATTTGGAGAAATTTAAATTTTATCCTTAATATTTTAAAATTTTTAATTTGGTCCCTCAAGATTTTTAAAAATTTATATTAAATTTTAAAATTTTAAATATTTTTAATTAAATTCCCTCTCAAATTTTTTATATTTTTTGTTAAATCTCTCAAAATTATTAAAAAATTTGGTTAAACCTCAAATTTTTTGAATTTTTTATTTAAGCCTCTAATTTTTTAAAAAAATTGAAGTTGGCCCCTCAAACTTGTTACTCTAATTTCCAACACTATAAATAAAATTTAAATAGTTTAAATATTTAAATAATTTAGACATTGTTTATTGATTTTTTATTAAGAGACACCTAGAACATCATATGCTTTTCCATTGATTTTTTTATTGAATTTTTTTTCAAACCAAAAATCATTCTATTATTAAGAGACACCTAGTTTAAAGTGTTTATTTTAAATAATATTTATTTATTTTCTATAAAAATTATTTATATGTACATACCTTGCTGACAAAGCGATTTAACTCGAGTCTCCTAAAACATCATATGCTTTTCCATTGAGACTGCTTGTTGGGTTCATCTATCTTAGAATTGCGTATGAGAAAAATTAAAATATTTAATATGTATATAAATTAACATTTTCATTTGATAGTAAACAATTTTATAATTTTGTAAATTGAAAAATGTACAAAAATATCGAAAATTAAGAAACATGATATTTTTGTCTTAAAATAATTTTTAATTTTTTTTTTCACTTACTAACTACTATATAGGAAAATTATTGTCACCTTTAAATTATATTTTCATTGTTAAGAAAGTGGCATTATAATAATTATTCTATTTTTATTAGACAAAATAATGAGATAATTGAAAAATATATAAAAGAAGATCATTATAGAAATTTACCTAAATATTTAGAATAAAATTAAACTATAATTTTGGAGTATGGTTGGATCGGATATTTTTCACCCTAAACCTAAACCGGCCTTAATTTAAAATTTTCTTTTAAAAAACTCAACCTATAAGGTCAAAATCCTTTGAGTATGAGTCAAATGATCATCCCTGTCCACAAGTCTTCACATATACCAAGGGCACCATTTCTCACAAATCTGGCTTATTTGCAATGACTTGGGCAAGTGCCTCAACCCATACAAAGACTGGACCCCTTTCCTCACTCCAAGATCACAACGGGCAAATCTTGTGGCCTGTGAATAATGAACATATGGACCCACCAAGGCCCAATCCCTTTCACTGATGTCAACATCTGGAACAATTTCATCGTCCATTGTAATGTTGGAAGTATCCGGCAAGAACCTGGTTGAAAACTTGTCGGAACATCGTGGAAGTTTTCTGACGCTGCTTCGGGTGGAAATCACGGTGATCTGGGGCGGAGCATGGTTCATAGCTGAGAGTTGTTTAAAGTTTTTGTGAGAATGTGGGTTTGGGCTTTGGCGACAAATGGTTATGGTTGGACTAGGGGCGGATTAAGTTTTTATAGTCTTGGGTTATTGCGCATCAAGTAATTAACATTTATTTAAGTGTAATTAGTTCAATTTATATAATTGGAATATATTTGAATTCAAATTAAAATAAATCTAAAAATAACATACATGAAATAAGACTTAAATTAAAATAAAAAAATTAATTGAAAACCTATTTGAGTAATTTTCATTTTATGTTGACATAAAATTTTTTTTTTTATTATAGAAGCATGGTATTTCACTTTCGCTTTAATTGTTTTCTCTTTTTTTTTTTTACTTAATTTGGGTATAAATTTTTGAAAAGTACTCAAATAAATGTGTGTTTTTGCTATTGAAACAATCTTTCAATTGATATAACATCGGTGACAACTTTGCTTTATTGTAATAAGGCTTAAATGAAAAATAGGTGCCTAAAGTATACTTATTTTAAACTTTAGGTGCTTAAAGTATTTTTTTTTGTAAAATTATGTTCCCAATGTTTCAACCGTTATAATTTTAGGTGCCCAAAATTTCAACCGTTATAATTTTAGGTGTCTAAAGTTTACAACATGACCATTAAAAGGTGTTAAAAATTATTAACCAATCAATGCTTGACATGTGACATGTTTATTTTATTTTTTTTAAAATTAAAAATTAAAAAATAATATAAAATTTTAGTTTTTATACGATCCCAAAATTTGCAATTTTTACAAAATAGTCCTTAAATCCCTAAAAATTCCCAAACCCAAACCCCCAAATCGTTGTCGCTTCCGCCGGCGATCGTCGCTCCTGAGCACACCCCTTTGGTCGCCGGACCTAGGCGGTTATTTTCTCAACACGACGTCGCCAGAAATGGTACGCGTGCCAGCCGAACTTCGAACGCGAAATCAACGTTCGGCTGACACGTCGTTCATCGTTTATGGCGATGCCGTGTTGGGGAAAATGATCGTTTAGGTCTGGCGACTAAATGATCTTCTAGGGGAAAATTGTAAAATTTTGGGATTTTTTAAAAAATTTGGGGTTTTTTTTGTTAAAATTTTTAAAATAAAAATCAAATTAGTGTCACGTGTCAAAGCACCAAAAACTACAACGGTTGAAACTTTGGGCATCTATTTTTACAAAAAAAATACTTTAAGTACTTAAAGTTCAAAAGATGTATACTTTGAGCGCCTATTTTTCATTTAATCCTTACAATAATCTTATATTATAAAACTTCAACTTTAAATCCAAACCCATATTTTAGATTTCCAAGATTCATATGAAAAATAAATTCTTGAAGTGTTTTAGATTTTAAGATTTTAGATTTTTTGGTTGTCTTCCAGTTCTTTAAGGCTTTGTTTTGATTAATCTGGACTGACCTTTGTTGTACACATGACTTTGGTGGGCGAGTATCCCAGCAAGAATTTTCTGCATACACAAAGCCTCGAACTCAAAACTTGTTTGAGTGATACTCAACTGCTTACCACTTGGATCAATTATATAGGTAGAGATTTGAGATTTTTAATTTGTTTACAATTAATAAAACTCTGTTTCTATTTTTAATATTCTTTTATAAATTTTGAAGTTTTTTTAAAATAAACCCGACAATCATCATTGACACATGATAAAATTTTATGCTATTATGTCATCGAAAGTTAGTATTGTTAATAAAAAAGTATCATGCGGATGAAATTAAAATTTTAGTACTAATTTGACGAAAAATATTCTATAAACATAAACTTGGAAGATGAAGTATTATTTACATGGCAAATGTATATTTAAGACCTCTCGTCATCTACATAAATTCATTTTCATTTTAAGAATAAATAATAAAATTTTAAATTGAGAATTAAAAAAACCAATGAAAAATTATAAAACAAATCCCATGATCTAAGAGAAGTTGAACTCTCTTATACAAAGGGAATCAACCTACATGGATTTGAGAATTGAGAATGACAAAGAAAGTTTAAAACATGCAACAGAAACATAATATTACAAAACACAATAAATTTTTTTGTCACTCTCCGATTCTCTAAGTTTTGCACTGACTAATCTAGATTTACTCGCGTCATACACATGACTTTGATAGCTGAGTCTTCCGGCGGAGATTTCCGTGTACACAAAGCGTCGAACTTGAGGCCTATTTAAATAATATTAAACTGCTTACCACTTAGACCAATATCATTATTACAAAAACACATCGGCTCTGTTTGGCAATTGGCGGATAGCGGATTACATTAGCTGATTTGACTAGTTGATTATATTAGTTGATTGTATAAAAGTGTTTGGTAAAATTAATTGATAACTGATAGTTGTTTGATTATTTGAACAAAAAAACGAAATATAAGGACATGATTATATTTGATACTTGTTTAAATAATTTATTAGTTATTAATATTTTGTATCTATTAATATTAATTAGATTATGAAAATTAATTTTTTAATATTATTACCGATGATTTATAAGGATGTACATATTAATTTTTTATTTGTGAAATTATCTTTTTAATATAATTTTAATAAATATTAAATTTAGATGTATATATTAATTTCTTATATATGAAATTATATTTTGAAAATAGTTTTATTAATTATTACATTTATATGTATTTATTAATTTATATATTAATTTCTTATTTATAAAATTATTTTTTTTAAATTTTATTAGTTAATTAAATTTATGTTATTGAGAGAAATTTTTTATAATTATCAATAACAAAATAGTTTTTACAAGTTTTTATCTAAACCTCTAACTCAAAAAGATCATAAAAGAACTTTTTTAAAATTAAAAATTTTACCTCAATCTACTATTATAATAGTCTATTTATTAAATATCTAAATTAATAAATTTAACTGGTCAAACTTTTAAAAATATTTTTAAACTTTTAATTTTAACTCAAAAAAATATTTATCGAACATAGCCGTTAACTAATTTGGCATCAAATTTCTGCCTCACCATCGTCACCTAAACACACAACAAATCCAAAGTACAAACATAGTAATAATTGCATTGGAAAAAGAACACTGTTTGCATTTTGGAGTGTCCCAAGGTGACAAATTGACGGTCAAGATTTCAAGAATATGAGCATATCAGTATAAGTTTTGGTTTCGGTCCTTTCGGAAAAGGCCAAACCCTAATACGACAAGTTGCATCACTATGCGTGTGAACCGATCAGTGTCCTCTCCAGCTCAGAACAATCACAAATTGTTAAACACAAAGCAATTGGTTTGATCGGATTCATCACACAGACAGAATCAAGCGTAATAATTCAAATGACAATGAAATGAAATGAAATTTTCGTTTGCTCACTTAACTTTATCTTCCAGTTGTGAAATTCAGAGAAACGGGAAAGAACCAACAGCAAGTAGCAGTTTTTAAGTAAACTTCAGTTCATATAACATGAAAAACTCTACTTTTTTGCATATGTAAGTTAACTACACGTCGTATATCTATTACATTACATCAGGGAAATCAGTAATCAAATCTAGCGGTGCTGAACTGCTGATCATCATCATCATATCTATCATGATCTTGATATATATCTGATAGAACTGGGGGGAACCAGGGGAAAAGCGAAATTACTCTCTTCAAACGGAAAGGTTTTTATAGAAAAATGAAAGTGAAAGAAATTAAAGGTAAAGAAAACTTCAAAAAAAAAAAAAGCAGCTAAGCTCATAGGATTATCCCGTTCTTACTCCATCTATGGAAGACAAACAGCGCAGACAAACTAAAACTTCAAAAAGAAGGTTTGTTGACCGTCAATGGCGTCTGGGGGTGGGGGTTATTTTCTTTTTCTTTTTCATCTTGTAAAGTCACGAACAAGGTTTGCTGGCCTATCAGTGACGTTGAGTCTCCAAGAAAGGAAGGGATCTCCATCTTCGATGAACTTAATTTCATTGACGGGCGATGAGAAACATTGCATTGAACCCCATGAATCGTTGCTGCTGTTGTTGTTGTAGCCGTGATAATGCTGCTCCGCCGCATTTGCTGCTGATGCTCTCCTCATTTCCTTTTTGAATCGAATTCCACAGGCATTGCAAAGTGACTGCAATATTTAACAAAAATAAAAATCTAAACAATAAAGACACTGTAATGGAACGAGTCGTTTAAATTTGTAAAAACTTAAATACCTTTGGACCTCTGGGGCCATTCCTCCAAAGCGGTGTAGAAGTTGTGTCACAGTTCGCACAGCGACGAGCAAGGAGAGGATCATTGCCCGAGCAGCTACCGCTATTCCCATTGCTCCCACGGCTAGCTTTCATCGTTTGCTGCGAATAACCATGCGCTTTCTTGTTTTGCAACAAGTCCCAACAAAAGTTAGACATGCAAGAATTACCGGAGCGGCGTTCATGGCGTGAACGACTATCGTCGTCTTCACAGAGACGAGTCGAAGGGGTTCCCAAGGAGAGAGTGCAATCAACCGAAGAGGACGTGAAAGAGTTGTACATATCCGTTTCATCATAAGATTTGTGGTTGGGCATGGAAAAAACCATCGAGAAGTTGTTTTTGCCATGAAACAAGCCACATGAACACGGCCCCATGATGTTTCCTTGAGAGCTACTGCACCTGTGCATCATTTTTCTCTCCAAGTTCTTTCTACTCTATGATTTATATAACCTTTCCCCTCAATTTCAGCACTATATAGATAAGGGATCAAATGGAGAAACAAAGGATTTGCTGCGGATGAAGAGAAAAAGAAAAAACAGAGATATTGATATTGAAAGTGAAAATGGGGATGATGAGATTATAGTGAAATGGCAATGACAGGGGAGTAGAAGCCAAATAGTAATAAGTAACTGAGACCCAAGTGCAATAATATAGTGTTTGAATGAAAACTTATAAGACCGAGAAGAGGTGTTGTCTGGTAGCTTTATAAGCTAATAAAATAGAGAAAATGGCAGTCAGCACCTGCAGTCCAGGCTATCCTGAATTACAAATGGAGACATGTACATGCGTATATATAGCAAGCCAGAAGATAAAGATGGTAGACAGCCAGACCCAGATATAAAAATATACCTATATACGATAATATGTATATGTGGTTAAATTCTACTATACTACTACTAGTCAGTGTGAAGAAGAAAGGAAGACCAGTCTTTGGAATTACAAGTGTTCGTTTATTTTTGAACACTTAAAAGAAATGGTCCAAACTTGTTCTGGTCCTTCTAACTTATGAAAGTTTAAAGTTAGTCCCTTAGCTAACCCAAATAGGTAGTAAAAAGAGAGAGGGGTTGGTCAAAAGAGGCCACGTGCCTTCTCCGATCACGAGGCCCCCTACTACTCTCCTACCCAATACATCAAAAACATCTGTCCGTAACCGTATCTCTGCTCTGTCCCTCCCAAGGAAAATGGAATAGTTTCCACGCCCTTCTCTCCGCGTCTCACTCCCACGCCCCCATCACAAATTGCATCTCATAATTCATAGATTTTAATGAATTCATATTAAACACATTTTAAAGCCGGTTGTTAAAATAAATTCCTCCGCTTCCTGAAAGGTATATTCATTTGGATGTCAGGTTATCAGCTCCCAACATGTAACATCACGTTGGGATTCTAATTTCTAATGAGGCAAATATGGCAAATTGACTATCAGCATACAACTTCGGTAACAGAAGTGGATCTTGATAACTTAAGTTAATGGTGTCTATTTAAAAGATTTAAAATTTTTTAAATATTTAAATTAAAATTTTCAAAATTTTAAAATTTAATAAAAAATATTTTTAAAATTTTGAGAGGATTTAATTAAAAAATATTCAAAAAAATTTTAAATATAATAATAATTTTTTGAATGGGCCAAATTAAAAAATTTTAAAGACTAAAAGTCATTTCTCCAATTTTTGGGGAGCCAAGTCCCCGTATGCTCTTGAAAGGGTCTGCCCCTGCTTGGTAATATGGATTTAATGTACATTGATTGACTATTTTTTTAACATGATTGATTAACTAGTTGTAGTTAAACTTTTGAAGACTCCTTGTTGATAGGGGAAAGCAACGGTGTTCGTCGCGCAATGTTTTTGCCGTTGTGATAAAATGGGAAGTAAAAACAAAAAAAAAAGTTTTATTCAACACAAAAATCATCACTGCTAACTCACTCCGTTAGTTATTATAAGCAGTCCAACCCGTCAAATCTTACATATATTCGTATTTAAAAGGTTTAAATAAAAAAAACAGCCCTCAAACAATATTTTTGTTTTGCTCCCGTATGCTCTTAAAAGGGTCCGCCCCTGCTTGGTAATATGGATTTAATGTACATTGATTGACTATTTTTTTAACATGATTGATTAACTAGTTGTAGTTAAACTTTTGAAGGCTCCTTGTTGATAGGGGAAAGCAACGGTGTTCGTTGCGCAATGTTTTTGCCGTTGTGATAAAATGGGAAGTAAAAGCAAAAAAAAAAAAAAAATTATTCAACACAAAAATCATCACTGCTAACTCACTCCGTTAGTTATTATAGGCAGTCCAATCCGGCAAATCTTACATATATTCGTATTTAAAAGGTTTAAATAAAAAAACAGCCCTTAAACAATATTTTTGTTTTGCTTTTGGCCCTTAAACTATGATTTTAGCAAGATAGGCCTTAAATTATTATTTTTGGTCATTTTAAGTCCTTAAACTATGATTTGGGCAAAATAAGCCTTTAAATTATCATTTTTGGTCACTTTAAGTCTATGGTTACAAAAAATATTATTTTATAGGCTTTTCTAACATATATAAATATTGGCGTAAGGGTTTAATAAGCCCCTAAACTTTTGTAAAAAGTCAATTAAGCCCATAAAACTTTTTTTGCACTCAATTAAACCCTCAAACTCAAGGAAAAAAATTAATTTGGCCCTTTGACCAACGTTGACCGTTAACTTTAACGGTTTTTTTGGAGAAAAAATTGACACGTGTTGCAACAGGGTAATATCATTTGTCATTTCTAAAAAAATTTAAATTTAAATTTTTAAAACATAGACAAAAATTAGAAAAAATTAAAAATTTTAAAAAAATCTGAAAAATTCTAAAAATCATTTTAAAAATATAAAAATGTTTTAATTTTTTAAAAATAATAAATATTTTTTTTCAAAAGATTAAAATATTTAAAAATATTAAATATTATTATACAATTATAAAAAATAAATTGAAAAATATAAAACAATATAATTTATTTTGGGTTTTAAAATAACTTTTATTTTTTATAATTTTTTTAAAAAAATTTATTATTTATATTTGAAAAATCAAAATAACTTTTATTGTTTTATATTTTTTCAATTTAATTTTATAATAATATTTAATTTTTTATTTTTTAAAATATTTTAATCATTTGAAAAATTATTATTTATTATTTTTAATACATTTTGAAACTAAAAAATATTTTTATATATTTTTAAAATAATTTTTAAAAATTTTCAGATTTTTAAGTTTTTTATAGAATTTTTATGATTTTATATATTTTTTAAAAATAAAATTAAAAATTCCTAGAAATAAAAAGTGTCATTATCCTATTACGATATGTGACAAAAAAATTTCAAGAAAAAATCGTTAAAGTTAATGGTAAACGTTGGTCAAAGGGCCAAATTGATTTTTTTTTCTTGAGTTTGACGGCTTAATTAGGTGCAAAAGAAGTTTAGAGGCTTATTTGATTTTCTTGCAAAAGTTTAAGGGCTTAGTGAACCCTTAAACCATAAATATTTATGTTCTTTTTAAATTTTAAAATATCATATATCAAAATAAGCCCCTAAACTATCATTTATGGTCATTTTAAGTTTGATAGTTATTTAAGTCAAAAGAAAATTATTTCGACTAATAAGATGCTGACACATCACAAAGATTTTTTGACCAATTGCTAGTTTTGGGGACTAAAAGAAGAAAAATGACATAGTTTAGATATTTATTTTAACCAAAAAATAGTTTAGGGACTTAAAGTGACCAAAAATGATAGTTTAAGGGCATATTTTGTCCAGATCATAGTTTAAAGGCTAAAAGAAAGAAAAAACATAGTTTGAGGACTATTTTTTAGTTTAAACCTATTTAAAATGTACATTTTAAAAAGAGAAATTACGTTAAAAACAAATCAGAAATGACCCACATTCATCATGCTAAATCCCGAACAATTTTCTCAAAAAAAATAAATCCTGAACAATTGAAACAAAAATAAAATTATTCTTCAGAATGTGATCAAACGATTCAAAAAAATACAACGGAAAAGAAAAGAATCAGATCGTCTAGAGATTGATGAGGGCTTTAAGACAAACGGGATGACCATCGTTTTCTAAAAGATTCTCAATACCTCCACTTTGTAAGCCGAGGAAAACCAACAAAAAAAAACTGCAAGTAGCCCAAGACACTAAGCGACTGACAGGTTATTGATTTAAGGGGATCTGTTTATAATGTTATTTAATGAGAAACTCTGGGATTTGCTTAATGTCACGGCCCGCACCCTAGGGTCCGAGCCCAGCACACACCAGGCAGCTAAAGAGGCCATCCACGCCATTTTGGGCTTGCCATCACCCATCCGAGCTAGCCCATCACTTGGGGTTGAAGAGCCATTAGATATGGAAAGTATCACAAGACAATAAGCCTTATCCTCTTGAATATTTCCATATATGTTGTAATCCCTTATCTTTGGCAAGTTTGATCCAAATAGCTAGGATCAAAGGATATAATTGTACAACTTTACTCTTGTCCGTTGATTTACTTTCATCTTAGCCGTTGGATGTAGGGGGCTTCAAGTATAAATAGAGGCTCACCCCACCTCATTTTATCACTCATGATTTGAGTAATACATTGACCATTCACTCATTTCCCTCGGTTTTCTTTGCTAGCCATTTCCTTTCTTTGTTCTTTTCGTTTCCGCGACGATCCAAGCATTCTAGCTTAGATCAGTTTAGGCTTACTTGGTTGCTAAACCATCCAGAAAGTACCCAAGGCAACACGTCCTAGTTCGAGTGAATTTACGGACGTGACAGTTGGTATCAGAGCCAATTTTGTCGAGAGAAATGGCACCATAGAACGCCAGTGAGGTCACAACAACTGACCGTGAAACTCGTGCTGTAGCTGCCGGGAAGAAGCGAGAGAGTTCAAGGGATATTGTTGCAGCCTTGGACAAGAGGGTCGTCAGGCTTGAAGAGTCGATTGTCGAGCTTCAAGAGGCCCATGAGGAAGCCGATGAGCACCTCGAGAAGATTGATTCCATGAAGGAATACATTATAAAGGAGGTTAACGAGAATTTCGAGAACCTGTATGAGTCGTTGAACGATCAAGATCTCTCAATCAAAGCTGTCGTTGAAGCCGTGAAGAAAGAGATGACGAAAGAGGTGAAGAAGCTCAGTGCCGAGCTACTTCTCTACAAGAATGCCATGTTGAATGACATGATGGCCGAAGCAACTGTGCCCAAGCCCAGGATCGACGCCCCGAAGCCCAAGCCGTTCAAGGGGACCAGATTTGCTCAGGAAGTGGAGAACTTTATGTGGGGACTTGAGCAGTATTTCAAGGTAATGGGTATCGTAGAGGATACCTAAAAGGTAACAACTGCTTCGATTTATTTATTTGATGCCGCTTTGTTGTGGTGGTGATGTTGGTGCTCAAATGAGCAGCGTGGGGGCACCACTGTTGGAACATGGGCTAAGTTCCAAGCAGAATTGAAGGAGCAGTTTTACCCGGACAATGCCGAGAAGGAGGCAAGATCGAAGCTTAGAGCTCTAAGCATGTTGGGACCCTTAGAGACTATGTTCGAGAGTTCAGCGAGCTTCAACTTCTGATCCTAGATTTATCCGAGAATAATGTTTTTTTCCAGTTCATGGATGGACTAAAGCCATGGGCAAACACCGATCTAGAAAGAAGAGACGTGAATGAACTTTCTAAAGCCATGGCGATTGCCGAATCATTGAAGGAGTATAGTGCCAGCAGAAATGAGTCAACCAAACCAAAGCCAAAGTTACGTGGTAATGGAGGCAATGGTGGGGGAGACAACCCAAATAACAATTCTAATAGGCAATCCAACGCCAATTATGCAACCAACCAACCATGGAACCGGAATAAGAAAGGGGACGGGAATCTCAGATGTTTTGAGTGTGGAGGACCACACTACAAAAGTAATTGCCCACATAGACATAAAGTTGATGCCATCCAAGAAAAGCAAGATCAGGAGGAGACCCTCAAGCTTGGCTCCATCTTCAGTTGCATGAAGGTCAAGAAGGGTTCCAAGAAGAAAGGGCTAATGTTTGTCGACATCACCATTGCAGGCCAGAAGTTGAGTGCGCTAGTGGACATCGGTGCCTCAGAGTTGTTCATGTCCGAACAGGCCGCAAAGAAACTTAACCTTCATGTTGAGAAGGCAAGTGGGTTCATCAAGACATTGAATACCAAGGAGGCTCCGATTGCAGGAGTAGCAAAAGGAGTCAAACTCGAGATTGAGGGTTGGTCTGGTAAGGAAAACATCAAGGTAATTCCACTTGATGATTTCGACTTTGTCATTGGGCTTAGTTTCCTTGACAAGATTATTGCGTTTCCCGCTTCATTTGCCGATTGCTTGTGCATACTTGATTTGAGAGGCCAATGCATCGTTCCGGTAAACCGAGTAGCTGGATTTAAGGCCAAGATGCTTTCAGCCATCCAATTCAGCAATGGAGTTCGCAAGAAGGAGCCAACTTACCTAGCAATGTTGGTGACTAATGAGCCCACCATGACCGAGGATGTTCCAGCAAAAGTGGGACAAGTTTTGGCAGAATTTCGTGACGTGATGTCTGCCGAGTTGCCTAAGAATCTTCCATCGAAGAGGGAGGTCGATCACAAGATTGTGCTTGTGCCGAACGCAGAGCCACCCGCTAGAGCCCCTTACTAAATGGCTCCGCCAGAACTAGAGGAGTTACGCAGACAATTGAATGAACTCATTGGTGCAGGCTATATCCGACCATCAAAGACACCCTATGGTGCTTCGGTGCTCTTTCAGAAGAAACATGATGGGACTCTTCGAATGTGCATTGACTATCAGGCTTTGAACAAGCTTACTGTGAAGAACAAGTACCCGATCCCACTCATAACAGACTTGTTTGATCAACTTGGTGGTGCAAGGTGGTTCACCAAGTTGGATTTGCGGTCTGGATATTGGCAAGTGAGGATTGCAGAAGGAGACGAGCTGAAGACAGCTTGTGTAACACGCTACGGTTTGTATGAATTTCTTGTGATGCCATCCGGCCTCACGAATGCCGCCACCTTCTGCACCCTGATGAATAAGGTACTACAACCCTTCCTTGTCCAGTTCGTTGTAGTTTACCTTGATGATATTGTCATCTATAGCAAGAGCCTTAGGGAGCATGTGGAACACTTGGGGCAGGTGTTCGAGGTCTTACGGGAAAACAAGCTCTATGTCAAAGAGGAGAAGTGCTTGTTTGCTCAGATAGAGGTCCCTTTTCTAGGCCACATAGTTGGAGGTGGCAAGATCTGGATGGATGGGGCTAAAGTTTAAGCCATCGTAGATTGGGAGCCGCCAACCAAGGTGACAGAGTTGAGATCCTTCATGGGGCTAGCCAATTGCTACCGAAAGTTCGTCAAGGGTTACTCCAAGATTGCCACACCATTGATCGAGCTATTAAAAAAAGACAAGGGGTGGGACTGGAGCACCGAGTGTCAAGAAGCCTTTGAGAGACTGAAGAAGGCCATGGTGAGTGAGCCAGTGTTGGTGTTGCTGAATCACACCAAGCCTTTCGAGATTTATACTGATGCATCCGACGTTGCCATTGGTGGGGTCCTGATGCAATAGGGACATCCGGTTACATATGGGAGTCGAAATCTCAATGAAACCGAGAGGATATACACAATCCATGAGAAGAAGATGACAGCAGTAGTGCATTGCTTGCGTACTTGGCGTCACCACATACTTGGGTTGAGGTTTGTGGTATTCACCGATAATGTTGCCAATAGCTATTTTCTAACCCAGAAGAAATTTTCTCCCAAGTAGGCTCGTTGGCAGGAATTCCTTGCAGAGTTTGATTTTTCCACGGAATACAAGCTATGGAAAGTGAATTCTGTTGCCGATGCCTTAAGCCGAATGTACAACATGGAGTTTGTTAGCTTGCCGAAAGGACAGTTGTTAGAGTGCATCAAGGAGGGGTTGTCACATGACCCAACGGCCAAAATATTGATCGAGTATGCCAAAGAAGGGAAAACCAGAAGGTTTTGGCTCGAGGGGGACTTGCTTTATTCCAAAAGACAATGCCTCTACGTGCCTCAATTTGGAAAATTACGCAAGGAGCTCATGAAGGAATGTCATGACTCTAAGGGGGTCGGGTATCCAGGGATGAATTAGAGCATGACACTAATCAGCGAGCACTACTATTGGCCACACATGGGCGAGGATGTTGAAGCCTATGTGATGACTTGTCTTGTGTGCCAACAGGACAAGGTGGAGATAAAGAAACCAGCGGGACTATTGCATCCATTGCCCATTCTCGAGCGACCATGGGAGAGCATTTCCATGGACTTTATTGTCGGTTTGCCTAGCACTGATGGCATGTCTACTATTATGGTTGTTGTTGACAGGTTTTCGAAGTATGGGACGTTTATTCCAACGTCTAAGGCATGCCCAGTAGAGGAGGCAGCCCGTCTTTTCCTCAAGCACGTGGTGAAGCTTTGGGGAGTGCCAAAGACAATCATTAGTGACCGAGACTCGCGGTTCACAGGGAAGTTTTGAACCGAGTTGTTAAAGCTCTTGGGATCAAGTTTGAACTTCTCAACTAGTTTCCACCCACAGACTGACGGGCAAACCGGGCGAGTGAAAGCTTTGTTGGAGATTTATTTGAGGCACTATGTGACTGCCACACAACGTGACTGGCCGAAGCTATTACATGTGGCCCAGTTTTCCTACAACTTGCAACGGAGCGAGGCGACCAACCAAAGTTCGTTTGAGATCGTGATGGTGCAACAACTGCTTACACCCAACGTGGTTGCTACCAAGTATGAGGGGCCTAATGCATCCATTGCCCATTCTCAAGCGACCATGGGAGAGCCTTTCCATGGACTTTATTGTCAGTTTACCTAGCACTAATGGCATGTCTATTATTATGGTTGTTGTTGACAGGTTTTCGAAGTATGGGACGTTTATTTCAGCGTCTAAGACATGCCCAGCAGAGGAGGCAGTCCGTCTTTTCCTCAAGCACGTGGTAAAACTTTGGGGAGTGCCAAAGACAATCATCAGTGACAGAGACTCGAGGTTCACAGGGAAGTTTTGGACCGAGTTGTTAAAGCTCTTGGGATCAAGTTTGAACTTCTCAACTAGTTTTCACCCACAGACAGACGGGCAAACCGAGCGAGTGAATGCTTTGTTGGAGATTTATTTGAGGCACTATGTGACTGCCACACAACGTGACTGACCGAAGCTATTAGATGTGGCCCAGTTTTCCTACAACTTGCAATGGAGCGAGACGACCAACCAAAGTCCGTTTGAGATCGTGATGGTGCAACAACCACTTACACCCAACGTGGTTGCTACCAAGTATGAGGGGCCTAATCCAGCAGCACACAAGTTTGCCAAGGAGTGGCAAGAGAATCACGACTTAGCCCGAGCTTGTTTACACAAGGCATGGAAGCGGACCAAGAAGTGGGTAGATCGAAAGCGTAGGGACGTGAACTTCTGAGTGGGTGATCAAGTCCTTGCCAAAATCATCGGGATCTTTCGCGACAAGAACATGCACAAGGGTCTTGTGCGAAGATACGAGGGTCCATTCGAAGTTGTGAAGTGAGTAGGCACTATGGCCTATAGATTGGAGTTGCCATCAACCATCCGAACTCATCCAGTGTTCCATGTCAGTCAACTCAAGCCATACCATCAAGATGAGTCAGATCCGGATTGAGGCAAGTCACATTGAGCGCCAGTCGGAGTGAAGGTCTCCTATGAGAATGAGGTTCGAGAGATCCAAGCAGAAAGAGTCATTTGACGGCAAAACTATCGGCCGAGGCACGAATACTTTGTTTAGTAGAAGAGATTTCCCGACAGTGAAGGTAGTTGGGAACAAGCCGAGGCCCTTTGGCAATTCAAGAACCAAGTGGAGCACTACCATACCAGTCGGGCGACGAGAGCGTCGCCAGAACCACTGGGGGAGATTGTCACGACCCGCACCCTAGGGTCCGAGCCCAGCGTACACCAGGCAGTTGAGGAGGCCCTCCAAGCTATTTTGGGCTTGCCAGCACCCATCCGAGCTAGCCCATCACTTGAGGTTGAAGAGCCATGAGATATGGCAAGTATCACAAGACAACAAGCCTTATCCTCTTGAATATTTCCATATATGTTGTAATCCCTTATCTTTGGCAAGTTTGATCCAAATAGCTAGGATCAAGGGATATAATTGTACAGCTTTACTCTTGTCCGTTGATTTACTTTCATCTTAGCCGTTGGATGTAGGGGGCTTCAAGTATAAATAGAGGCTCACCCCACCTCATTTTATCACTCATAATTTGAGTAATACATTGAGCATTCACTCATTTCCCTCGGTTTTCTTTGCTAGCTATTTCCTTTCTTTTTTTCTTTTCGTTTCCACGACGATCCAAGCATTCTAACTTAGATCAGTTTAGGCTTACTTGGTTGCTAAACCGTCCAGAAAGCACCCAAGGCCGGACGTCCTAGTTTGAGTGAATTTACGGATGTGACATTAATCATATCTAATCTCAATTCCCAAACCCACAGATGATTGATTTAAGGGTTAAGATACGCATTTATGTTTACATGCTCAATTAATCATCATGTTATGTGCCTCTTTGGATTTCGTGGGCACCATATGCTCAATGTTTTTATTTACAATAATACGCGACAACAATATGTGAATACTGGGGAGTCTAACATATAGCAAAATTACGATGTGATTATGGTGCGACACCAACTGAAATATTACAAAACGTAAAACTTAAAATGTTATTCATCAACTTAAAATGTTACATTTTTATAACATTTTAAGTTGGTGGTCTCACGACTAGTGTCGATACTTAGAGACAAGCTATGTTACTTAACACCCCTAAAATGTTATCAGAAGTGACAAGTATTGATATTCGGAGCTAAGTTTTGATACGTAACCACCGATCTAAAATATTGCAAAAAAAGTTTAACACTTTAGGTTGGCGGGTAACATTTTAGGTTCCGTATTTTGTAATATTTCAGTTGGTGCCACACCATAGATGTACCGTAATCCTGCTGCACCCTAGACTCACCAGTGACAACGGAGTATTTATACAATATTTATATACGTACTCGTATATATATACACTCATATTTATACAATATTTATATACGTACTCATATTTATACAATATTAAACTTGTTGTTTTAATATATATTTTCCCTTCGAAAGAAGCATGAATTGTAGTTCAAATTAATTAATAGGTATTCAAAGAATAATTGAATTAAAAAATTGAGATGAATTTAACTTCAATGATATTAAAATTAGCATGAACTTAAAGGTTTTAGATATAATTTAATTTATTAAAAAAAACTATGACATAAATATAAATTAATTACAAAAATCAAAAGATATAAATTTAATTTTGTTAATTTTAAAATTTAAATAGACTTGAAAATAATGAGAGGTCATGGCTTAAATGAAAAATTAACCCCTAAATTATATCTTTTGTTTGTTTTTAGCCCTTAAACTATTCTTTGATCAAAATAAATCCTTAAATTATTATTTTCGGTCACTTTAAGTCCGATAATTATTGAAGTCAAAAGAAAATTATTTCGACTAATAAGATATTGACACATCACATAGATTTTTTGATCAATAGATAGTTTAGGGACTAAAAAAAGAAAAATGACATAGTTTAGGTGTTTACTTTGACCAAGAAATAATTTAGAGACTTAAAGTGACCAAAAATTATAGTTTAAAGGCTTATTTTGACCAAAAAATAATTTAAAAATTAAAAGCAAACAAAAAACATAGTCTAAGAGCTGATTTTTCATTTAAGCTATAAATGGGTGGATTTTGCGTTTGCATGCCAATTGCCAACGGTCATTCATGCAAATTGTTAAATAAGAAAAATACTTAATATATTAAAGTTATTAATATTGTAACTACAAAAAAAGCTTTTCAATTAATATGCATAGATCATATATATATATATATATATTGAACAATTTTTATTTAGGAGATAGAGAAAGAAAATTTTATTCATATTAAGTCTTAAACTCATAACTTAAGAAAATAGAAGCATGTCAACTGAAAGTTTTAATCACATCATCTAAAGATTTTTTTACTTTAAATACAAAAAATGATAATGGGAACATTTAAGTTATCAATGTCTGGAGCAGTAGCGCATAATGTTAACATTCCTCAAAAGCAACGAGAATACAACCGGAATGTCTCTTGGGAGATTGGGATTCTTTTATGGCTTAAGTGTTAAATATGTGTTTAAATTATAATTTTTTTTAATATGTGTCTAAAGTTTTTTTTTTGGTCAAGTAGGTGTTTAATATTTTTAAAGTTATTCGTTTAGATGTCTCGTCGTTAACTTACTTTAAAAATCGCTATATTTATCAAAATTCACAAAATAACCTTAAAATCTATAAATCCTTAAATTCAACCACTGTAGTCGCCATTCATCACGCTGTCGGCGACGTAATGAAGTTTTCTTCTCTTGCCACAAGGCTCGAACGTCGTTCGTCAGCCGATCGATCGTCATTTGCCGTCGATTGTTTTTTTTCGCGAGTTCGACTTTATTTCGACAATAGACACGTCGTCCGTCGACTATCGACAATGAAAGAATGGGAGAAATGACCGTGGAGTCGGTGATGAAAATGGTGAGCACGCCGTCGACGATCGATGTCGGTAACGACTGAAATCGAGATTTGGTACTTAATAATTTAGGGATTTGAGGATTTTTGAGAATTTTAGGATATTTTTGAAAATAAAACATGTCACGTGTCATGTTTTTATTGGCTAACAGAATTTTTTTACCGGCTGTTAATGGCAAGGCACCTAAATAGTAAGTTTTAAAATGTTACACACTTATTTGGTCCGAAAAATAATTTAGGCACCTATCTGAAAAAAAGTATAGTTTAACACTTAAGCTTTATTATTTTAATTTATTGAATAATTTTAGAAGAAAAAAAAGGGAAGAGGGGGTTGGGTTTAGTGATGTTGTAATTCAAAGGGTGTTTCTTTTGAAAGTAACCACTACAATTCAAGTATAAACGAATCCATGAATGACGGGAAAAGGAAAAGGTAAGCTTAAGATCAAAGACAAAGAAGAACCCAATGGATCAACATTTTATAAAACTCGAGTGTTTGTTCGTAAACAATAAGGAAAAGAAAAGAAAATGGGGGAGAAAACCCCTTAATAAGCCGTCATATGAAAGATAAGTTGTCAGAATTATGACATATAAGGGACACTGTAACCTCCATTTGTCTCCTCCTACCTTATGTCTTACGAGTTACGACCATAGAACCCCCCAGCTTGGAGAAAGTCTAAATAAAACCCGTTTAAAAATATACTACTTAAATTACGGCTAACATATTTTTTTATAAAAAACAATAAAAATTTATGTAAAAGGAGTAAAGATTTTAGTAGAGCTAAAATTCTTATTAACTAGGAGAGAATTTGTGTAGATTTTATCTTATGTAAGAATTTGTGTAGCTACATAAATTTTTATATTATAACTTAAATTCTTATCATTTGTGTAAGAATTTGTATAAATTATTTTAAAAATATAATATATATAATTTAATTAAAATTTTATTTTAAGTAATTATTAATTGTATGTTGAGTCTTTGAGATTTTTAATCTTTATTAATTAATTTAATGGTGTTCATCGGTATTCAGTGTTAGTGGTGTTCAACCGTGTTCGACGCACGTGGTAGACTCATCTCTTATATTATAACCTAAATTCTTACCATTTAAGTAAGAATTTGTGTAAATTGTAAAAATGTATGTAGTTATATAAATTCTTACTAAAAAATTGTATAAAATCACCTTATTTTAGCCGCACCGCAAGGGTACTTCACCCTAAAGCTACCCCAGCTTGCTTCTATTCTAATGCCATTAAATCATACTTTATTTGTAGCTTCTTTTAGTAAATTTTAATTTAATAATAATATACATATGTCGTATGTTTTCATTACGCTTCATTCTTCTGTTATTTCGTTTGTTTTTTGCTTATAATTTTGTTAATATTGTATTTGCAATTAGTAAGATCATCCTAGCACTCTTTTTCTTCTATTTAAATTTAGAAAAGTTTTTTAACGAGGTTTGTATCAATGTCCTTCAGGTGGTCGTTGACTTAATAAAATACCTACTTTAATTTTTCAAAAAAAAAAGATTTGAGTTAGTATCTCTATGTTATTTTCTTTAATAAATTAATGTTGTGGCGGAACTCAACATTATTTATTAAGGAAACCATTTAAAATATTTAAATTTAAGGGGCCAACAATATAAATTATATGTTTTAAGGGACTATAATACAATTTTTATTATTATTTCAATTTGAAAATTTTTTCACTTTTTAAAATTTGGGGGCATCACCCCACGAGTCCCTCTTAAGTTACACCCTTGGATTAATGTCATCCAATAAGATGATGACAAGTCAATTTTGATGATGTGATAGTATGGTTGACATGTATTTTTTTAATATGTAATTTTAAACTAATTAATTAATTTTAAAACTCTTCATTCTTACCATCACGTTATCAAATTTGACCCATCATCATCAAATTTGACTTGTCATCATTGATATGGCAAGATAGTTAGTGATAACGACTGATGTGGAAGCAAATAGCGACCATAAGCATATAATTTAATGGCTCTATCGTATGAGAACAATTAAAGGCTAAGGTTGATACAAGCAGGAGTTCGAGAGCTAAATTGATAAAATTAAAAAGAGGGAGAACATTTTTGGTTTTGGAATACTACAAGAATTAAATTGATGCAATTAAAAAAGAGGGACATTTTTACAAATTTAAGATTACTAAATGGAAAAAAATATTGCTCAAGTCATTTTTAATATCTGTGAGGTCAACAATTAACGATAAATCTGAACAAAAATTAGGGGAGGAATCAAAAACTTTAAACAAAATATACTAGCAGGACGTTTACACATGTAAACCAATTTAAAGAATTACAAAAGAAAAAGTGTGGTGATTTCATGCAATATACAAATAGAGGCATAATCAATTGGTATGGCGTAAAACTTTTAAATTATACATTTTTTGATTATTAGATAAATAAAAAATAATAGTTGAAATTAACGGTAGAAAATGTAAGAATTTTAAGGTGAAAAGTGTATAATACTCAATTTAAAATTTTAATGTCAATGACTAATTTTCACTCGTCTAACAATTTTAAACAAAATGTAAAACTTAAAAAAGTTTAAGTTGTGTAGTTACATCCCAAGTTTATATATATTGAAAATAAATAAAGGAAAACAAGAAAAAGAAAGGGGAAGATGACTGCCTCGTAAAGGGAGTAAGAATCAAGGCCTAGATCTAGTCTTCCTTGGACTAATTTGGATGCATGCCCTTTACGTAAACCGCTCTCATTTTATCCGTCTTCTTTTTCTTTAAAATACTTTGAATCTCTCTGGGTATACCGTTTTTTCCCGGCAACCAAACAGGTTTTTTCCAATCCAAAAAATTTTACTATATTTTAATACTTTGGATCTCTCTGCGTATACCGTTTTTTCCTAACGTTGAATAAACAGTAGGGTTTGGGATCCTTTGCAACAAACTCCATTATTAGGGCAAGGTACCCTATCGAATATCGATCCTTGTTGACTGGGCTTTTCCAATATTTTGTCTGCCGCATCTTTATTCCCCTGGCCCTGGTTGAAAGAAAAAGCTTATGATCAGCTCAGTTGGTCTTGCCAGAAAGCTTTGCATTTTAAAATCGTTTAAATTACATCTTCCACCTTCGTCCTATTGATTTTGGGCAATGTAAAAAGCGAGGAAATTTAATGTCAGAATTCTTTGAGAAATTTGTTTACAGTACAAAAATAAAGCAGATTGACAACCGATAATCATATCAGATTCCAGTTTCATTACGAAACAAAGATGTGGACGCAAGTTGGGGGTACTGTTGTTGAAGATTTTAGCCCCAAATGAAATGATCTTCGAATCAGAAAACCCAGAATTTCGGGATCTTTTAAAGCCTTTTACTTTTTCCTGTTTTTGGTTTTAGCTCTGCGTCTAGTCCCTGTGTTCTTTAGACTTTTAAAGTTTAATCCCTCTGCTTCTAGTCCCGAAAATTTAATCACTGGCCTGAGTTCAACCGATGACATTCTTTGTTAATTTTAATATGTAATGTTTTCGTAATTAGAGGTATATTTTAAAAATTAATGTTTAGTTAATGAAATTCAACAAAAGAAATAATTAACAGTTTAATCAATTGTACTTTAATTAAAAAACTAAAAATTTTGGAATTAAAAAATAGGCTTCATATACCATTTGGCTGAATTTTTTTAGGGTAAACTACATGAATGACCACTTAATTATAGGGTTGGTGTCGATATAACCATCATACTTTTAGTTTTGACAATACTACCATTTAACTATTTAAATGGTATCAATTAAACCACTCACTATTAAAACATAATAGAAGAGAGATGACATGATAGTTAACGAAAAAATGTATAATTATACATTTGATTTTTGTTATTTATCTATTTTAACAATTTGGTCATAATTTTAAATTAATTTAATAATAAAATTAACTAATCAAAAAATAATACATGTCACTACCTAATTGATTTTATTATTTTTTATTAATTTATTTCAATAATTTTTTGACACGTTTAATAATTTTTATCCAAAATTAGACAGTGACACATGACAAATAATTTTTTATCCAAAATTAGACAGTGACATGTGTCACCGAGTTGTTTGAAAAACATTGGAGTAGCGTTTGGTTCCCATGGGATTTGTACCAGAGACGTACCGGATTAAAAGAACAAACTCTAACCACTGAGCCAGGACTATTTTTGGGATAACAGGCTTTATTAAACATTTACAATAGGAATGGCGGGTCGGATTTTCGATCGCCCCAACCCGAGAAATGAATATTTGAACCCGACCCGGGTGATTGTGATATCTAACCCGCCCCGAGTAAATTTGTTTTTTTTTTATTATTCAAACAATAACGATTTCTTATTATACAAGAACAGAAGATCAAAAAGGGAAAAAACGTGATTTCATAAAATAAGTTTGACTGATAAATATATAATCTAAAATGGCAGTAGATTTACCTCATTTTTTATTCAAAACAACAATTGAATTAAAGTACACATTAAAGAAAACAAGAAAGCAAAAAATAAACTGCATGAAACAGATCTGAAACATTTTTACATTCTAGAAAAACAGCAACAAACTAGAAAAACTCAAATAAAAAACAAACATGTAAATCGAAAATATGTAAAAAAAATAAACATATAAATCTGAAAAAGAATGAAAACTTGAGGGAAAACGAAAGTGAAAAACAAAAAATAAAAAAAATGAACAAAAAACAAGCAAGTCTGAAATGTTTCAGCAACAATAGAAAATTATAACAAGAAAATATATGGAATGAAATGGGAGGCACAGAAGAAGAAATGGAATAGAAAAGTTAGAACATGTAAATTATAATATCCAAATGAAGAATGAAAAAAAGAGAGAAAGAAATGGGAGCAGAGAAGAAGAAATAGGAGGCGGAGGAGAAGAAATGTGAAACTCTAATATATATATATAGGAGTAATGTTGTAATTATACTCGGGTCGGAGATATTTTACCCTAAACCCGACCCCAACTTTATTCATCATATAACCCGCCCTAGCTCGCCCTGAACTCAAAATTCAAAATAAAAAAACTCGACCCTATTAAATCGGGTCGAGTCGAAATCTGTCAGGTTCGGGTTAAATTATCATCCCTAATTTATGTATGAAGAAAATTAAAGAGGTAAAATTAAGACCCAAACCCAAACTGAAAAAAGCAGCAGTAAATCTCTAATCTGTTCATATCGATGTAACTTCTTTCGCTCATTGATTATGCAGAACAATTCCTTAAGAGTCCTAAAATTAAGTCCACGAGCCTCTTTTGTACCTTCCATCGTAAAAGTTTTTCCAGTCCCTGTCTGCCCATAAGCAAAAATGCATGCTTGAAGCCATCTAGAACCGAGGTCGCAAATGGGGATGCGTCTTGAAAAACATCAGCCGAATAAAATAAGAAATGTAAACATATAAATGAGAATCATACTACCATTGCTTCGAGTCCGTAACAGCTATAAGTCATGGCATTACCTTTAGGGGCGGGGCGGATCTTGATCAAATAAGTTGAGGGGCATACTTAAAATTTTTGAAAATTTTAGAAGTTTAGTATTAGATTTTTAGAACTTTTAAAAATTTTAATTTAAATATTTAGAGGTCTAATAAAAATTAAAAAAAATGTAGATGTAATAATTTTTTTAAAAAAATTAAAAGGACTTGATTAAAATATTTAGAAAAAAATAAAATTTAATATAAATTTTAAAAATTTTGAAGAGGCCAAATTAAAATTCTTTAAAATTTAAAGGAGTAGAAAGCAAATTGCCCAAAACTTTGGGGAGCCAGGGCCCCTCTAGCTCCCACCAAGGTCCGCCTCTGATTACCTTGGTTAGCTTGAGGGCCAAAAACAGCATCGAACTTAAAGGTTTTCTTGGGAGCACCGTTTGATATCACAGTAAGTTCACCATCTTTTCCATATTCAAAATCAATAGGCATTGAAGCTCCTGCTGCTATTTCTTCAGAATTTAGAGGCCTACACCGACAAAAGACTCTTATGTTGCCTGCAAGAAATAAGAAATTTCAGTTTGGGATTGGGTCTTAATTTTACCTCTTTAGTTTTCTTCCATATGTAAGCCTTTAATAAATCTGTTGTTAATCATATCATAAAAGTAGTTTTGGCTCAGTGGTTAGAGCTTGATCTTTTACTTCAGTACGCCCCTTGGTTCAAATCCCATTGGAACTAAACGCTACTTACAATATTTTTCAAACAACTTGACGGTAACACGTGTCACGGTCTGGTTGGATGAAAAATTATTGAAATAAATTAATAAAAATAATAGTTAGTAAAATCAATAATTAGATGGTGACACATGTCATCTTTTGATGAGTTGATTTTATTATTAAATTAATTTAAATTATGACTAAATTGATATAATAAGTAAATAACAAGGATCAAATGTGTAATTATACAGTTTTTAGTTAAATGCCACGCTATCTCTTTTGTTAGGTTTTAATGATAAGTGGTTTAATTGATACTATTTAAATAGTTAAGTGGTCTTATTACCAAAATTAAAAGTATGGTGGTTATAACGACACAGACAACATAGTTAGGTGGTCATTCATGTAGTTTACCTTTTTTTTAATAAATGTGGTATCTAAGTTTGGTAATTTTTACAAATGTGTTGCATGTATTCGACAATGTGATACTCGTGTTTGTTAAGAACTAATTTTGTACCTCAATTCGACAATTTTTACATTTGTCGATCCTAAATTTGACGGCTAGGGTGTGACCCTTGTAGGTTCATGTAACGTTAGCAGTAATATCTAGAACAATTCTAATATTACAAGCAATGCGTGGCATCTAGCAATGCATCATTGCTACCTAAGTTATATGAAGTCGTGGTTCGACATAACCTTTTTCGTAATTAACTCTTTTTCATGTATTACATCTTTTTGTCCTCATATCTAGATCGGACAAAAGTCATGGAATAGTCATACTTGTATAGTCCATCTAATATTTCTTGATATCTTGAGTAGACTATTATAAACGAATAACTATGATATCCCATATCAATTTATTTGAGCATGACCATGCATTTTCTAGTCTCACTCAATCAAGTGGCCTATGATATTACTCCTATTATGTAAGAGGGACAACTCCTATCTTGATCAACCATATTCCGCTACATAGATTGCGACATATCCTATATTAGTCTTTATAGTGTAGTCAGTTACGACACACGTTTGACCGCATCAAAATATGCCACTCACGATGTTGAAATAATGATGATATCAAGTCTGAGGATCATACATGTAGTTATCACTATGAGCAATGTTATGACTGTCACATAATAATCCAAGAAACATGATCAGCGGGTCAGTCCAGTATGTCATTCTCTAACACATACTTATGTATTGATTTTGACATCTTAATGTCAATGACAACACTTTGTCATCAAGCAACTACATATTAGTCTTAATATATTATTGTTGTCCATGCCCACAATAATCTCGACTAAGGACATTCAAGAATAACTATATTATTCTAAGGACTTTATTATAATTCAATTTATTTATAAATGCACAGAATAAAACTGAAAATAATAATGGTTGTATATTAATAAACATGATAAAATAAGTAAGTCTCTTACAACCATCTCTTGATTGGTCTTTGAGCATACTCCAACAGGGTGATGTGCGATTACAAAAAAATGAAAGAAGAAAGGAGATGAGATCTTCAATCTGATCACTCCTCTCACAATCGGCCTTTCCTTTTTGATCACTCTCATGAACCGATCCCCAAATTCCCTCATTTGATTCATGTGCTTCAATCCCTTTAAATAGGTGTGAACGTGAGCTGTTGCATGAGAATTTGGTGGAGAGTAGGCTTTCATTTTGAATTTCAAATATGGGAGATAATGTAGCTGACTTAAAATAAATAAAATGAGGATAATATCCTTTGCATTTTGAATTGATCGGCTGAGAATCCTAATCGATTTAATCACTTCTTGCCATTGCAGGCTTCAGCAATTGGCTCAGCAAATCGTCCTACACCACAAAAGAGCAAAAGAGAAGCATTTTTTCTACAAAATGTAATAAAATGCATGGTCAAGCCTATTGAACTAAGAAATTACAAACTTATGCATGAATGACTACAAATACAACTAAAATGAGCTCAAGTCTAACAATAATATGAGTAAAAATGGTAGGAAAACAGTATTTTTCAACACCTAACACCCCCTAAACTCGAAATATTGCTTGTCTTTAAGCAATGCAAAACTAACAAACACTTTCCAAAACATCAAACACGAACAAGTTGCATACTGACTTCATTCCTCAAAACCATGGCAACTAGCATAATTACCTTTGTGACCTTAGGCAAACCATAGAAAAATTAATCAAAATTCAATATGATGCAAGTGAAATGTGTGCGTAGTTATGTACAAGCTAATCATAGGAGTTCCAAGCAAAACCATAGTTTTATTAACTTGTCAAGGCAAGCGATCTAACTAGAGCCAGTTTCGGGCACCTCTAGTGATTCCCCCTTTTTGGTACTAGAGCCAAATAGACACCTCTAGCATTTTTAAAATCCCTATGACTAGAGCTAGTTTTGGGCATCTCTAGCAAAGGTTCATTCATCGTTCATTTTTTCGCTAGAACCAGTTGGGCACCTCTAGCGAAGGTTCATTCATCGTTCATTTTTTCGCTAGAGCCAGTTGGCCACCTCTAGCATTTTTCTAATATTTACTTACCTAAGGTTCACTAGGTTCTCCTAGATTAACAAGACACAACAGTGTTTATTAAAGGTGCATCATAACAAAATCTTAAGCAACTTTCCATGCTAAGCCTAGAGTCAAAATTTCCCTTACCCTAATGTTATGGCAGATAAATCATTAGCAGACATCACTACAAGTTATTAACAAGTTCAGTCAGGTAAACTGTCATGGCAAGTGACACAAATTATCATGAAAAATGCATACTAACATGAAAAACATTAGCTGAAAAGCAAATGCAACTAAACATGAAACAACCAAGATAATCCCCCCAAACTTAAGGAAAACATTGTCCTCAATGCATGAAAACAAAATGAAAACAAGAAGAAAAAATAAAAATGAGAATGCAAATGCTAGTCCGAGAGGTCGTCACCTCTATCTCAAAGTTCCCTGTTGGCCATGTGCTTAATACACTTTCCAGTATGTGTTGGTTGCTGTCTTGCTGGTGGTGTATGGGTTAGAGCTTTAATTTCCTCTACCTCATCCTTTGGCTCACCCATCGTATCAACTTCCTTAAGTGGTAAAGCTTTACGTTTCGTAGGCTTCGGTGGTTGTGTAACCGATGGTGGGGACATCAACGGAGAGGACGTAGTGCCTTTAAAATCTGCAGGATTAACAGTCGATTCAGTGCGCGTCGGTTCAGTCATTGGTTTCTTACCTTTATCCTTGGCAGCAGTTGATGCAACAGTTTTCTTCTCAATTGGGCCAGATTACCAACCTCACTTGCCGTGGTAAGTAACTCTGTCGGGAACACATGGAATGGTACATTGTAATTGGGGTACTTCTCCAAAATGATTCGTGCTAGTGCAACATCCCTATCCTTGATATACCGCACGAGCTTCATTTCTCGCTTCTCTTTCCAATTTTTCCAACAAAGGGCGTACTAGGCCGACCATCCCTTGGGAACTTGATGGGGTAAATTTATTTGGTGCAGTGTCTTTTGCCGCGGCATATGCACTTGCCGAGGCAACTGGGATAGCTGGTTTTGGTGCAGCTAGTCGTGTCATTTCTTCTTGCATCACTCACATGTATTGTGCCTTTGTCCACCATCTCCTTTTTGGCAGTCGTTCATTAGTTGGCTTGATTGGTACCTTTTATTTCTCGTACAAAATAGATATTAAGTTGGGAAAATATAATGCTCCTATATCATTTTTACTGCATACATAAATCTCATTCACAATTATTTTCCCAACATTAATAACACGCTTATGAATAATATAGTGCAATAATAACAATCAGGACAACAAAACAGTGGTGTTATGTGTGGTAGACGTTAAATGAGTCTTAATAAAATTAATCCACAACTTAGCTTCAGGTTTTAGCATGATGCAATTTACCGTTCCTTTAAGCTTTCCCTTGTTCCATTCCGTTCCTTTAATGGTAAGGTCTTTCAAAACTTGGTCCATCTTTTTACGTGTCACGTTCTCCACGAACTTAGCATGTTCGTATTTTTTGAAAAACAAAACATAATAGGCATTGATGGTGGTAGCGTCGAGAAGAATGACCCTGCCACTTACAAATACAACCGGGTTATCTGGACTGGAAATATGAGAATAAAATTCTCTTACCATGAGACATTTACTCCATTCGGTTGTTCACAAAATATTGGCCATTCGCGACTCTCGATTGTGGCATATATGGACTCCTCAAGACCAAAACTCGAGTGAGGCATTTTATAGGCAGAACTCGTCTTGTCGTGAACTTCTATTCGAACCGCTTCTACGCTGCCGCTGTGGTAAACTTACGGTATGATGGTTGTGGCATGCGTGAGGGACAAATTTCGTCCATGGTTTTGAGGTTTGTAGACATGATTTCGGTTCAATAATAAGAAGAAAAAGAAAAACTCAAGATTTCAACAACGGAGAAAAGAAAGTGTAAAGAAGATGCAGTGAATATGAGAGAATAAATGAATGGGAAAGATAAAGGGTTGGTGTTATAATGGTGAAGTGAATGGAGTGTGATGGAAAAGTGAAAGGTTAAATGAAGTCTCACCAATGGGTGAAAAAGAAAATAATGATGAAAGGGGAAGATAGTGGTGCAGCTAGAGTTAAGGGAAAAAATGGATGAAATATTACCAGGTTTGAAAATAATTAGGTATTTAAACCTACATTAACCGTCGGCCCTTGATCTCCCTTGCGGAAAAATTCCCAACAAATTCTTCAATCCTTCTCTACTTTGACCTCTTGACCTAAAATAAATAAAAGAAAGAGATTAAAATAAAATAAAAAGAAGAGAAAAAATTAAAATTCAAAAATAAAAGAGATAAAAGAAAGATAAATAATAAAATTCAAAAACAATTTAAAACAAACAACCTAACTAACCGAAAATAACAAATTGAAAATTTAAACTAAAATTAACCAAAAAACTAATTATAAAAAAATCCAAATAAATAAAGAGATAAATAAAAATCCCCAAACAAATTAAAATAATAAAAATCCAAAAATACAAGTCCCATAAAAATAACTGAAAAAATAAAATGAAAAAATCCTTAGTGAGAGTATTTTCATGCATCTCCCAATGAGATTGTGAGCTTGTCTCTCTCAACATGGCTTCCAACATAGTGCTTTAATTTTTGCCCATTAACCTTGAACTCGGATCCATTCTTGATTGATCAGATCAAAACGACATCATGGGAGTAAAGTTTAACCACCTCGAATGGTCCAGTCCATCATGATTTAAGTTTACCTGGAAAGAGTTTAAGGCGTGAGTTATGAAGAAGAACCATTTGCCCTGGCAAGAATTGTCGTGGCAACATCTTTCTATCATGCCATCTTTTTATTTTCTCCTTGTACAGCTTGGCATTTCCATATGCGGATGCTCAAAATTCTTCAATCTTATTCAGGTCTAACAAACGCTTCTATCCAGCTTTCTCCCAATCCATGTTCATTGTTGAAATGACCCAATGAGCTTTGTGCTCAATCTTTACAGGAATGTGACAAGACCCGCAGTAGACAAGTCTATAGGGAGACATGCCTAAGGGTGTCTTGTATACGGTTCAGTAAGCCTAAAGTGCACCATCGAGCCTAACAGACCAATCCTTGTGTGAAGGATTTACAGTTTTCTCTAAGATATTTTTCAATTCGCGGTTGGAGATCTCGGCTTACCCGTTAGTCTGCGGGTGATATGTCGTGGCAATTTTATGGGTAACCCCAAAACGTAGCAACACCTTAGAAATAAGTTTGTTTTTAAAATGCTTGTCCCCATCACTGATAATTGCCTTCGGCACTCCAAACCGTGAGAATTTGTTTTTTTTTTGTATAAATCTTTGAACAGTCTTTGAGTCATTTCTGGGAGTTGCAACTGCTTCAACCCACTTGGACACGTAGTTCACAGTGGGTAGAATGTAAAGGTTGCCATATGATGACGGAAAAGGACCCATAAAGTCAATGCCTCAAACATCAAACAATTCTACCTAAAGAATATTTTGCAATGACACCTCATGCCGCCTTGAAATATTCCCAGTTCTTAGACATTGATCACACTGCTTGTAGAACTCATGAGCATCTTTATAGAGAGTAGGCCAATAAAAGCCTGATTATAAGACTTTTGCTGCTGTGCGAGTTCCTCCTATCATACCCGTATTTTGACCGGGGGTACCCGTATATACATAAAAATAAGGCCATAAATAAATAGTAATATATAAATAAATATACAATGAATAAATAAATATAATAAAACCCAATAAATGTCCATTTTACACATAAATGTCCAGATTACATACAAAAACACTCAAATCCCACACGAAACACACAAGGCCCAATTTGCACTCGTATTCCCGCCCATTTTTTGTTATAACCCACCAAAGAAACACAAAAATAAATCTGGTTTTCTTTTTCCCGCCCAAAAAAGAGCTATGTGGTGTCTTTTCATTCGTCCAAACTATTTCACCCAGATTTAGGTTTTGCTGACGTCAGGGTCTGACTCATGTATAAATAGAGAGAGAAGTTTGTCAGATTCATTAATAACTAATTATTAAAAAAAATAATAATAAAATATGGTAATAATGAAGGAGAGAGAATGATCTTTACCTCGAAAATCGAAGAAGTTGTTCGGGAGGTAAGTCGCTACTGGTCGTCGGGTTGCCAAAAGCAGAAACGTTGCCGGAGATCGAGCTGAAAGTCAAGAAGTCGCCAGTGGTTGAAACGTCATTGGAGCTGCCGTAACAAATGTAATCTTCCCTCCAATATTTGTTACATGCAAAAATACTAAAACATGTTAGTTTAGCCTAAAAATAGTAATAAAAATAAATATAAATGGATCGAAAGTTTTATGGTGGCCGGAGTGTTTTTAGGGTTCGGTCAAAGTTGAAAAAGGCTCGGGTTGGGTAGATTTAAGCTTAGGATGGGGAAGAAGGGTAGATTCGATTGAATCCGGGCTTAGATCTAGGTATAGAATTGAAAAAAAGATTTTTTGGGTATTTTAGGGTTCTGAAGCGGCGGTCGAAAATCGCATCACGACAGCCGACCGAAACCAAATGACGGCCGAAAGTTACAGACGTGGCCGACGGTGACCAGTGTAGGGAAGAAGGTGACCAAAGACAATGGCCAGTGGAGTTCGGCACCGCTTCTGGCAGCCGGCGATCAAGTCGGGAATGGTTTAGGGCAGCGGTGATGGATCGAATGTGGAAAAGAAAATGAACTAGGGTTGAGTTTTAGGGAATTTGGGTGTTTTATCTTAGACAAAATGTGTTTAGGAGTTTGATCCAAAAGAAACATGAAACTGATGTGTTTAGGTGTTTGTGTTGGATTAAAAGGGTGAAAAATGAAGAACATGCTTTGAATCTTGGGCGAACATTGGGTTTTGATCTATTTTAGACTGAATTTTCTAGGGTTTTGGTGTTATAAATCGAGAGAGTTTTTTGGGAGAGAGAGAGTGGTAGAGAGAGAGGGGATCGATCGAAATGAAGCAAATGGCCCAATTTTGGGCATTTATAGTCCTCCCAAAACGACATTATTTTGTTGTTGGGTTTGGGAGACCCGCAAAAGGAATTTGGGTCGGGCTGGTAACCCGCGTTTTTTTACTTGGATATCCTTTGGTTTTTGCCTGAAACTCTGCCATTATTCAATTTAGTTTCTTTTCTCCTTTAATTAAGCCCCTAGTTTTGTAATTCATTCAATTGGGTCCCTAATTCCTTTTGATTCGATTACATGCTTTGTAATTCTCCCAATTTAATCCCATGAGCTTTGTAATTGAACCCCAAAGTTTGTAAATAGTGTAATTGGGTTATTGGGCTTTGTAATTTGGGCTTACCGTTTTGTAATTGTTTCAATTTGGTCCATTAATAATAGTTTGAGCTTTGTGTTTTAATTTGTTCTTAATTTAGTTTTCTTTAATTGTTTAATTTAATTTTATAGAATTAATTTACATGTGATGCATGTTTTAAATCAAGCATATAGTTTTATATGTTAGATAATTAATTACACTTAGTTTAATAATTGTTTAGAGCCTTTTAGCTTAGGTTCTCTAATTAGGATTCAATAATTGAATTAGGTAAGATAATTGTAGTAATTAAAAATATATTAAATATAAACCTTAAAATCCTAATTTGGATGGTGTTCTATTGTTTACAATGGGGTGTTATCTCAACATGGATTTTAATGAATATATTTAATATATTACACTTATAATTGGAAATCAAATTAGTTCTTTAATTGACGTCAATAATTAATACATTATAGTTAATTAAATGTATATCAAATAGAATCTTTGAGGTTCAAATCTGGATGGTGTTCCATTGTTTATAATGGGGTGTTATCTCAGCCTTGGTCATAAAGGTTTATATTCGATATACATTTTCACTTATAATACTGAATAATAAATTGTTAGAGCCTTAATTAAGACTAGAACTTAAATTAAATAGAAAGATTAATTAATTAGGAATATGATTAATTTAAGGGCTTTAAATATATGGAAGGTGCTCAAGAAATTGTCATTTTTACATAAAAGCCATTAAATTAATTAATATTCATAGTTTTAAATAACTAATTAATTAGAGCCATTTTTTTAGGATTAATACTTAAAATCAACAAGACAATAAAATATCATTCATTAGAAAACCTTTTATCTTTGAAATTCATTTTTAAATACGAATAGGGGTGCCACCTAAAGGGTTCTTTTAATCTCGTATTCGAACACAATGAATTTCCTTATAAAAGGATATCTGCATTCGGAATTTAAATTCAATTAATAATTATGGATAAATTAACTTCAAATTATTATTCGAAATGCAAAAATACCACGTAAAATTAAAGGTACCGATAACGGGCGTTCATAGGGGTGCTAACCCTTCCCTACACGTAACCGACTCCCGAACCCAATTTTTAAGACAGAATTTCTGGTTTGTTTTTCCGGTGTCCGGTCTACCTCGAAGTGATCGTGGCGACTATAAAATGTTTTTCAAGGATAAATAAAGGAAAATTCAATTTAATATGAAAACCCTAAATTTTCAAGATTAAATTAAAAATGGTTAAAAACCTTAATTTACAAAAGATCGACCGTCAGGCTATTTTTAACACCCGATTTCAAAAATGGTCGCGACGGAGTGGCGACTCAGCTGGGGATTTAAAAACCGAGAGTCAGGCCTAATTAATTTTACGTGGCATTTTGGCATTTTGGACAGTAATTTGAATTTAACTTTTCCTATAATTATTGGATGAATTTTCTGTAGCTTTTTCTTGTGTGATATAAATTGTCATTCATGCGTAAGCCTTATACCCGGGCTTTTCACCCTTAAGTGGGAGTGAGGCATGATCTTACGTGAGTTATTCAGCTTCGTGATCAGAATTTTGTCCTCCTTTCGGTATACCAACCTTATACACCGTGAGGTTACGCCTCCGTTATAAGGGGTTGTATACTCCCGAATCGATGTATTACTAGTCCAGTAACGACAGTTCGGGTACCCAGAGTCTAGATCGAAACCCACATGTTGTAATAGAAACCCACCCGTTAGAGCCAAACAGGGACCTAAGATAGGTTGCTGCTGATTTAAATACATTTCTCTGGTTAATTTTATGCAATATAAATTGTTTTATTTTACAGCAATTATTTTTGCTTACAATATTAGTTCACCATACTGACACATTTTTTGTGTTGTTTTTTTTTTGTGGGTGTGTTTTATTCGATAAATTTTGCATCACATTACATGAGAGGTATCGGTTCGAGAATTAGTCGAGTAGGCAGTGACCATAAGAGTTGAAGGGTCCGATAGACAAGTGGGGGATAACATGTCACTAAGGACTGAATTCGAGAAGACTCACTACAAGAACGAAGATAATATACGTGGAGATCAGGTGTCATTAATGCAAGGTTGTACCGAAAATTTCTGAACGTGATGAAGTTTTGCCAGAACCAGTGTAATTTGAGAACCATAGGATGGGGAATATAAATAGTCATTTCTAATAATATGTATGGGTTACTGTATTGCTGTCAAATATGCAAATGGAATAATAATTGTTTGGGGATTATGACTTGTTTATGAAACCTGGTAATTGTTCACTTTTTAGAAGAATGTATGTGACACCAGCAATAGAGAAAACACGAGGCTTTACTACATTGCTCTAGTGGTAAAAAAGGACAAGGTTCATACAAGGCTTAATAATAGATCAAGTTTCAAGATAGAGTTAGCGGCAGTTACAAAGATAAATAAGACGCAGTATTTAGAAAAACAGTGATAATCAGAGGAATAATAGAGAACGAACAAATTGAAGGGGCATTCAAGGGCTGTTGCTGACAAGTAAGAACCCGAGGAAGAACCAAAAGCTTTGAATTTAGAGGTGATACCCAGGTTTCACAAATGATGAAATTCACCGAAGAATACCATAATTAGGGAAAATATTGGTTTTTAATAAAAATGAGGAGCTTAGAAAAGTGGCAGAATCAGGAAACGCAATACAATAATTGAAAGATCGGTTCGAGAGTTGCGAAGAGTACCACGATAAAGGACAAAAAACCGAAAATCAAGATGGGGTAGTAATCCAGACTATTCAGAAATAGAGTTGTGAAATGATTAACTTTAGTAGCCAAGTGCGGGGGTCGCTTGGCATGTACAGATTTTATTCGATGAGATCGGGAGCTTGCAACAACATTCTGATATCGACACTGAGCTAGGACAGATGTTAACTCAGAGGCTGAACAAAGTGATCAACCAAAGGAGCTGAAGCTAGTGAACATATTATCTTTCTTTGTATTTGACCCTTTAGTTAGATGGGTGTTGTACTAATGACTAGTTCTTGAAATCGATACCTTGTGCATTCATGTATTACAACATTTAAATATTATATTGCCCTTTTTGTTTAAAATATTGCATTACATGTTGCTTACCTTGCTTGAGTCAGCAAGAACCTAGGTCAGGTGCTATAAATTTAAATACGCTTCTCTGGTTACTCTTTTTGTTCAATACAACTTGTCTTGCTATATGTAATTTTGCCTTCGAGATCATTTTTACATTACTGACTTATTTCTTTTGTTTTATTTTCCTTTATATCACATTTTCATGGCATAGAGGTATTGATTCAAAGGTGGTTGTCATTAGAAGACGATCGTGATGGATAAGATGATTCATAGGTTGACAGAAGAGAGATCAAGTATGAAGTAGTGTTTTGGACAAACAACAGAAGGAATGAATGGCAGTTTATCCAAGTGTTACACATCAGGTTTTGTTAGTATTGATGCTGACAAGAATGAGATACAAGAGCTGAAAAGACAAATGGCTGAGATGATGACTATGATGACGGCTATGACCAAAGAAAAGAGGCATACTGAGCTGAAATGAGAAGTAAACAAAAAGCAATACATGAATAAACAGTCGAGTTGAGACACCAATATAACTCGCATCAATAAACCAACTGGAGGTATAATTGAGCCAAACCCCAAGAAAGTGATGACATGCTAGAGAGAAATTCAGGAAGAAATAAGGATGAGGGATCTTTTAATTCAATTCCGGTGACATATACAGAATTGTTTCCAATACTGATAGAGAAAAATCTTGTGACCTGAGCCCCGTTTAAGTCTATAGTGTCTTCATCACCCAAGGGTTATGGAAATAGAACAACATGTGATTACCATCAAGGAAGTTTAGACCATACTACTGAGAATTGATAGGCTTTGAAAAACAAGATTGAAAATCTTATTAGAGAAGGCATGTTGAGTTTTGAAGATGGAATACCCAAATTTCATAAAAGTCTGACAATTAATAGAACACTTGGAGATACAAAAATGAAGAAAAGTGTAAGCCCGTCAGAATCAAGTAGAGGTCCAAGGCAAAGTTCAAATTCTAGCATTCCCTCAGCCAATTATCAGAAGACATAAGATCACAAACATCATTTTGATCCAATCCCTATTTCGTATAAAAATTGTATCCTCAATTGTTAAAGGCCCAATTGGTGTCCTCACTTTTCCTTGCACCTTTGCAACCCCCGTATCCAAAATGGTATGACACCAATGCACACTGTGAATTTCATGATGGAATCCAAAGACATTCTATTGAGAATTGTCTCACTTTCAAACGCTGATTTCAAGCCCTCTTAGAGTTTGGAAAGTGGAAATTTGGAACAAAAAACCAGCCTTATTCAACGGATGAATATAAAGCTTAAAATGACAATACTCGAGAAAAAGGATATCAGTTCGAATATGAAGCTCAAATAAGCAAATTGAAGCAAGAGAAAGATGATTTGAATGAGGAGTTAAGGAACATGCAGTCCAACTATCAAGAGCTTTGTTCGATGCTCAAGAATGCTGGTTTAGGTGTAACTCTGGAACAATCGAAAGAAAGAATTAAAGAGCTGAAACATGAAGCCGAATACTGGAAAAAGAGTTTTGAGGCAAGTGAAGGCCGAGTCAATACACTTTCATATGATCTGCAGGCAATGGAGCTACAACGCAACACTTTTATGGATGATCTAAGGGTTAGTAAAGCTAAACGCAAGATGACAAAAATGTATATGCAGATGTATGAGGATAATGTTATCAAGCTGAATGACAGTCAAGCTAAAAACGGAGCACTAAAGAAGAAGGTAGATGAATGCCTCAATATTACGCTGAGGTACAAAGCTCTTGTTGATGATGTTAAGAAAGATTGTCAAGAAAGTGAGGAAAAATGATATGCTTAGTTTTAGAGAGCAAGAATGAAGATTTGAGAAATGGACAACGACATGAAATATGTTGTTATTCAAGCAAAAGAAGTTGCTCAACAGGTGGTAGATCTAGCTGATGTAGCAATGACATTGAGTCAGGATATTGATCCAGCATTAGATCATGAAGGAAAGCTGACTTGGCTCCTAGAGGAAGTTAGGAGTTAGAGCTCACTAATATCTGTAGTATCTAATATCTGATTTATCAAATTCTTTTACTTCAATAAAAGTTGTTCTATGATGATCACTTCTAGAATCAATACCTCATGCATTCATATATTCATGCATTGCATATTTATCAATATAACATTATTATGTAATAACATGGTATTAGCATTCATGGTCTAGAGCAGTCGGAGTTTCGACAAGAGCAATCTGGGAATTAGTGAAAGTTTGGGAATCTGTTATCATGGATAGAGACATGGGAAGAATTGAACAGACTCAAGAGGGGTTACAAGAACGGATGTCCAAGCATCAACAAAATGCGAAGAACTACACTGCTACACCATGTTTGGCAATTTATCTCGGGGTATCTAACCCAAGCAAAAAGACAGGGTCTATAAAGCCCATTATCCTAAGATCAAGACTCGAGCAGTTGAAAGACAATTATGCCAGACTTGAGGAAAAGATCAAGGAAAGAAAAGGTGTTGTTAATCCCAAGTTTGATGCAAAAGAATTATGTTTAGTCCTTGACCTAGTTATTCCGCCTGGATTTAAAGTCCCAAATTTTGAGAAGTATGATGGTTCCAGCTGTCCTAAAATCCACTTGGCAATGTTCTGCAGAAAAATGGAAGGGTATTTGGATGATGATAAATTGTTGATCTATTGTTTTCGTGATAGTCTAGCTAGACCTGCCGCAGTGTGGTACAACAGATTAAGTCGAGAGCAGATTCAATCATGGGTTGATTTGGCTAAAGCATTTTTGGGACAATACAAGTATGTTATAGACCTAGCTTTAGATCGCTATTTTCTGCAGAACGTGAATATGAAGGTCGGCGAAAGTTTTAAAGACTATGCATTGAGGTGGCGAGGATTAGCAGCCCAAGTTCAACCTCCCATGACAGAGGAAGAAATATCTCTTATGTTTCATCAAACTCTTCTATCTCCTTTCTTTGAGGAAATGCTTGCGAATTCAAGGTGCAGTTTCAGTGATCTCTTGATGATTAGAGAAGCAATAAAAATAGAGATCATACAAGGGAAAATTAGATCAAGATTTGAAGATCGTGTTGATAAAGAGGCAAAGCAAGGGAAAGAGGTGAATGAGTGTAAAGTTCAAAGTTTTCAGAGTCGTAAGAGAAAGAGGCCGGTTAGTTCACCAGAACGGCCACGAAAAATTCCTCGAGCAAGTACAAATATGGAGATCTTTGGAGTGTCTATTTCTGACTTATTACCTCACCTTATTAAAGGACAACATATCACTCCTAGGCCAGTAAAGGTGGTGCGAAGTCCATTTGCCCATAGCTATGATCTAGACAATATTTGTGACTTTCATATAGGGGTACCGAGACATGCTACCAAGAAGTGCAGACCTTTAATGAAAGAAATTAAGAAGCTGGTCAGTATTGGAATCTTGACACGAGAATTAGTTCAACAATGGAAAAGAGTAGGGCAAGTTGTTATACCAGTCAAGGAATCAGAGAATCATGACGAGTGCTTCCAAGATTATCTAGAATTCTAAGAAGTCAGTGTCACCCATATTGCTGCATTATATGGTTACAATCTACAAGGGCCATTGCTGAAATAATACTGGAAATAAGTCTGCTACTCCTGGTCTGAAAGTAGTAGAAGTTTTTTTTCTAAAGACATATGTCACGTTTTTTGGTTTTTATTTCATTGACGGAATGCTTTTGAAATAAATATATGTATATATCTTCTTATCCTTGTGGGCCCCTAGATGCCAATTGCAAGATGTGACACTGATTCTGATACAAAAAATCTTTTGGATGTTGTCAAAACGAAGAAGTGAAATTTGTTTCTCAGTCTATTCTGGTCGGCAAGGCAAAAAAAGGTCAGATCATTATGCCTTTGATGATGTTCAATGATAAATCTTTGAAATTCATAAAAGTAAAGTGGACTAGACGATTTTAACCAAGTAGAGTTGCTTGAAATTAAAGTTCTAAGTGTAGTTTTCTATACCTTAAAGAGCACAATAAGAGAGAAAAGAAAGAAAAAAAAAAAAAAAGGAAGAAAAGGAAGAAAAAGAAAGGAAAAAACAAAAGGAAAAGAGAGGAACGAAAAAGTTAAAAAAAAAAGAAAATGAGAGGAAAAAGAAAAAGAAAAGGTGTGAAATAATGAAATATTTAAATAAATAAGTCTTGGGACACTCTGATGGAGCTGTGGGGGATGTCGACAAATCTAATAAGGAGCTATGCTTCACCTGTCCAATACCCAAGCGTCAGAGATGTATCTTTGAAGACATGTCTATAATAATATAATATAATAATAATTAGTAACAATCAGAATCACACATGCACTTATAGAATTTTATTCTTAGAATGATATTTTTGCACTCTACTAGTTAAACAAGTTCGGGAAGCTTAAACATATTTATGAATGGAAATGAATGAGGAGAACAGAGAAGGAGTTGTTTCTGACCGGATCGAGCCACGCGATAATCATAGGGTGTGAACCGAGAGATTTGGAAGAAATTTCATAACTTCAGAAATTGACACAACATTCAACTTATTCTACCCATAGGAATGTTGAATCTAAGACGCTCTTGCACTTGATATCCAGGGCATCCTATTCTGTTTTCTTTTTTTATACCCTAGTTTTCTAGGTCATGAAAAATATCCTTCATTGAAATGCCGATAAGCAAGCTGACATTTGTACAAACATACAGACTTTCTTGATAAATATATGATTGAGTATGAGACTCTTATCCGTTTGACAGTTTCCTGGTCATAAAGAGGAATCATCCATCAGGGGACATAGTGACAATGATGGCAAGAATGAAAGTTTATAGACTTGAGGAAAGTCCAGGGATCACAAAAGTTTAGGGACTTGAGGCACTTGCTCACCCGAATGAGGGTAGAGGGGAAAATTTTATGAGGCAAGAAAAAGAGATTAGTGGAGTATCATGGTGCATAAGAGTTCAAATCGGAATAGACAATAGAGGGTACAGAGCGTGAAAGAATTTGATCACTAAAAAGGGTCAAAATAGGCTCAGAAAGAAGAAAATGAGCTTAACAACAAAGATTCTGGGGTAAATTTTGTTGGAGTATGAAAATGATAGAAGCTTAAGATAAATCTCAAGAAGATCAAGTCAGGAAAGAAGATCAAGTCAAGAAAGAAGATCAATCAAAGAAAGATTCAAGGAAAACAATCTTATTGTTGTAACTGAAGCAAAAAGCTCAGTGGAGAGGCAAAGAAGATTAGAGCTCATCCGAGTGGCACTCAGTTGTCACAATTCATGCATTATATATAGTTTAGGCATCTATAAGATAAAAGCATGCTAAGTCATGCATTCAAAGCATTTTTGTACATTTTTTGTAGGAATTTACAAGAATCAGCGAAGAACAAAAAAAGATTTCAATCTACAAATTCATATTGGAGAAAGTAGAACCAGCAAAGATTAGCAAAGAATTCAATCATATTTTTGAAGCAAAGATATTAATCCGTTTGAAGAGGCGGATCTCAGCAAAGATATCAATCTGTTTGAAGAGGCAGATCCTAGCAAAGATTTCAATCCGTTTTAAGAGGCGGATCATAGTAAAGATTTTAATCCGTTTGAAGAGGCAGATTCCAGCAAAGATATCAATCCGTTTGAAGAGGTGGATTCCAGCAAAGATTTCAATTCGTATAAAGAAGCAGATCATAGAAAAGATTTCAATCTATTTACAGAGGTGGATTTCAGCAAGGATTTCAATCCGTTTACAGAGGCAGATCTCAGCAAAGATTTTAATCCGTTTGCAGAGGCGAATTTCAGCAAAGGTTCTAATTATTTGCACAGGAAAGGAAGTGCAATGTAATTCTAAATGCTTTTGGACATCAGTAAGTCCTTCGGGCACGATGTTAAATCCTTTGGGTCGTCAGTAAGTCCTTCATGCATGATGTTATGTCCTTCGGGCCATCACATTCGGGAGTGATGTAATTATTTGCACAGGAAAGGAAGTGCAATGCAATTCTAAATCCTTCGGGTCATCAGTTAGTCCTTCGGGCATGATGTCAAATCCTTCGGGTCGTTAGTAAGTTCTTCGGGCATGATGTTAAGTCCTTCAGGCCATCACCTTCGGGAGTGATGTAATTGTTTACACAGGAAAGGAAGTGCAATGCAATTCTAAATCATTCGGGTCATTAGTATGTACTTCAGGCATGGCGTTAAGTCCTTTAAGCCATCACCTTCGGGAGTGATGTAATTGTGTGCACAGAAAAGGAAGTGCATTACAATTCTAAATCCTTCGGGTCATCAGTAAGTCCTCCGGGCATGATGTTAAATCCTTCGGGTCATCAGTAAGTCCTTTGGGCATGATGTTAAATTATTCGGGTCATCAGTAAGTCCTTCGGGCCATCACATTCGGGAGTGATGTAATTGTTTGCACAGGAAAGAAAGTGCAATGCAATTCTAAATCCTTCAAGTCATCAGTAAGTCCTTCGGGCATGATGTTAAGTCCTTCGAGCCATCACCTTCGGGAGTGATGTAATTGTTTGCACAGGAAATGAAGTGTATTACAATTCTAAATCCTTCGGGTCGTCAGTAAGTCCTTCGGGCATGATGTTAAGTCTTTTGGGCCATCACCTTCGGGAGTGATGTGATTGTGTGCACAGAAAAGGAAGTGCATTATAGTTTTAAATCCTTCGGGTCATCAATAAGTCATTCGGGTATGATGTTAACTCCTTCGGGCTGATACCTTTAGAAATGATGAGAACTTTCTGAATGTTATTGCAATAAGACGGTGGGGCATGATATCAACATAAATATTAATCCTTTGGGCCCTCAGTTTAAAAAAAAGAGAAAACGAGAGGAAAAAACAATAAAGAAAAAAAAAAGAAAAAAACGAAAATGAGAGACAAAAAAAGAAAAAAAGAGAGAAAAACAAAAGGAGAAAAAAGAAAAGAAAAAGAAAAAAGGGAAAAAGAGAGAAGAATAAGAAAAAGAAAAAAAAGAAGAAAAAAAAAAGAAAAAAAAAAAGAAAAACAAAAAGGATTCAAGTTGCCGGATTGGAAAGTAAGATAGACCAACTTCAGGCTCAAATGAAGAAGATTCGTAGTTTCAGTGTCTTCTGTTGAAGCACTTGAAGTTTCCTAATGATATACCTAAATTGCACATTTTTACAATCAATGATGGAAGATTAATGATAAATTTGACTTTTGTAGGCATAGAAAGAGGAAGTTGATCAATAGAATAAGAGAAAAACAGAGGATTCTACGCGCGTCTTAGGTTGAATGATCGTGATATCTTAGGCACAATAAGCAGTGACACTAAAGATCTTAATGCTTCAAGCGAGAATTTGGAAAAGAAGATGAATTAGCATTCCCAGCAAAGAACGATTAGCTCCTAATCAGAAGAGTTCACTTGGCAAAGCTAGAGTTCCTAATGGGAAGAGTTCACAAAGCAAAGAATGAAGAACTCCTAATGCAAAAAGTTTGCTTGACAAAGACGAAGTTTGCAACGAGAAAAATTTACCCAGCAAAGAATCTAGAGTTCTTAATAAAAAGAACTCGTTTGTTCGATACACTTGCAGAAAGGTGGATTGTTTGATGGAGGGATGGAGAATTTCAACTACAAATCTCAGAAGATGAAGAATGACATGAGAAATTCTGAGCCTTGAAAGATGAAGAATTTCATAATAAAAAGAATAGCTTAAGATTCCAGAGTTTGACAGAAGTTTGAAGAATTTCATAATAAGAAAAACAGCTTCAAACCTTAGAAGGTGAAGAGTTTCAAGGAATGATGTTAGACCTTAGAAGATGAATTTCGTAATAAGAAGAATAGCTTCAGATTCTATAGTTCGACAGAGGAATGGAGAATTTCATAATAAGAAGAACAGTTTCAGACCTCAAGAGATGAAGAATGTCAAGAATAATTCTAGACCTTGGAAGATGAAGAATTTTCTAATAAGAAGAACAGCTTCAGATTCCATAGTTTGGCAGAAGGTTGAAGAATTTCGAAATCAAAAGAACAGCTTCAAGCTTCAGTAGTTTAGAGGATGGCCAGCGGATTCGGACAAAATTAATGTATTTTCAGTTTTTGCTCTATCCTTGTTCCACAGCAATGAGCAAAGATGGCCAGCCGTCATACCCGTATTTTGACTGGGGTACCCGTATATACATAAAAATAAGGCCATAAATAAATAGTAATAGATAAATAAATATACAATGAATAAATAAATATAATAGAACCCAATAAATGTCCATTTTAAACATAAATGTCCAGATTACATACAAAAACACTCAAAGCCCAAATGAAACACACAAGGCCCAATTTGCACTCGTATTCCCGCCCATTTTCTGTTATAACCCACCAAAGAAACACAAAAATAAAGCTGGTTTTCTTTTTCCCGCCCAAAAAAGAGCTACGTGGTATCTCTTCATTCGTCCAAACCATTTCACCCGGATTTAGGTTTTGTAGACGTCAGGGTCTGACTCTTGTATAAATAGAGAGAGAAGTTTGTCAGATTCATTAATAACTAATTATTAAAAATAATAAAAATAATAAAATATGGTAATAATAGAGGATAAAGAGTGATCCTTACCTCGGAAACTGAAAAAGTTGTTTGGGAGGTAAGTCGCCACTAGTCGCTAGGTTGCCAAAAGCCGAAACGTCGCCAGAGATCGAGCCGAAAGTTAAAACGTCGCCAGTGGTCGAAACGTCATCGAAGCTGTCGTAACAACGGTAATCTTCCATCCAGTCTTTGTTACCTGCAAAAACACTAAAACATGTTAGTTAAGCCTAAAAAACAGTAATAAAAATAAATATAAAGGGGTCGAAAGTTTTATGGTGGCCAAAGTGTTTTTAGGGTTCAGTCGGAGTTGAAAAGGGCTCAAGTTGGGCAGATTTAAGTCTAGGACAGAAAAGAATGGTGGATTTGTTTGAATCCCGGCTTAGATCTAGGTCTAGAATCGAAAAAGGATTATTTTGGGGTATTTTAAGGTTCGAGCACGGCGGTCAAAAATTACCTCACGCCGGCCGGCCAGAACCAAAAGACGGCCAGAGGTTATAGACGGTGGCCGACGGTGACCAAAGTGAGGAAAAAGGTGACTGAAGACAATGGCCGGTGGAGTTCGGCACTGCTTTCGGCGGTCGGCGAACAGGTCAAGAATGGTTTAGGGCAGCGGTGATGGATAGAATGTGGAAAAGAAGATGAACCAGGGTCGAGTTTTATGGAATTTGGGTGTTTGATCTTAGACAAACACGAAATGAATGTGTTTAGGAGTTTAGAGCAGATCGAAAGAGGGAAATTTGAAGAGTTGAGTTTGAACTCATATGATTTTAGGAGTTTGATCCAAAAGAAACATGAAACCTATGTGTTTAGGTGTTTGTGTCGGATTAAAAGGGTAAAAAAAGAACATGCTTTGAATCTTGGGCGAACATTGGGGTTTGATCTATTTTAGACTAAATTTTTTGGGGTTTTGGTGTTATAAATCGAGATAGTTTTTTGGGAGAGAGAGAGTGGTAGAGAGAGAGGGGCTCGACAGAAACGAAGCAAATGGCCCAAATTTGGGCATTTATAGTCCTCCCAAAACGGCATTGTTTTGCTGCCGAGTTTGGGAGACCCGCAAAAGGAATTCGGGTCGGGCTGGTAACCCGCGTTTTTTACTTGGATATCCTTTGGTTTTTGCCTGAAACTTTGCCATTATTCAATTTAGTCCATTTCCTCCTTTAATTGAGCCTCTAGTTTTGTAATTCATTCAATTGGGTCCCTAATTCCTTTTGATTCTATCACGTGCTTTGTAATTCTCCCAATTAAATCCCATGAGCTTTGTAATTGAACCCCAAAGTTTGTAAATAGTGTAATTGGGTCATTGGGCTTTGTAATTTGGGCTTACAGTTTTGTAATTGTTTCAATTTGGTCCATTAATAATAGTTTGAGCTTTGTGTTTTAATTTGTTCTTAATTTAGTTTTCTTTAATTGTTTAATTTAATTTTTATAGCATTAATTTACATGTGATGCATGTTTTAAATCAAGCATATAATTTTATATGTTAGATAATTAATTACACTTAGTTTAATAATTGTTTAGAGCCTTTTAGCTTAGGTTCTCTAATTAAGATTCAATAATTGAATTAGGTAAGATAATTGTAGTAATTAAAAATATATTAAATATAAACCTTAAAATCCTAATTTGGATGGTGTTCTATTGTTTACAATGGGGTGTAATATCAACATGGATTTTAATGAATATATTTAATATATTACACTTATAATTGGATATCAAATTAGTTCTTTAATTGACATTAATAATTAATACATTGTAGTTAATTAAATGTATATCGAATAGAATCTTTGAGGTTCAAATCTGGATGGTGTTCCATTGTTTACAATGGGGTGTTATTTCAACCTTGGTCATAAAGGTGTATATTCGATATACATTTTCACTTATAATACTGAATAATAAATTGTTAGAGCCTTAATTAGGACTAGAACTTAAATTAAATTAAATAGAAAGATTAATTAATTAATTAATTAGGAATATGATTAATTTAAGGGCTTTAAATATATGGAAGGTGTTCAAGAAATTGGCATTTTCACATAAAAGCCATTAAATTAATTAATATTCATAGTTTTAAATAACTAATTAATTAGAGCCCTTTTTTTAGGATTAATACTTAAAATCAACAAGACAATAAAATATCATTCATTGAAAAACCTGTTATGTTGGAAATTCTTTTTTAAATACGAATAGGGGTGCCACCTAACGGGGTGCTTTTAATCTCATATTCGAACAAAATGAATTTCCTTATAAAAGGATATATGCATTCAGAATTTAAATTCAATTAATAATTATGGATAAATTAAATTCAAATTATTATTTGAAATGCCAAAATGCCACGTAAAATTAAAGGTACTGATAACGGGAGTTCGTAGGGGTGCTAACCCTTCCCTACACGTAACCGACTTCTGAACCCAATTTTTAAGACATAATCTCTGGTTTGTTTTTCCAATGTCTTGTCTACCTCGAAGTGATCGGTGGCGACTCTAAAATGTTTTTCAAGGATAAATAAAGGAAATTTTGATTTAATATGAAAAACCCTAAATTTTCAAGATTAAATCAAAAATGGCTAAAAACCTTAATTTTGCAAAAGACCGGTCGTCATGCTATTTTTACACTTCCCAATTTCAAAAATGGTCGCGACACCTCCTAAATGGCCTCCATAGGACGGCGAGTGACATTGTTGGAGTATATTTTTTGCTCCTCCTCAAGAATGCATCTTCTTATGACATAATATGTACATTAATGCTTAGCATTATGTAGTAACCGCTTCTTTCCCTGATAAGAAAGATTATGAGGTAAAATATCACTTACAAGAAAATTCACTATATCAGCATACCAAGGAGTTGCCGTAGCAACTAGCAGCTATTCATTTAGGAATGTGTCATGGGTCTCTACATGGTCATCTTCTTCATTGTTTCCTTCAAGTTCGGATAAGGGGTCGACAACCTGGGTTTCTGCATTGAAGTTGAACTTTGTCATGGCTTCAATTGCTTGGCATTCCTCTGGATCGTCGGCATCCTTGAGTGTTTTGAACACTCTGAGTGTGACTTGCTGCTTGTTCACCCTCATGGTGAGTTATTCTCTTTCAATATCAATCAAGGTCCTCCTGTTGCTAAGAATGGTCTCCCAAGAATGATGGGTGCAAACTCATCTGCTTCACAATCTAAAACAATAAAATCAGCGAAAAAAATAAATTTATCAACTCTTATCAGAATATCTTTGATTTTTCCCTCAGGATGCACATATGATCTATCGACAAGCTATAACATAACTGTGGTGGGCCTCGTCTTGCCTATGCATAATTGTTGAAAATAGATTTGGGCATATGATTTATGCTTGCTCCAAGGATTAAATAAAACTATATTAACAATGTTAGATTAAATTATAAAAATTAGAAACAAATATGGGTCAATTTTAGATTAAATAAAAAATTTTAGAGATTAAATTGAATAAAAATAATCAAATTAAAAATATTGTACTAAATTATAAAAATTAAAAATAAATTATAATTTTCAAAGCTTAATTTTCTTTCCTCTCACTTTTCCATTATACTAAGCAATAGAGAGGAAAGAAACTTGTTTTCCTTCTAATTTTTCATCCTCTCAAACAAGCACACCGATGGAAAGAAAAAAAATATTTTCTATCCTTTTATTTTTCCATCACCTCAATTTTCATCACTTCAATTTTTTTTCCTCTCTAACAAACAAAGCCTAAAATTCATCTAAAAAAGTGTGTGATAGTAACTGAATCGAGAGAGAAATAATATGGATGGTTTGCGAAAGTTCAAGAGATACCAAAAAATCGAGTACTCAATAGGTAATTTATTCTTCATAAATGAATTCTCCTCTTATGACGTTTTAATACGAAAAACATACGAAGATAATTCTTTTACTCCTTTTTACTGTTTCTTTCTATGCTCTATCACTAAAAAGATAAATTTTAACCTTAAATTTTAAATCCTAAATATTAAAAAAATATACAATACACCTAATTCTCTAAATTCTAACCTTAAACCTTAACCTTAACCCTAAACCTACAATTTAATTTTTTTAGTGTGGAGCATAGAAAGGGGCACCGAAAAGAGGCATAGAATTTTTATTCAAAACATATGTACTTTCACCGGACAAAAATTATCTTCTCCTTTTCGGTGCCTTTTTTTATGTCTCAACACTAAAAATTAAATTTTAAGTCCTAACCCTAAATTCTAAAATCTAAATCTTAGATCCTAAACCCTAACAAATACACCATACTCCTAATTCCCTAAACTTTAACCTTAAATCTTAACCTTAAACCTTAACCTTAAAGTCTAAACCTAATTTTTAGTGTTGGAGCATGCATAGAAACACCAAACAAGGGAGATGGTTTCTATTCACTTCCACCAACCCCACTATATCTTCAAAAAATCGTAAACAATCTCTGGGTGATAAAAAGTTCTTAATTGACACATTTCCCTTTCACTCAGGCAGTGGCGGAGCCATAATTACTTAAGCTTTAACCTTAAATCTTAACCTTAAACCTTAACCTTAAAGTCTAAACCTAATTTTTTTTAGTGTTGGAGCATGCATAGAAACACCGAACAAGGGAGATGGTTTGTATTCACTTCCACCAACCCCACTATATCTTCAAAAAAAATCGTAAACAATCTCTGGGTGGTGAAAAGCTCTTAATTGACACATTTCCCTTTCACTCAGGCAGTGGCGGAGCCATAATTACTGTATAATGAGGTCAGTGTAGAGTGTGAGGTATAAGGACCACATCCAACAAACCAATTGATGTCAATTTTATTATGTCCGACGAAAAATCATATATTAGCTCCTTAAAAATATCATTTAGCTCTTTGAAATTCCCATGCCCCAGTAAATCAAGTGGGTTAATTGACTCCCTTTTATATATAGTTCTGCCACTGCACTTAGGTTATGGGTTCATTACACTTTAAGATTAATTTTTTTCTCCCTTCCCTAAATAGAAATTGTTTAAAAAAACATCTAAATACAATCTCGTTTATGACGTTTTAATTTAAATTGTACAAGTTTTTATTTTAAAGAATCCTTTTAGATATTTTTAGGTTCTTTTAGTTCTAGATTTTTTAAGTACTAAACTGATGTTTTAACTAGAATTTATGGTTTAAATGAAGCACTATTCCTATTTGCTAACATGTCACGTCATTAACCTAAAGAAAACTAATAATGAAATAACACTTTTATGATAAACGAAACTTTAGTAAGCAGTTTAAATATAAACTATAACATTAGTGATTATAACGTAATTTTTCAAACTTTAATGATGGAAAAAGAAATCTATACAAATATTAGTGGCCAGGTGTAGTTTACGTTTTTCTCTTTGATTAAACAACACCGTATTAAGTTAGACTGAAGTATAACATCTGTCGGCTTTTGTCCTTCAAATTTCTCGATCTGTTTGATCAATCGGGGCTTTTCTTTCTTAGTTTCTTTCGAGATTTGTTGTGAGCAGAAGAAATGGGTCTTCTTAGTATCATTCGAAAGATCAAGAGAAAAGAGAAAGAAATGCGAATTCTTATGGTGTAAGTCTGTGGGGTTTTTTTGGTGCTTATTCAAAAATATGTATTCATATTTTCCATCTAATTGTTGGTGCAGCGGGCTTGACAATTCAGGTAAAACCACAATTGTTTTGAAGATTAATGGAGAAGACACAAGCGTCATCAGTCCCACACTTGGTTTCAACATCAAAAGCATCAGCTACCAAAAGTAAAATTTTCCTCTTGCTCAATTTCTAATCATGAATTAGCTATGCTCATCAAGTGTTTGAAAATATGCTTCATAGGTTCTTTTATCTGTTAGAGAATTTAGAGTTTTGGCAATGTTTTTTAGATTTTAATTTTGGGTTTCGGCAGATATACTCTGAATATATGGGATGTAGGAGGTCAAAGAACTATAAGATCATATTGGAGGAACTATTTTGAACAAACTGATGGTTTGGTATGGGTTGTTGATAGCTCAGATCTTAGAAGATTAGATGATTGCAAAATGGAACTTGATAATCTTCTAAAGGAAGAGGTATGGTGTTTCTTGATTAGTTTTCCCCCTATCAAATGCACCTCTGAATTTTCTGTAATAATATTCAACACGGCAAGTTAATCCCTGGCAAAGTTCACCGGATTTCTTCGCGGCCTATTTTCAGTTGTTAATCTTTCTTTCTTTGTGTTGCAGAGATTGTCAGGAGCATCCTTGTTGATACTAGCTAACAAACAGGACATTAAAGGTGCACTTACACCAGCTGAAATTGCTAAAGTAAGACTACCAACTGATAATTACTCGAACCTGCAAGAGTTTGCAGTATCTTCGTTGCCGACGGAATTAGTGCTCGGTCAACTGAAAATCATATGCTTAGCTTTTTTTCTTTCTTGAAAACCCAATTTTGTTGTTCTTGTTCTTGGATGTGTCATCTACTTGTTCCTAAAGTTTCTGCATAAATGCCATCTAATCTTTGCAGTACAAGCTTTCTTTCATGGTTTCAAAATTTCACATTATTTGAGCCATTAAGCCATTCATCTCAAATGCTTGTTTGTTTCACGCATGTCAATGTTGTTGTTGTACATAAGCATTTTTAACTCTTATTTGCTTGCTTTTGTGAAAATGTGGAGGTGCTGAATTTGGAAGCAATGGACAAATCAAGGCATTGGAAGATTGTAGGGTGTAGTGCATACACTGGTGAAGGGCTTCTTGAGGGCTTTGATTGGCTGGTTCAAGATGTGGCCTCTAGGATCTACATGCTTGATTAAGGGCCATGGCATTAGGATTCAAAATCCAAATACCTTTTCTTGGCTGGCTGCTAAAACACAATGAAAAGTTGTGAATTTCTGTACTGAGTTTCAAATTTCTTCATATTTTATGATTTCAAATACGTTCTTGCTATCTGTTAATGGATTATTTTTTATTAATGAAAAATCTACTAGACAAATGAAGTAGAAGTGAGTTTATACGGGATGCATTTTTGTAAATCTGAGATATAATATTTATAATAATGTGAGAAAGACAAAATTGAAATGTCTAATAGCATAAATATTTCAGTTTGAGGACATGTTCAAATTTTATTGTCGTATTTCAAAACATATTAAACTGAACCGAAAAATAAACATTAAAAAAAGAATATGCATTTTAAATTTTTTTAGAGAGTTGTAGCAGTGTCCGTTTATCTAAAAAATGTATTTTTATTTTGTTTTGTTTTAAAAATAATGTCTTCCGTGAGATTTTGTAAAAATCGCATTTTATTTTGAAAATGGAGTCGTCACCGGCCACTTAGGTAGGTCGGACACCGTAAAACCAGAGATTTGAAAACTGTTGGGTTCGGGAGTCAGTTACGGATGAGGAAGGATTAGCACCCCCACACCGCCCAAAATTAGTACTTTAATAATTACCGCTTTATTAATATTAAACTTTCCGGATTAAAGTGACGATTAATTTAAAATTTGGTTATAAGTGCGGGTAAATTTTAAAAGCCCCGTTATCCGAGGGTAAACGCCCAAACCACCATCATTACGATCGAATCATCGCCCCGTTTACGCGGGAAAAAGGGCACCGCATTGACAATTTATATATCTCGATATGCAATCTTAGTGAGCAAAATATAAAATATGGCAAATAATTCAAATACAATAAAAATACAAATAAATATTAACATAATAAAATATTAATCTAACATAAATAAAATACTAATCTAAAACATACATACATAAATATTAATCTAACTCATAAATAAAAACAAATCTAACATGAATAAAATGCTAACATTCATAAATATTAATCTAACTCATAAATAAAAACAAATCTAACATGAATAAAATGCTAACATTCATAAATATTAATCTAACACATAAATAAAAACAAATTTAACATAAATAAAATATTAATATAAAACATAAATTTAAAACATAATAAATACTAATCTAAAATATAAATAAACATACAAACTAAAAAACACAATTTTAAATTAACTACTACTTCATTAAATCATAAAAATTACAACACAAATAAAAAAGGAAAGAAAATATACCTAACTATGAGCTCAAATGATGAACATCGACTGAACCCCACCGAGATCTACCACGACCTCTCCAAAAATATTAACTAGATCAGATCTAAAATAAGACTCCGATCGAACCGGTTAGGACCGAGGGCACTGCCCTGGTCTTTGGCTAGCCGGGAGCCTAAACCCCCTTATTTGGCCATGCCACTGCCCCCTTCAATCCCCCCCATGCCTTCTATTTATAAGCATTTTGGGGGTTGATTGGGTGACGTGGAGAGCTTAGCTCCACACAATATTTCCTTTTTTTTAATTTTTTTTACTTTTACTCTTTTTACTTTTTTATATTATATTATTATTATTTTGATTTTTCATTAATTTTATATTAATAATATTACTATTAAAATAATACTAATAACACTAAAACCCGGTCAAAAATGAGTGATTACAGTTGCCCCTCTTTGCTTGTTCTTGTGAAACGAGAACAAAGCAAAGATCAAAAGCACTCATTTTTTACCTACTTCCTTGGTCATGACTTCAGAATTACGTGTTCTTCTGGAACTCTCTGCTTTTCCTCGGCCGAATCTTCAGGCTCATAAGTTCTCCCTATATAGAACTTCTTCACCTTTGGTTCTGCTTTGAGATTCTAGAGTTAGAGCTCTTCCTATATGGAGCCTTTCACTAGGGGCTCGAAAACGCATGCTTCTCCTTTATATAACCTTTATCTTTGATTTTTTATTTTTTCTCTTTTTTTCCCTTTTTTTCTTTTTTTGCTCATTTTTTGCTCATTTTTTTTTCCTTTTTTTTTTTTTTTTTTTCTTTTTTTCTTCTATCATTTTTTCTATCTTTTTTTCTTTCTCTTTCTTTTGTTTACAAGGTTGTTGATATCTTTGGACTCACACTACTAAGGATGTCGCATCATGCCCGAAGGACTTATTGATGGCCCGAAGGACTTATCACCATGCTCGAAAGACTTACTGAGGCCTGAAGGTCTTATCATCATGCCCGAAGGACTTACTGATGGCCCGAAAGACTTATCACCATGCTCGAAAGATTTAATGGTGGCCCGAACCGAAGGATATAACATCTGGCTTCACGCTACTATGGCTACCGTCGTCTGGCCTCATGCTACTATGGTTGCCGCATCATGCCCGAAGGACTTACTGATGGCCCGAAGGACTTATCACCATGCTCGGAAGACTTAATGGTGACCCGAAGGACTTAACACCGTGCCCGAAGGACTTACTAATAACCCAAAAGATTTAACATATGGCTTCACGCTACTATGGCTACCGTCGTCTGGCTTCACGCTACTATAGCTGCCGCATCATGTCCGAAGGACTTACTGATGGCCCGAAAGACTTATCACCATGCTCGAAAGTCTTACTGGTGGCCGGAAGGACTTACTGATAGCCCAAATGACTTAACATATGGCTTTACGCTACTCTGGCTACCGTCATCTGGCCTCACGCTACTATGGTTGTCGCATCATGCCCGGAGGACTTACTGATGGCCCGAAAGGCTTATCACCATGCTTGAAAGACTTAATGGTGACCCGAAGGACTTAACACCGTGCCCGGAGGACCTACCGATGACCCGAAAGATTTAACATCTGGCCTCACGCTGCTATGGTTGTTGATTTTTTCATTCCTTAGTAAATTCTTTAACAATTCTTCAAATAGCTGTCTAAAAACAAGTAAAAATTGGCATGCCTCTATCTATATGATGCATGCAATATCGTGCTTTCTTTTTCTTCTTCTTTTTTTTTTTTTTTCTCTATTTTTTCTTCTTTCTTTTCTCTATTTTACCTCTTTCTTCTTCTTCTCTATTTTCTCTATTTTACCTCTTTCTTCTTCTTCTCTTTTTATCATCATTTTTTCCCACTCTCTTTTCTTTTTTTTCTTATTTCTTTTCTTTTACTGTTCTAAAGTCTTACGCTCTGGAAGGTTATTTCTCAGATTTCATTTCTTCTCTTCTGTTGCAGTATGCCCTTTGATAAGTTATTTATCTGATTCATGTCTTTTAACCCTTTCGCGATATAATTCTCTCTCTTTCTTCTTTCAGCCCTTTTTGTTCTAAAGTCTTACACCTTGAAAGGTCGTTCCTCAAGTTTCTTCATCTCTTTATTTCTTCACTATATGCTCTTAAATCCTCATTTGATCATTCACTTCGAATCTAGATTAACATGCTTTCATACCTCTTGTGCGGAAGGCTTTCTTGTCTTCAGGGTTACTACTCGTCTTCATAAATGATCTTCTGGTTCTTATATTATTCTTATAAGAACCTTTGTCATCTTCTTCGCTTGCTGTTGCCCCATTCAACCACGGGCTTCACTGTTTTGAATTTTCTAACCCATCATACAGAGCCTTGATCTATTTCTAGTCACCAGGGTGAGCCAAAATGCTTCCATCCCCTGAGCTCATCCTTGATTTTCTCGTAGCATTTCGACGGGAACTAACTCTCGGTCCATATGCTTTAAATCTCATCATTATTTATTTTTAAAGCAATGTAAAAGGCAATTTACTTGTGTATATTTTAAAAAAAATAATTATTGTTTGAAAAGATAACAGTCATTTTGAAAATCACAACTTGGAAGGGATACCAAAAATTTTGAAATCATTGTTTGGAACAAATAGTAAACATTTTTTTCTTTTCTTTTTTTTTAAGGACCAAACATTTTTAAATAAATTAATGTTTGGAGAATGGTAAACAAAATTCGAAGTATATTGCCAAACATTTTAAAAACTAATGTTTGGAGGAAATGGTAAACATCAAAACTTTGGGAGAAAATGTCAAACCTATTAAAACATGTTTGCCCCCAAAATATCAAACACCATAGCACATCTGCGTCAAATTGCCAAAGATCAACTCTAATGAAGCGCATATTTAGAAGATCTTGACCATTGTGGAGATATATGCAAATGTATAGTTTTTTCGGGTCTAATAGGCTTTTGAGAGGAACAACCCTACCTAGTTTTTACCCCGTTTAATGTGGCTCTCTTAATCTCACTATTTCACCATGCCCCATCCTTCCCTTATTTGGGTGTTGATCAAGCACTTCAAAGTTTGACGTTCCTTGGAGCAAAGTTAACCCTTATAGACGGAATGAAATATGAATACATTCTCATTCAACTTAAATATTTATGGATGATCGAAATGGTCTTTGGGGGCTTGTAATGTAGGCATTTGGTTTATGGTTAAGTGAAACAGTATTTCTGTATTTGTGTAACTTGGATATGCCCATTATTATTTCCCTTTTTTGGATCACTCTAGACTGCCCGTTTTCGGGTTTTCACCCTAGAGTTCATTTCCTTTCTTTTTTTACTATAGGTTGCCTTGCATTCTGGTTATGTACTAATGTTCGTTTTCTGTTCAAGAATGTTTGATCCTCCAAAACTCTTCGAAACTGAGATTTCTCGAATGAAGGACTACAAATACATTTCTGGGAATTCTTGTGATTGGCACGCCCAGATGAAATGTTATTCTTTCTTTTTTCTTTTCTCTTCTTTTTTCTTTTTCACTTTTTCTCTTGGATCGCTCTAGACTGCCCATTTTTTGGTTTTCACCTTAGAGGCCACTTCCTTCTTCTGTACCTTCAGATCAGTGTATTTTGGTTGGATATTGATGCCTGCATGCTCAGGCAGACTACTATTTTTCTTCATTTTCAGGATCACTGTAGATTGCCCATTTTTGGTTTTTCACCCTAGAGGTCATTTCTTTTTTCGAAATTGGTAATCTTCGGGTCGACTTGACTTGGCTTCAATTCGAGCTTCAATACTAATTTTCAAAACTGATATTTACTTGAAATATTGATTCATTGTGTCTCTTGCTTATAGTTGAAGTCTCGTTCTTGTATTGTTTGATCTGTGTGTGAAACATATACAATATTCTTTCTTTCTTTTTTTGTCTTTTCTTACTTTTTCTTTTCTTTTTTTCTCTCTCTCTTTTCTTCTTCGTTTTTATTTTTTTTTTTTTTTCTTCTTCTTTTTTTGTTTTGTTTTGTTTTGTTTTTTGTTTTAGACTGCCCATTTTGGGTTTTTAGCCTTGAATCTCTTTCTTCTTATTCGAATCTATAAATGTATCATTGAATCAACACGTATCTATACTGGGTATTGATGTTATCTTCCGCTCGAAGTTAATTGCCTTTCTGCAGCTCTTCTGATATTTACTCGATCTAGATTACTTCGGCCTTCTGATTGCCATTTCTCTTCTTTTCTTTGGTTTTTCGTTTGGACATATACTTGTTTTCAACCACTTTCTTCTAATAATTTTCTGATCTTGGTATCCAATCTGTCTGGTCTCATCTTTGTCTTCTGGTAAAGTAAAAGAATACCATTCTTCGTCACATTCACAGATGTCCTGAGAAAGCCTTCAGGGGGTAGAGATTTAGGGTTAACTCTCGTTTCAAGGATCTTAAACGACAAGTGTCTGAGAAGATAAATTCCTAAAATGGGAATTGCCCATTGTCTAAACACTAGCTTTGCTTCTCTGTTGGCCTAAGTAAACTAGCAGATACTCACATTTACAGTATCCCCACAACATTCAATCTCTTCTAAATATATGTAACTTAGAGTTGATCTTTGGATCTGAAGCAAATGTATTGCTCATTCAAAATTCGAGGACCTGGTATAGAAATGATATATATATATATATATATATGTCCATTCAAAAATGTGTGTTTATGCATATGGGAGAACAAAAACTACCCCATAAAAATAAAATGTTTAAAGAATCAAGAATGTAAAAATGCTTTCTAAATGGAAATGTGATTTTTAATTCTAAAAAATATCTGTTTGAAAGTTTTTTTTCTTTCAAAGCATCGAGAATTTCTTTGTGAACTGATGGGAAAACCATAGGGACCTCCAGACTACCTCCCGAGTATTAACTCATTCCGGTCCTTTGTAGTGTAGGCTTGCCTCTTCTCTTGTTTTTCCACCGCTGGATCAACTATCTCGTCACGACTCTCTCGTCAACCAGCTTCTTGATTTTTTCTATTAACGACCCCAAATTTCTTAGTGTCATGCTCCGGCGCCTCAATGTAGAACTCACATATGCTGTGTGGATCAAAACTGTGAACATATGAGCTGGGCGTAATCTTTATCGACCTTGAGGTAAGGTACTAACCCTTGACCAAATGAGGCCATATGTCCGAGATGAAGTACTCCGAATATCTCTAAATATGTACTTGTTCGAGGAATTTTTCTCGATGATTCGGAGGAATCTGCTTGTCTTCTTCTCTTACGATCACGAGAACCTTCAAAAGTGGTACCCATTTATCTATTTCTTTCCTTCTGCTCCTAGGCATGTCTGGTCTTTTAAACTTAGGTCCCGAAGTGCATGTTCGATTCTCTCTCTGACTGTCATGAAGTCCTCAAAGCTGGCATTCATTTTTCCCGAGCACCTTATCAAAGAAGAAATAAGAAATGTGGTATGGAAGTCACTTTCTCTTCATCTACGGGAGGCTGCACCTGGGTCGCTAAACACAGACATCTCAAAGCACATTCCTTGAAGCTTTCATCAGGTTTCATCTTTGTACCCTGGAGATACTGATGACTTGGTGCTAGGACCAAAGCATATCATAACACGGTAGGTCCTACTGACTGTCGGGGAAGTAGTGGATCGGTAATTTTTCAATGCAGACCTCCATCTTTTTGCAGAATATGGTAACGTGAATCTTGGGGCATCTTGTTCCGTTATCATGCGTAAATCTGGAAATCTTTGGAATCTGGAGGAATGACCAAATCAGGGTTCAAACAGAGCTTTCTTGCATCAAAGGCATCAAACTTTTTTTTTCTCTCTTTTTCTCTCGAGTCCATCTTCTAACTGCTCGAATCTTGATTTTTGAGTGTGTTCAATTCTTTTATTCACGATAAAACTCTAATTGTTCTTTGGATTACCCCCAAAAATTTTATACAAGGTAATGATAATGTTATGTAAAATATGCCATGACTATACAATGTAATGCAATACAATCCCAAAATATAAACATGAATGCAGTAAGATATTGATTCCAAAAGTGATCCCCATAGAACGACGTTCATTGAGGCCAAAAGGTTTTATTATATCAGATATTAGATATTTACAGTTACTGATAAGCTTCAGTGCCTACTTTCTTAACTTCATCCAGTAGTCCGGTCAGCTTGCTTCCGTGGTCCAAACACTTGGTCCATGTTCTGACTAAGCCTGCCACCTTGTTGAGCCACCTTACCTGCTTGGGAAATATCGATCTTTGGGTCTTCATCTATCCCCTGCTTAGTTGTCCTCCTTACTTTCCAACTGAAAAGTGTTGGATTGTCATTGCTCTGTCGTAAACTTGTTTCCAAAACTCTTGTTAATGGCTAAGTTATTTTGTAGCTCATATCTGGAGACTGTCGTACCTATTCCCAATTTCCTCAAACTTACCCGATAACAGTCTGACTTGATTCTCGCTTGACTAGTTTTTCTTCTTCCAATATTCTGAGTCGTCATTCAACTGAACAACACTGTTCATCTATTCTTTAAAGGTAACCCAATCTGATATTCTTAAACACTCAGTAAAGCTTCGGTGATCATTCTGCAAATTCGATTTTATCCAAGTTATCTCTCTCTTATCTGAGCTAGCTGAACTCGAAAGAATATCTCTCTCCAATCTTCAAATTTAACTCGCTTGAGTGACCCATTTTGATATTACTCGAACTTTGTCATGGATATCGATTCTTCCTCGACTTTGCCCCTCGGGTGATTGTTAGCTCATTATAGAATTGGGGAACTCCGTCTTTGAAACCCAAAATTCTTATCGCGATAAGATCTTGAACTTGTTCCTTAGGGCCCCGCAATCCTCAATACTGTGACCCAAACTTCCTAAATGGTAACTGCCTCTAGCACGTGTGTCGTAACCTCTCAGATAAGACGGTCTCTTAGCTAGAGACTTCACTGAGGTAATAAGGCTCTTCTCGATAAACATTAGGAGTAGTTCGGTGTACCTCATAGGAATCAATATGTACTTCTTTTCATTACTTGCTTCTCAGGTTTCTTCTGGATCGAGCTCTAATTTTTGAAAGCCCAACTCATACATACCTTCTGCCTGTTTATTGATGCGGATCACAAAAGGGTTCAATTTGTCGTATTTGGCTGCCTTGGAGGTAGAATTCTGACTATCCCGCTCTTGATTCTGATCCTTAATCGATTCTTCTTTTAGTTCGATGGATCGTTTACCTTTCGTCAAAGTATTCATCTGATTCATTACTTTTTCCCTCTGCTTCTTTCAACTCTTGCACTTTACTTTGCTCATTACCAGTACCGTGTCTGACCTGAAGACTTCAGATGGTTCCTCTTCTATTGTCTCCGATCTTGTTTTGAGACAAAACCCTGGATCTGTGCCCTCTAATATCTGACCAGACGACCATTTGCCAATTATGAACGATTTCTGAGATTTGATAAACCACTTCGGGAATCAATACCCTATAAATGTGAGAATGCATGCAAATGCAGTGTTGATTCTCGAACAGTCTTTAAAAAACTTTCAATAGAGAAAATGTTTGTTTGCAATAAATTAATAATGAATTACAGGTAGCAGTTGGATTTATTCTGGAGACCTTGACTTCGGAAAACAAAACCTGTGCTCCACGTCTCGACGTCGTCTTCAGGATGATGGATGACTTCGTCTTCTCCTCTTATTCTATTCCATGGACTCGTGACGTCATGATCTTTATTTTTGTGGCTTCTGAAAAGGACATCAACAAGTGCATGCATAATGCAGACAATATCTTTTCTTCTGTAGATCTGGGTGCAAACGAATAATACGTCTAAATAGGGATGGATTCTATCGATCATAGGGGAGTATTTTAAAACTTTTTGGGGTTTAAATTAAAATTCTCAAGGATCATTTGGTTTAAAAATTTCCCCCTTTTTATTATCAAAAAGTTTTAACTTACTTAAAAAATAAAACTTTTAGGTTTCTTTTTGTTATTATTATTCTGAAAGTTTTAGGAGGGAAAAAGATTCAAAGCAAAATAATAATATTTCAATTTTTTTTAGGAGTTAAATTAAAATCTTTGAGATTTTTACAAAAGGGTTAAATGTGAAGATTTAAAATTGGGGTTCTGCGACCCTGACTGAATCTTCTGCGTCGTACGTGCCTTACTAGCGTACCGTCTTCTTTCTCGATTGGCTTTGCTCGGCCTAACTTGATACTGTAATATTATCGTTTCCGGCAAAGCAGACTTTCTATTTTGAAAGCCTTTTAATGAATTGTTCTTGAATCAACACCATGTCATGATATGCAACATGAATGCAAATAAAGGCGTTGATTCCGCTGGTAATCACCCTTTCGAACGACTTTCATGGGAACTAAAGAGTCCAAATTACAAAAAAGGGTCCACATTACAAAAGGAGTCCTTATTACAAAAAGTCTTAATTACAAAACAAAGTTCTACACATAAGCCCTAGCTCTACCTCCTAGCTCCTCGATAGCTCTGAGCAACTTGACAAACCTTGGTGCTTCTTCCATGTCCGGGGTTACGAAAGGTCGGAGAGCCGCGGCTTCGGTAGCTAAGTCATTCACACGCCTTGCAACTCGTTGTATGTCCACCATCACGATCTCGTGTGTATACTTTGGCACTACACGCTTGCTCGGCAAATTGTTACCTCGGATCTGTTGATTAATCTCTGACCAATGTCGCACGACTAGATCGATGTCGTCATTCTTAAGACACATTTTTTCCATGATGAAAGATTTTCTAATCGGGCAAACTACTTGAATCAACGCCTCTATGTAATGTGGATGCAATGATAATGTAACAAAAGTATGTGTAAATTAAAAATAAAATAAAAACACAAAAAGAAATGAGTTAGTGCCGGATAAAAATAATAAATACATAAATAAAAAGACAACTTAAATAAGGTAAACAAACAAAACAACCTTATTTATCCCGTCTAAAACACCTAAGGTTATCCGCATGGCTCTAAAAGGGTGGATTTCTATATTCTCTATATGTAGTTTTGATGCTAAGAGGTACCCGAACTGTCCTTACTATCCCCTACTAAGGGTAGTAAGGCCCCCGATCATCACCCATTATAGGCTCATTTCAACCGGGTTCAATTTAGGGGGACCCATTTGCTTATGCCTGCACGAAGGAACGATATCCTTACGAAAGCATAAGGTACTCGAGCCTCGAAGGTACTTGCTAGGCCTACACAGAGGAACGATATCCTCACGAAAGCATTAGTGTTTTCCCCCACTTAAAAAAAGACGGGTTTATATGCCAAATTTTAAATGTGTTAAAATAAAAGCGCAATTATAACCGAATGTTAATTTAATAGTCACTTTAATCCGAAACTTCTAATATTAATAAAGCGGTAGTTATTTAAAAAGCTTGACTCTCATTTTGTTCTTGAAAAAAACAAAAATTTGTCCCCAGCAGAGTCGCCATCTGTAGCGATGTCCGTTTAGCTAAAAAACGTATTTTTATTTTGTTTTGTTTTAAAAATAATGCATTCTGTGGGATTTTGTAAAAACCGTATTTTATTTTGAAAATGGAGTCGTCACCGGCCACTTAGGTAGGCCGGACACCGTAAAACTAGAGATTTGAAAACTGTTGGGTTCGGGAGTCGGTTACGAATGGGGAATGATTAGCACCCCCACATCGCCCAAAATTGGTACTTTAATAATTACCGCTTTATTAATATTAAACTTTTCCGGATTAAAGTGACGATTAATTTAAAATTTGGTTATAAGTGAGGGTAAATTTTAAAAGCCTCATTATCCGAGGGTAAACGCCCAAACCACCATCTTTACGCCTGATACTAGCCCCGTTTACGCTCGGATAAAAGGGCACCGCATTGACAATTTATATATCTCGATATGCAATCTTAGTGAGCAAAATATAAAATATGACAAATAATTTAAATACAGTAAAAATACAAATAAATATTAACATAATAAAATACTAATCTAACATAAAATACTAATCTAAAATATACATACATAAATATTAATCTAACTCATAAATAAAAACAAATCTAACATAAATAAAATGTTAACATTCATAAATATTAATCTAACACATAAATAAAAACAAATTTAACATAAATAAACTATTAATATAAAACATAAATTTAAAGCATAATAAATACTAATCCAAAACATAAATAAACATACAAACTAAAAAACACAATTTTAAATTAACTACTATTTCATTAAATCATAAAAATTACAACACAAATAAAAAAGGAAAGAAAATATACCTAACTAAGAGCTCGAATGACGAACCCCGACTGAACCCCATCGAGATTTATCACGACATCTCCAAAAATATTAACTATATCAGATCTAAAATAAGAAATCGATCGAACCGGTTAGGACCGATGATACTAGCCCGATCTTTAGCTAGTCGGGAGCCTAAGCCCCCTTATTTGGCCATACCACTGCCGATTCATGCCCCCTTCAATTCCCCTCATGCCTTCTATTTATAGGCAATTCGGGGTTGCCTGGTTGACATGGAGAGCTTAGCTCCACACAATATTTCCTTTTTTGTTTTTTAATTTAATTTTTTTACTTTTACTTTTTTATTTTTTTATATTATATTATTATTATTTTTTGATTTTTCATTAATTTTATATTAATAATATTAATATTAAAATAATACTAATAACAGTAAAATCTCGGTAAAAATGAGTTATTACAAGAGTATCAGTATACCACAATAGACCCTAAATAAAAGAGATTGACGAGATATTTTGATAAAAATGAAAAATAGTTAACAAAAAACAATCTAAAATATACTACACTCCATTAAAATTTTTAAATGGATTCGGCAAAGCAAATGAAGCAATAAATTTGAGAAACGCTCGAAAGAGAAGAAAAGAAAAAACAAGTAGAATTGTAGGCATCATAGCGAGCAAAGAGCCGATTGAGAAGTACAGCAACTGCTTTCTGAGATGCCCAGTTTGTTATCAGATCCTCTTTACCTGTTTCAGGCAGACACGACGGCGAGGTCTCGACTACGACCACAAACCTCTGCTGTTTGTTGTGTCTGCAGAGGATCTTAGGGTTTCCTACAACCGTCTGTCCTGCTATTTATCGAATCCTCCTGGGCTGTAGGCATTCTCTAACAACATTAGGTTTGTGGGCCTTAGCCCAACCATTTGAGATGCTACTTCTCAATCTTAACTTGTTTTTATTTGGCTTAAATGAAAAATAAGTATTTAAAATATGTCTTTTTTTAACTTTAGGTACTTAAAGTATTTTTTTATAAAAATAGGTGCATAAAGTTTTAAAAGTTATAATTTCAAGTGCTTAAAGTATTTTTTTGTAAAAATAGGTGTCCAAAGTTTCAAAATTTATAATTAAATATGTCATGTGTCAAGCATTGATTGGTTAAAAAAATTTTAACGCCAATTAACAGTCAGACACCTAAAATTATAACTTTTAAAATTTTGGGCACCTATTTTTACAAAAAAATACTTTAGGCACCTAAAATTCAAAAAAGGCATACTTTGGGCCCTATTTTTCATTTAAGCCTCTTATCTAGAATATACTATATAAATAGTCCCTGATTATTGATGTTTTTTTATTTGAGTCTTCTGGCTGTGAAAAATTATAAAATGGTCACACAACTTTAAAAAAGTAATAAATTGGTCCTGTATCGTTAAAAGGTTAATAGTAGATGACGCGACAGTTAATAAAAAATAGTATAATTACATATTTATGCATCCATATTTATACATTCTATCAATTTAGTTTAAATTTGAAAAAAAAATAGTCATATTTATTTAGACATTCTACCAATTTGGTCTAATGGTGGTGCATGCTATGAAACCCTCCAACAGCCCAGATTCAAATATCTACCCCACCATTCTCATTCATTTAATTTTCCTTCAATCCGATGATGACACAATTCTTCATTAGAATGGAGGGAAAATATTAAATAAATTTTAAATAAAAATATAACTAAATTGATAGAATTTTTAAATAAAGAGGACTAAATTTATTAATTTTTTTCTTCAAATTAAGACTAAATGAGTTATTATGCCATTTTTGTCAATTGAAACTCACGTAACTTTTCATATACGGAGAACTCAACAAAAAACACACTGCATATTTTACATCAAATAACTTAAGATTGTTGAGGAAGAGATTAACCAAACAAATTATAAAGAACAAATTTGAGCCTTAATTAGTTTTACATTTCTTTACAAATTCTTCTTTTAGTCTGCATTATTGTATGTTTAACAAACAATAATTAAGGGCAAAATGTATAGTCTTGAAAGAGATGAAAGATCAAACAAAAATTATTATTCCATTTACCTTAGGTAAGAAACAAATTCCATTAGAAAGGATCTTAGCAACATAAGCTTTCCTAATTCCAAATTGCTTCAGAAAGAAAGAAAGAAAAAAATCATTCCTTCACGAGCTTTATGCTCTGCCGTCAGCTCGTATTCTGATCGGCAGGCGATGAACCATGTCGAAATAGAGCCTCCTGAATAAGTTTTTCGGTGAGAGATTTAGACAGTCCCATAACAGTATCAGTCGCCCCCTATCTGCCAAAACACCAAAAGTTATATCAACACTGTAGACTTGGGTCCTTGCATACTAAAATTACATGAAATCCGGAAATCTATCACCCCCTAACTTCATTTTATGTTATGTCAGGTACGATGTCGAACGATGACGAGACAAAGCAATGAGAGAAGAAAAAAGCTCTCACCACGGTGTCGACAAATGGTAAAGTTAGAGGATGTTCGAGCATTAGGCCTCCAGCAACCTTGAATGGGATTTCTTCATCAATCTGACTCAGCTCACCATTTAGAATGAATTGAATCAGGTGGGAAAATAATCAAGTAAATTACATGTGTAAACGAATTTTACCAAGCTATCAATGACTTCATTTGGTATGTGTGGAAGTAAACCTGCAGAACAAAATCTAATCTTATTCACCTCGGAGTGAACGTGAATAGACTTAAAGACTGGTAGCATGGATTCAGTGTCAAGAAGAGTTCATTCGGAAATGAAAACTAAAGAAGGGAGAAAAAAAAAGCTGTTCAACATTGCTCTTCATGAAAAAGAAGGTAAAGATATCCAGAAATAAGTTGTACCTCTGCACTTTCCCATCCTCCTTTGCTTGCACCTGCATTAAGGTTAGTCACAAGAACAGATCCGACCGCTGCTGCATGGCCCCCAGAATATCCTGCAATCATAGGTGACATGTAAATACAGCTCATCTCGTAAGACATCGCATTAATAATGTTAAACAAACCTTTGATAAATTCCCGTGCTTCTTCTTCGCTGCATGGTTTTTCTCTGATTGTCCCTTTATAGACCACCACCTACATAAACAGGTAACACAGAACATAACCTTACATAATCTCCATAGACAACCGATAAAAAGACGTGCAAATGGTGATATTTTTTCTTATGGTTAAACTGTGACATGTTTTGTACAAGGCATGCCAAAAATATTTAAAGACTTAAAGCAACCAGTATGAGTCCTGATAACTATGATAAACACCGACTTAGAACCAGTTAAAGCATCCTAGGAAACAACAATCTGTGAAATGAACCATGTTCAGGCTAACATAATAGTGACAACAACTACACTGATAAATCTTTTAGCATTACTTTACTCCCTCTGCCACTAATCAAAAGCATTGCTCTACCCGGATCATGTGCTTGGATCAAGTAAACCTCTAATGAGACTAGGATATCAGGCTGGTTGGGCAACATCATTGGCAATTAAGAACAAAGCAAAACCAAGTTCTCTTCTAGCTGTACTGCCTCTAATAAGCATTTTAGCTGATGGGTGATGATATGTTCATAGAATCTGGTTGTCATTAACTAGTCAGCTATTACCGCGCTACCATCCATTATACTACTAGGACAATGAGATATGAGACGAAATTGCATTACCGAGACAATAATAAAGCCGTTGTTAGTTATTATCTAATACTAAGAGCATGCTTTTCGGTTAACGATTTGTGGTGCAGTTGTTAACTGAATAAAAAACAAGAGATCCTTTCAATATCAAGTAAGAACTACTTGAAGAATACCGTATCTGCGGTAATTAACAATGTTGTGTGAGAATCTTTCACTAGTATATCAGTGTGCTGAAGCCTTGACATGATGGCATTCGCCTAGAAAACGAAATTAAGATTCATCAAAGTAATACTTCAACAGTCATGACTCATAAACCATAGATAAAAACTGATTTAATGGCTAATATACTGAAGTAAATTGTAAACCATTGAATTCGGTCCCTATCAGAGGGAACCAAATCAGAAAATCAAGAACCCCAACTGAAAAACTACTGAAGCTTTAAACTGCAAAATGCAAAGGTCCAACAAAGCGTTGCTTACTTGAAAAGAAAATAGTAAAGCATGAGCAACAGTGGAACACAAAACAAAGCTAAGAAAAAAAGAGAAACCACACCTTGGCCTCAGCAAGTGCCGTCACTAAATCTTCTGGCTTTTCTTTTCTAATACCTTTCTCATCTATATCAGCAGTCTAAACCACAAAGTTAGTTAAATTTCTTCCTACTTTACTAAATTAGGAAGAAAAAAAACTAATTAAAAACAAACCCCTCAATGGAATTCCAAAAAAAATTAAGCTTAAAAAGCCCAATTTCAGCCAATAAAATTAGGAGTGACTGACTTGTTTAAAGTCAATAAGAAAAGAGAAAATATTCAATACCCCCTTCACAAGCATACTTAAATCCAGAAAACCCATGTTTTTAAAAGCATGGTTAAAAAGCCCAACTTGTTTGTCCTTTAGTTAGCAAGAGCCGAGTGACTTGTTTACCCCATTTCTTCAAAGCAGTAGCTTAAGTTACCAGCGTAGCATGGTTGTAAACTCATAACCCATTTCAGCTAGAATCCGCTGCCGAGCCATCGATGAAGAACCCAATATTATCTGTCACCAAAATCGAATATCACAGTAATTGATTGTGAAAGAAACGATGGCAATTGCTCAAGTTTTCAAATAAAAACAATGCAAATAACCCATCTCAAGGCTAAAAAATTTCACAAATATTAAGCTTGAGCTCTGTTACGTTGAAAAAGCATCAAGCTTTTGGTTTCAATCCAGAGTAAGTATATAAAGGGTGTTTGCCATTTTTGGTTTCAATCCGCACAGTTCACTTGCTACGCTTCATTTAATTCCTTCTTCTTCTTCTTATAGAAAGTCAACCAATAAGGGTTAGCCACGTTAACAAAGGCCACCCGGGATAAAACATAAATTTTAAAAGGTGAGAGAGGAAAATTCACAATTATATCATTTTTCAAAAAAAATATAAAAATCAAAAAATAAAAAAAAATCATCCAGTCGAAAGGACAACAACCTCTTCCAAGAGCTTAATAGTTTCGTCTCTTACCTAAAGTCTTCTTTCTACCTCTTGTGAGAGAGACCGTAATATATCAACTACACTGTCGTTTCTTTGTATCCCTTTCTATAATTACAAACAAATTAGAAAAATCTTTGCCATTATGATTTTATTTGATTTGGGATGTGAAAGTCGATGGTTAGATTTATCATTTATCATAGTGTCCATATATGATATATGGATGAAAGTCAGCTCGTGAGACCATTACATCAGAAAAAATTACAGCAGAAAAGAAAGAGATTGAAGAAAATAAAAATCAGCCTTTTCCAAGATGCTAATCAAAAGGTCAGCCTCTACTGTTTCATTCATCATTCTCCACTAGATCTTCAAATGCTTCAGTCTGTACACATTATAAAAATTAAAATAAAATTAGCTCAACATCAATACAAAAGCTAGTAGGGTATTGTGATATTTGTAAACAAGAAAAAGGTTTGATTTTAACTTGTCAAGTGGATGAATCAAATGTGAATGATTATATGTCACTTATCTAAGTCACGAGAGGGAGAAAGATAAGCACGTTTGTCAACAAAACTTAGACATATATTATCCAGATTTAAGTGAGTGTAGATATGAGCAGAGAGGAAGTCAGGAGTAGACAATACAATGTAGGGGTGAGCAACAAAACCGAGAAAACCGAAAAACCGACTCGAACTGGGCTATGCGGTTCGGTTCGGGTTTGCATGTTGCGGTTCGGTTTTTGATTCGGTTTAAAATTCAGGCTTCTCAATTCGGTTCGGTTTCGGGTTTTCCTTATGGAACCCGTTTATTCTATATCAACCCAAATTAAAACAATACATTATGATTCATATCAAATATATTTTAAAGATAGTCTATTGAAATATTTTGATTTGTTTTTAAGACATTTTCTTGGAATATTTGGATATATTTTTAATATTAAGTTGATTGAATATTGTGTTTCAAATTAGAATATGTTTTTATAATATTTACTATTCAAGAGTTGTTTTACTATGTTGAATATTTGAGTTTAGTTTTAATCAAACAATATATTAGACTACATATTTGTGTTCTAAGTTGGTGATGTAGAATCATTGAGTGGATATTAATTAAAAGAATAGTTTATATGATTTATTTTTTAGATAGATGTCTGCTTTGTAGTTATTTTTTAATTCATTTTTATTTGAAATCTTAGATTTGTTAAGAGCTCAAGACATGTTTTTTCTTGTTCTTAATGCGAAAATAAATTGATATTGGAGTGTCTAATGATAAATTAAAATATGTTCTGTTTTGCTTTTTTTTTAATTTGAAAAAAACCCGTTAAAACCGTTGTTTTTAACTGAACCGCAAAATTCAGTTTTTGGTATTTCGATTTTTTTACCATTCGATTTGGTTTTTTTTAAAAAAAAACCTCATACTACAGTTCGGTTTGTTAAAAAATCGAACCGAATACACCCCTAATAAAATGAGTCAAATTGTGTAATTTTAAAGTTAACATTCTACATAGATCTTAATAAGTTTTTAATCAAAAATCGAGAGAAATGTTTAATTTGAAAGTATTCAATACAACAAGGATGGAAATTACGATTAAACAAAAAAAAATTTAAAAACGTCCTAATACTTAAATATATGGAAACTTATTTATATCTTATATCAAGATATCAACGTCGGCAATCTTAATCATAATAGGGGTAAAAAGGTCCCACCGAGATTTGAACTCGGGTTATTGGATTCAGAGTCCAATGTCCTGACCACTAGACCATGGAACCAAGCTGATAGTATATTTCACAAATAATAACTATAACTAAATATTATTAATAACGACAGAATTGTAGTTTTCAGTTCCTCTCTCGAAGCCCCACGTCAACGAATGATTCCATGTTGTCGTAAGAAAAATCAAATCAATGGTCACCACACACCACTGAAAAAGTTATGGAACCGGCGGTTCGGAAAATGTGGCGAAGAGGCTTTAGCAGCCGGTCGACGGCCGCCGCTTACTTGGCTCGCGGAGGCCTATCGGTTGCAGTGCTCGAGCGTCGCCACATTATTGGTGGTGCAGCCGTTACCGAAGAAATTATTCCTAGCTTCAAATTTTCTCGCTGTAGCTACCTCCAAAGCCTCCTCCGCCCCTCCGTGATCAGGTGGGGAGCCACATCATTTTCCTCTTTGGAAATTAGAGAAAAAATATTTTTTGTTACTAATATGTTGTTTTGGGTATTGCATCGAAATTGAAGCGAGCTAGAATTATAGAGGCATGGCTTGACTTTTTTCAAGCCGATGGCGACTACGTTTACGCCTTGTCTTGATGGGCGTTAAATGCTACTGGGACACCACGATCAACATAATTACTTGGACTTTTCCAAGGTGTTTTCAATCTTCTCTAATGAAACCAAGTTTCTTTTTTGTAATTTTTTAAAGAAAAATAATTGTATGTTGCTAATTACATGCAGAGAAATTGTCTATTTTTTAACCTTTGATATTTCCCAGATTTAGTGATAATTTGAAATCCGAGAGTGAGTCGATTGTTTTCTAATTTTTTTCAAATATATTTGGAGTATCGTACTTATAATCATGTTACAACATATGTTAGGTGTTAAGCATGGATGCATTAGAAAATAAAACGAAGAGTTGGGTAACATAATCAAATAATCAATGTAAAAAATGCCAAATCCTCTGTTTTTCAGTTTGAAGTATTTATGTCTGCAGATATAAAAACCAGCTTTATAAATTCTGTAAATTGATGGACTTTCTTTTGGATTCATAAACTCCTGAAGCCTTGCATTGGGATTCATCATTTACTGATCGGCTGCAGGATAAGTTAGAGAAATTGGTGTTTTGGGCTCGCTGCCTAAATCATATTCTGGCTTCAGGGCAAAAGGATATGGTGTAAGTCATATTGCTCTCTTTTGGATAAGCATAGATGGCATTTTCTTATAATTTTCCTGTAGTTTCATAATTTATATTCTAATAATGTTTCCTCAGGGACTTTATGGACCTTTTATTGTCCCCTACATCAAAGGTTCTAAATAAGTGGTTCGAGGTTGTAATTATCCTAGTTACTTTCTTTTACATAAATAATATATATGTGTGCATGTTTGTGTGATTGTTTGGAGTTCCTACTTAAGGCTTGAGATGATGAAATTAGTTGCATTTCCTGCTTAACACTCGACTGTTTGTCAAACATGGATGTTCTAACTTTAAGCATATGGTCATTGCCGGTTTTGACTGCAGACTGAGTAATAATGTTTTAGTTCTTTTCCATAGTTGATGGCTTGAGTGCAATCAATTGCTAAGTTCAGAATAACAGCCAGACCTGGATCTTAGTTTGTTATGAGTTATGACCACAAGTTCAAACCTTTCTTTAATGCTCTGTCCTTATATACTTAAAGGGTATATGCTTTACATTTGAACTAGTGAACTGATAATTGGCAAACTACATAACTCAGGTCCTTAGTTATGAATTCATAATCTTAAATAACTGAGCTAAGTTTATAGTCGAGTGCTTTGATTTATGATATTGTTTTGCATTATGCTGTTTAATATTGGTAACAAATTTCTTTCTGTTTTATGGTAACTATTGGAATGCTATTGAAGAAAGTCTCCAGGTTCTATGTTCTGCTCACCATTCAATGGGCTTAACTCGATGCACTCAAAACGTGCTGTAGGCATGTTGAAGGTGGGATGGGTTCCATATCCACTGCCATAAGTAATGCTGCTATTGAAGCCGGGGCTTATATTATGACAAATGCTGAAGTATGCCTCCCTATTCTGTGGATTTTTTTTTGGTTCTCAATCAAGTGTTATGTTTATTACTGGTTTTCAATTCTTTATCTTGCTGTACAGGTGTCACAATTAATGATTGGAGATTATGGTACAGTAGAAAGGGTTAGTTCACTTCTTGGACCGAGAAAATGAATACATCTGGAAGTGTTTATTGATAAGTATTTTATTCATTATTGTTTGATGATCTAGGTGTTGCTAGCTGATGGGACAAAAGTACATTCTTCAGTTGTTTTATCAAATGCAACTCCTCATAGGACCTTCCTGGTATGTTTTCCTAACGAAAGATGATGAGACAACAACATTGATCTAAAAGTTGATGATATAATAATAAAAGATGACTATAGGAGAATTATATTGGTAAAAGATGAGGAGGAAGATTCATATTGTTAGGAATTTGGTATGCGGCAAAATAACCGAAGCGATAACGACATAGACCAAGACATGCACAGGAGACAAGATTTAATGTGATTCAACATAGCCTACCTTTACGGACGAGAGAAACGAACAATCCACTAATAACATAGAGAACCCGAAGAGTACAAATACATTATAACCCATGTAATCCCAAAACCCGGTGTACAAATCCCATGACCCGGTGAAACCAAAACACTCATTCCAACATCCTTACAATACCCATCTCTACAACAAAGGCATAATAGTTGTAGAGATCCTAAAAGTGGTTACATCTCTCCAGAGTAATTCTCCCTCTCTCTCATTCTCTTGTCTTGTTGAAGCAGGGGTTGGTTCCTCAAGATGCTCTTCCTGAAGATTTTCTTCGTGCTATCAAGTACTCTGACTACAACTCTTGTAAGATCACTTACATAAAATCTGTTACATCATATAGAGATGGTACCATGGTTGAACTTGAACCTCGTTCATCCACAATTTATTGTTTTTCGTATTTGAGTTGTAGAATATGAATTGTTTTATGCATCTTCCTGCAGACTTGTCTTAGTTCAAAATGATTTCTTAATAAAGTAAGCAAAGGAACTAACTGTTGGAAGACTTCTCCTACGCACAGTTTTTCTAGTTTCTGTATTTGGAAGTTATCGAGAATTTAGCCATGCTAATAACATATTGGAACAGGGAACCACAAAAATCAATGTGGCTGTTGATAAATTGCCCCAGTTCCGTTGTTGAAGATCAAGTAATTTGGAAGTGGGTCCTCAGCATACAGCTAATGATTCTGTATATAGATGCATTGATTTTTAGGGGCTTAATATTTATCTGTTTGTTCTGAAGTAGCAATTTTATTGTATATTTTAAACAAAATTTTTGGCTTTTAGGGGATTACACCTTACGATGACACAATTTATCCTTTTTGCCCCCTTCTTTGTACATTTGGCCCCATAAAACCATGGATGATTTAGGATCCGCTTGTCAAGATGCTTGGAATGGCTTACCTTCAAAACGGAAACTGGTATTGTAGATTTAATCTTGCTCATCTCAGAGATCATAAAAACTAAGACCAAAGTAATGAGGAAAGCATAGGTCTAATTAAATTGCAAAGTATAGAATTTAAGGTTTATTGTTGGAATTTAGGCTTTAGTATTTAGGGGCTTAGGGATTTCATTTTTGGATGTTAGCCTTGGATTAAGCATGCTTGTACAAAAAAACTTTACACTGCCCGTGTATAGGATAATTGTCCTGAAATTATTCTAGCTTTTTTATAACTGAAAATAGAAGGAATTTTTCGGTATCAAACTTAGCATTTAATGTCAACTAGAACTCATTTCAATGGTTTCTTTTACAAGGGAAATGGGAAGGAATTACTCGGGATCAAATCTAGGATCTAATGTGAACTAGAACTCATTTCAACGGAAGTACTTTAACATTGCACCAGATACTTGACTGCCTATGTATTTTACATCACTTGATTTCTGACAGACCACCCCAGACAATAGCTAATGCGCAGGCTCAGTTTGGTTAGCTTTCTTGCTGCGCAATCGGTGCTGGTTGTGGTGCCATTTCAGCTGCTGAATGACCATTTCCATTGGCAATGTGATGGTGCTTCTCGTCAATTCCCCAGAACTTAGCAGTTTTTACATCATCCTGAGCCATCAATCGCGAGAATTCTTCATGGTCATACTTCAGCGTTCCGGTTCCACCAAATTCACTCGGGAGGTTCTCAACATCAAAGTACGTTTTCATGAGCTCCACGCTCTCTTTATTCTTAGGGTACACAAACTTCACTTTCTCAACTGTTTTTGTATCCAGAAAATACCTTGTTGCCTAGAAAGATCAGAAATAAGGATAACTTATAGCTAAAGTAGACAAATAGGAATGCAGGAGATCAAACCTTGTAGAATGCTTCAAAAATCTTTGGTGGATTGTACAAGAAAGCAACGGCAAGCCTCTCCGGATAATGGCCTTGTAGAATGTAACTGCTATCACGAGCTGTTTTGATAGAAACACTGGTGTTCAGTGAAAACCCAGTGAAGTCTATCAACCAGGACATTTGTTCCTGGCCCTCAGCCAGATTCATGACCGCATTTTCTAGAAGATACACCAAATGGCGGATATTGCCTTCTGCTGATGTTGTGTTCTGCCAAGAAATATGGATGGAAAAGTACTCAAAAGTGCAAATTTAGAAATGCTTGGTTACAAACAAACTGAATGGAAAGGAAACATGGTACAGACCTGCATTCCAGGCCTCATTATAAGCACGGTTCTTCCTTGAAGGTCGTGAAAATTTGCCCTGGAAGCTTTCCCGGTTTCACCTTCATGCGCCACTTCATGCTGGACAAGAATATGAAATGAGGTGAGTTCAAGCAACCAAAAACTGACTCCCATACAGAATTCCAACATGGAGAAATCTGGAGGCAGAAATTCATCAAACATACCCAGCGGATATCTTCAGGCTTATAAGTCGATCTCCACTTTAAAGTCTCTTCCAACATTTTCTTTGCCTTGTCGACATTCCAATTCCGCGCTTCCAAATATCTCCTCAGGCATGCATCGGTGCAGAACTTTGAACTGCGACCGGACAAGGGTCCTATAGCAGCCCTGAGTTCACTGACCTGCATGTCAAACATGCACTTTTTAATCTCAACTCAACAATTACTTCACACAAAATTCGAATCATTTTGATCAACAAACAATGAAAAAGATATAAACCAAATTAACGAAATTTGCTCTCCTTCAAATGAAAATATGAAGTAAATGAATATTACCTTTGAATCTCGTTGCTCAGGACCATCCTTCTGTGCATGCTTTCTCCGAAGAAACATATCAACTGGAAACAAAAGTCAAGCCCCGGCTAAGTTCTTACCTAACAAGAAATGAAATACTTATCACATCTCTTTAATGAAAAATAATAAAAGAAAATCAGAGAACCAAAAAAGATTTGGGAAAAAAAAAACAGTACACATACGACAGCGTTCATGCTTCAAACATTCAATGAAACGACTAAAAGAGCTTTTAAACATTCATACGTAAACAGAGATTCGCTGCATCAATTTTCAATAAAAACAGTAAAACTCTTTTAATCAAAAAATCAAATTTGAAAGAAAGAAAAAAGAATCAGTCACTGCAGATAGATCTATTTCACAACAATTTAAAAGGATTACCTAATAATATCGAGGAATTCAGGAAAGAGAGAAAGCAGATTTTGTGCAGGGAAGCTAGAAAGAGGGCGACAAGACAAGAGACGACACTGGTTGGTTTTAGTTAATTTTTCGGTTAAGTACATTAAACGGTAACTAACTGAAAATAATCTTTTTTGACATTAAAGTTTCATAAATTATAAAATAATTATTAAATTTATTAAATTATTACAAAATGTTATTGTACATTATAAAATAGCGATAAGTTCTGATAATTTTAAAAAATAATTTTGTAATAATTCAATAAAGTTAATGATTATTTTATAATAATTTAATAAATATAATGACTATTTTATTATTTTCAAAATTTTAATGGATAAAATTACTTTTTAAAACATTTTAGTCTTTATTCACATTTTTTACTTCAAGAGCAAAACGGCAAAATGTAGGACCCGACCCAGGAAGTCTATGTCAATTTTTTCGGGGTGTTTTTTTTATAAGGGAGACTACTTTTACAAAAGGCTAAAAATTTGGTCCACCATAAATATTTTGATTTTGAGCACCGATTTATAGGGCTGGGCAAAACTCGACTTAACTAAAAAAAATCGAATTATTTGATTTGACTCGAGGCGAAAAAATTGACTCGTTTTGTCTCAACTCGAAATTTCATAAACTCGACTTGAAAAAATTTCAAATAAAGTTTGAGTTATAAAATGGAAATTCGAATAACTCAAAAATTTTAATAATTAGTTTATCAATTTTCATATTCGAGTCGACTTTTTTAATTCCGCGTGATATATTATGTATATCACATGTGAAAATATAAAGAAATATATATATGTATATTATATATACGTATAGAAAGTCGTTAAAATTTGAATCAATATGTACATCGTCCATCCCTAAGTATATGCATATAGAAATATATATGTATACCCCTAAGTATTTGCATATAGAAATATATATGAAGAAATATATGTGTACAATTAAATTTGTATAGAAACTCGAAAACTCGACTCGACTCGACTTGAATTTCATAAACTCGACTCGATTTGAAAAAAATTCAAATAAATTTTAAATCATAAAATATGACTTGCAAACTCGAATAACTCAAAAAATTTTGACTCGACTCGATCGAACGCCCAACCCTACCGATTTGGACTCCTATATCATATGTTATCGATTTACTATGAGTAATTTCACAGGTTAATGATCATCCTATATAAAAAGGGGAGTATAATTTAATTTTAAAATTTATTCTTATGTTAATTATTTTTATTTTAAAATATATAATTATATTATTTTTCCTTTCAATTATAGTCGTGCACATATTTTTATGTAATATTTATGTAATTTTTTTCAAAAATTTGTTGACATTGAATTTAAGATCTAATGTCAATTAAGACTAGAGCGGTATCTTTTGTCATATATATAGTACCACATATTTGATTGATTGAAAATAAGAAAAGATTGGATGAAAAGGGTAAATTACACAAATGGTCACTAAATTATCTCTAAAAATATAAAATAGTCATTAAACTTTAGTTTTTATTATAAAATAGTCACTGGGCTGTTAACTATCGTTAATTGGGAGACGTGACAGTTATAAAAATTTATATAATAATATTTAGTCCTCAATATTTACACATTCAATCAATTTAGACATCAATAATGAGGGTTATATTAAGAATAAATTGATTAAATGTGTCAATATGGAGGATTAAATGTTATATTATTCAAATTTATATAACTGTCACGTCACTCAATTAATCATAGTTAACGGCTCAGTGACTATTTTATAACAAAAACTAAATTTAATGTCTATTATATAATATTTAAAAATTTAATGTCCATTTTATATTTTTAAAAACAATTTAGTAACATTTGAGGACTTTGCCAAAAAAAAAGGGAGCTGTTATCATGATTGAACCCAACACCTAAAATAAATCAAGATTAAAATTGTTTTTTTTTACCGTGACGCCAATTATTGTATTTTAAGTTATAAAAAATTGTTCCATTTAATGTTTATAATTTGGTATGTTTTTAGTTAAGGCAACTTAAATTAGGATAAAGTATATAAATGGTTATTAAATTATCTTTAAAAATATGAAATAGTTACTGGACTTTCAAAAGGTATATAATGGGCATTAAACTTTAGTTTTTGTTAAAAAATAATCATTGAGCCGTTAACTGTCATTAACTGGAAAACATGACACTTACAAAAATTTGTATAATAACATATTTAATCATCAATATTTGCACACTCAATCAATTTATATATCAATAATGAGGGTTATATTATGAATAAATTGATTGAATATGTCACTATAAAAGATTAAACGTTCTATTATTCAAATTTTTGTAACAATCACGTCATCCACTTAACAACAATTAACAGCTTAATGACTATTTTGTAACAAAAACTAAAATTTACTACCCATTATATAACTTTTAAAAATTTGATGATTATTTTATAATTTTAAAAATAATTTAGTGACTATCTACCTTTGAAATTAACCCTGCTTGATAAAGTGGGCAGCAGGAAGGACCACCGAATTTAATAGCCTCTATAAATTAAGAGTTTAATAGCCTCTATTGTGAGCTATCAGTTAATGTCATAAATTCGGTGGTCCTTCCTAATTAGTTTTGGAATTTCATTTCCATTGAATTAGTCAAAACAAAAGAAAAAAACAAATGTATTGTTTTTTTAATATATTATTGTTATTAACCCTTTGATAATACATACACACTTTGTACGCATATATTTAAATTTGAATCTTTTATAATGAATATCATATTGAATAGCTGAACTTATAGAGCTTAATAAAAAAATTGAAAATTTTGTATGAATAGTTTTCTAAGCTATGTATCATGTTGATTTGAGTAGGCAAAGTTTAATGTTAATTTAATTAAGAGTACTAGAATTGTAAAATATCATCTCCTAAGTTGAAAATGAAATTCAGGATAGATGGAAGGTGGGAGTTTGAATCCCATTAATTTAAGATTCCGGCCACTTGAGGGGCAGATATGTGTTTATCATTTGCAGCACAGGGTGGCTTTATCACCTTTACTGCTTTCTACATTAATCCCACCCATTGGAATCAATTTTCAACATATGGCTAGAATCGCATAAATAAATGGTATTAAGTTATAACCATGGCGGCTCATTTCTTGTGATTTGCAATGTTAAAGCACACTCCCGGACGAAATCAGAATTTGGGGTGGGATATAACATAAATTTTGAAAGGTGGGGCAAATTTATAATTAATTTAATTTTTGCACAAAAAATAAAGAAATACCCTGTCATTGGGGGTATGAGAATGACCAAGAACTGCAAGATCTATGGCGAATGATACCATATTGAGTTATGTGAAGAAAGAAAGAAAGAAAGAAAGAACTACAAATGAGAACAAGACATAAAGCTATTTGAGTAAAGAAACTGAACTGTTTTATTCATTTAGAATCATAGAAATACAAGCTTGACTACAACTGATGAACCTTATACTATTATATACAAGGTTAATAGTCTAACAGACTAGGTCTAACTGCTTAACCGTACCAACTTCCTTGAGCTGAATTGGCATCTATCTCAACTATATCTAATACTCTAGATGCCATCCCTCGAGTGCTCGATGCCGTCTTTGCTGCTCGAAAATTCCTGGCTTGATATAGCTGATAGCTTGAATTTCTTCATGTCAGCCTCGTATTAAGCGTTTTTGTCATCTAGATTGCGAGCGAGCTGTTGGTTGGCTTCAACCCTCATTCAGGTCATCCAAAGATGTGTCTCCTTGTAGGGCGCGCACTATCTGCTTTCAATGATATGATATTACGAGAGAAATACTGGAAAAATGTAACATTATATGATTAAGGGTTAAGCTATGAAAATCTGTTTGGAGATCATTGAAAACCTGGCTCATTTTCGGCCGTCTTTTGGCTGAGTGTCTGACGCTGGCTGAAGCACAGACCACCATGCGTTGCATCTGCATATGGTCGTAGTCACGCTCCAAGCGTGGATCAACGAGCTGCACATGGTTGCCGGTCTCTACTGCACGATCCAAAAGTGGTCGAGCCTGTTTCATAAAGTACTTCATATTAGATGGCTCAAAAACAACAACTGAGGCTGTATTCTCTATGCAATTTTCTTGTATTGGAAGGAATTTAAGGGCAAAATTTGAAGGTTAAGTTAGAGAATAGGATAGAAACCCAATCTACTAAAGTGTCTTCCATTGTATTATCAATAGGAAGTTTTCCGGTTATGAGTTCTAGAAGCATAATCCCAAATGAGTAAACATCTGATTTCTCTGTCAATTTTCCACTTGAGGCATACTCTGGAGCCAAGTACCTACGTTACAACCAAAATCCTTAGAGGATTTCGAAACTCCATTAACTAACTGTGAGAAACAGCTCTTTCACTTTTGTTCCGAGTGCCTTACCCGAATGTTCCCATCACACTAGTCGAAACATGTGTTTCGTTGTCAGTGGACAGCCTAGCCAACCCAAAATCAGCCACCTACAGGAAATATGGACTTGGTAGTTTTGATACCATTGCTTTCAATGGTGTATTACAGCAAAAAAATTCAAGTTTAAGAGAAGATACCATAGCTTCGAAGTTGTTATCAAGGAGAATATTTGCTGCTTTGATGTCGCGATGAATAATGCGGGGATGGCCTGCATGTATGGTTCAACAGAGAAATGATCGGAACCGTATAGAGAAATGTAGTCCAAAGATATATATATATATATATATATATATATATATATATATATATATATATATATATATAAAGGAAAAAAAAAGTAAGATACTGGGAAATCCTTACAATCTTCATGGAGATAAGCGAGCCCTTTAGCCGAACCTAGTGCAATACGAAGTCTTGAGGCAAAATCCATGACTGGAACATCCTTTCCTGCAATATGCAGTTGTAATGGTTTCAGGACTGCATAACTCGTATAATGCCAACATCTTCCCCCAAAACAGATGAAGAATGAAGCAAGGGATTAAATTTTACCACGGAGATGATATTCCAACGTCTTGTTCGGAACGAAGTCATAGACCAACATCCGTTGCGCACCGGCAACACAATATCCGACAAGTGATACAAGGTGGCGATGATGGACTCGGCTAATTATTTCAACTTCAGCCTGGAATTCTCTTTCTCCTTGTCCGCTACCAGTTTTTAAGCTCTTGATTGCAACCTCTTTTCCATCTGGTAGCACACCCTTGTGAACGTATCCAAACCCGCCTTGGCCAATCAGATTTGACTGAGAAAATCCATTTGTCGCAATGGACAGCTCCTCGTAAGTGAAATTATTATTATTTAATGCAAGAGGAATGCCCGGCGGAGGAGGTGGCAGAGCTTGTAGGTAGCCTGAGAAATTATCGCTTTCTTCACCAATATAAATTTGTACTGGCATTTGGGGTGATGAATTCCATCCATGGTCACCACCACTACTAGTTGGTGGCATCTGGGATGATGGATTACATCCATTGCCACCGGTAGGCGGAGATAGTCCGATAGCAGGCTCTGCACCTTGAAAACTATTGCCCCACTGAGGAGGATTGTTTGAGTTACTATAGTTTGGATCACCACTACCTGCTGCAAAAAACCATATAATAGAACTTATTAGATTTATAAGGGAAATTTACAGAGGAATTAGCGCTTCGTCATGAGAATGAGAACTTTGTTGCAAGAATTTGTAAAATTCCAAGACTTTTTTTTTCTTTTTTTTTTCAGAGTGTTATCAATAACGAAACAGAGGACTCCCAGGAAACAAACAAAGGCATTTCTATTGTAGGTTTATCACCTTGAGGTTCAAATTGTGGATTCTGTTGGCGTTTCTTCTTTTTTGGAAGAACGCATTTGGCTACAAAAAAGATGGCAACAACGACCAATAATCCAGCACCTGCAGCTACTCCTATAATCATTTTCCCATCCGACGACGAAATATTTGATGGTAATGCATTTTCGCCATTTTTGCGAGGAGGTGAGGGAGAGTTGTCGCCGCCGCTTCTTCGACCAGGTGGAGGAAGGGGCTGATAACTATGTTCATTATGAGGTGACGGAGACGGTGGCGGTGGCGAGCTATTGTGTGTTGGTTTGGAGTTGTGTTGGGATGAATTTGAGGGTGGTGGGGAGCTGTTTTTAGCAGGCGGGGGATATTGAGGTGAAGAGGATGGTGGCATTTTGCCGAAGTTGGAGCCAAGAAAAGCAAGGTTACCACGAACCCCTAAAGAACTCTGAAGGGTACGGGGAACCCTCTTTCCACATCATCGGGTAAAGCAAAACATTTGAAGAAAACTGCATGTTAAAGGCAAGGAAATCTCCTGGAGAAGCTTCAACAAGTTGTTATACAAATAGCTATGCATTGATGTTTCACGGTGAAATTCATAAGCAATAGAACAAGGTGTCTTGTGATAAATGAGTGAATTGAACAACGTTAGAACTTGGAAAAAAGAAGAAGAAGATGAAAGGGTTGTCGAGGGAAAGTGAGGAAATTGTGCATGTTAAGATTGCCATAGGAGAAAGGGGGCTGGCTCCCTGTTGTTTCCCGGTGACTTCCGACAAAGCAGGACTTTTGTTTTTGTTTTTCTCAACCTCCTATTGTTTCAGCTACCCTTGATTATTTTGGAGTTAGTTATTCTTTTTTTTTACTACCTAATTTTGGTTTGAAAACAAGCTCAAGATTCAGAACATAACTAGTTGGTTTTAGCAATCCTTACCGGCGGCGTTTAGAAGACGATGTTTAAAAACAATGATCATAGGCATAGCTTTGCTTATTGTTTCCTTCATACAGATAATAGATAATTCTTGGATGGAAAAGTTGGACCAACTTTCAAAGTAAAACCTAGACAAGAACAAGATGAAACCTCAAAAGTTTCTTCATGTCTATGATTCTTCCTTCCCTCCAGCATGTCTGCATTAATAAAAAATTGGGGAGCACATAAAATAGATTATCTTTTTGTAATAAATTGAGTCAATTGTACCACTTGTTCCTAAACTATGACTTTCATTTTAAATTAATCCCAAACTTTTAGATATTTCAATTTCATCCTCAAACTATGACCATTTTAAATTGGTCCCCAAACTTTTAAGCAATCCAGTTTCATCCTCAAACTTTGACTCTCATTCTAAATTGGTCCTCAGACATTTTCAACATTCTAATTTCATCACCAAATTATCAGTACGTGTTAATCATATCTTTGTAAATAAAACCGTTATAAAAATTATTAATTGTCATGAAACACCGATGCATATTATGTAATAATAGGATGTGGTATAAACAATAATCTGAGGATGAAATTAGAACATTCAAAAAATTTGTAGACCAATTTAAAATGAAAGTCATAGTTTTGAAGATAAAATTGGAATGTTTAAAAACCAATTTATAATGATGGTCGTAGTTTAAGTATGTATGGTGCAATTAACTCTAACAATTTTTTAAATGATTATTTAATTTGGATATTTTCTCGAAATCTTGTAATATATTCTCTCTCATTTCATCATACCTTAGTCCCTCAGGTGCAGAAAAAAGAGGCCAAGATAAATCTGGATTAAAGATCAAATGCAGTAGTTCCTTGGAACCAATCAACATTACCATTCACAGTGGCTTCCTATCAGATTTATTTATAAGGCTCTTAGACAAAATAATATAATGTTAATCACATCAAGTTGCAGATATCATAATGAGCAATCGGTCATGCAAAATTTATTAGAGAAAATGAAAAAAAATAGATTGAATAAAAACTCTTTACAATCCTTAGGCAGTACACTCAAGGGGATCACATTTAATAAATAGAAAAAAGGTAACAAATTAGAGCATGTGCACCTAAAAACAATACCTAGAGCATTTCCTATTTTCCCTCTTTTTTTTCAAACTATTAAGACTCTTGGTTCACCAAAATGTAACAATATAATGAAGAACAAGATTCCTGAAATGATTCATTTCATGACACATTACTGAAATATTATATTATTTTATAATGTTTGTTTGAAAGGAATGTAATATTACAATATTCGGTTGGTTGATTATAAGAATACCAGAATGCATATTTTATAAAACTATTCTTGTGATATATTTTTTTTAACAAGTCAAATTTCCAATACTATAGTGGATATATTTGCATGAAAATTCATAGGAAATATGTTTTTTTTAATTTATATATATTTTATAAAGTTCTTACACAAATAATTTAATATATATTTTTAATTTTATATTCCAATATTATATATTTGAATATATGCATACACAATGTATAAATTAATTGTGATTTATTATAATTATATATTTAAAAATATAAAAAAATTCAAATTTATAAACTTCTATAATAATTATCATATTCTCCGCTAAATCAAATATACTAATAAATAATTATAAATATTATATTTATATATTTGATTACTCAATTTATATTATTTTTAAAATTTAAAATTATTCTTTAAAATCTAAAATTCTAAACACTATTTGTAAAGTATTTTAAAATTAAATAAAATAAAATTTTGTTATTTAAATAAAATAATATTATTTTTCAGAGAATAAATAATATTAGAAATTATTTCTACTATGTTTAAGTATTTTATTTTGCAACAATTTAAGTTAGGCAAGAAATTACTTTAACATATCAAAATAAAAAAAATGTTGAAAAAATAGAAAATAATGATTTACATGAGTAAAAGAATGTTAATTTTAAGAGTATTTTAGTCCAAAGTAATGAGAAATGTGTGATACCTAAGAATAGGGTGAGAATAGTATTTTCACCATTTTGAGAGAAAGAAAGTATTGTTGGGAATATAGTATTACTTCATGGAGAAATTTTTTTTAAACTAAACGTAAGTATGTAATTCTAAAAAAATTATTCTTCTTGGTAATAATTTTTCCTTTAACTTTTCTTTCTTCAACGGTAAATTGGTTTTCTTTGCCAACTGCCCTTCCACTTTTCTTCGATCCTCCTTTTTAGTTGTCATTTTTTTTACGATTATTTTTTATGTTATTTTTTAAAGAGTTCGTTGAGATTTTTCTTTTTCGACGACCATGGTCCAAATATGATACTCTTTTAAAGATGAGATGTTTTAACTTTCTCTGGAGTTCAGGATCAAGGAAGATTTGGAGGGGGTTTTGGGCCGTTTGTTTTTTACATCCTTAGATTTTTTCTGTTTTTGGCTCTTGGCTCTTCTCTTTTAAATTTGGTCGTTCTGATGGATGTAATCGTTAAGGGTGTTTAAAAATATCCGTTCACTCGTCGACCAGAACTTCTAAAAATTTAGTATATCTAAAAAATCACCTGATCGGGTCGGGTACACTCGGGGCGGATCTGGGTCAAAAAATTTAACCGAATACTCAATCCGACACGATACTTTAATATCTTATTTTTATCTTAAGTTCATTAATATTTTTATCCTAAAACTAAATTTAAATCTCTAAGTTCGAAAGAAAATATCATTAATACTTTTAATATTTTGTTTTGGTGATAAACTTTTATATAAATATAGATAGCAGACTTCTTGGTTCCAGGTAATGTCCTAACAGTGATGTGCTTCTTGCTGGTACTATTATGATCGTGTTGGTGGGAAGGATAGCTGCTGTCAACTTGTCATAGCTATTGTTTGTGTAAGTGTTGTGCATTTTCTTTTTATTGTTATTCGCGAGTCTGGGTGTTTATGCTTCCGTGTGGCTGTTGAGCCTGGTTATTTTCGATACTGTATGGCACTGTCTATGTGCCTTGCTTTTTCTTGATTAAAGCTATATTATTTTGATCGAAAAAATATATCCAAATATTTTTTTACTTAAAACTAACTTTAAAATACTAATTGAACTTTTACATTTTATAGTTTTATCAAAAAAATAAAAAATAAAAACGAACCGGGTACCTTATTAACAGATTATGCGGGTACTCGAATTTCACGATATCCTGGGTCGAAAAATTTACTACCCGGAGATTCGGGTATCCGAAAGTTCAGGTACCCGGTATTTGGCGTATCCGAAAGTTCGGATACCTGAGTTTGAACACCCCTAGTGATCGCGATGGATGTTTTCGTCCCTCCTTCTGGTTGGTCAGTTTGTGGCTTTTGGTGTCTTGCTCTTTTTTTTTTTTTTGACAATATTGGAGTCTTGCTCCTTTATTCGAGTATTCCTCAAAGGTTCTAATACTATCAAGTGTTGCTCCAGCGAGAAATTTTCCATCTCAAATGACCGTTGTAGTCTTAATTTCGTGCTGTTTATGTCATCTCGGCCCTTGCAACTCACGATAGTGCCATTGGCATTTGCTGTCAAAACTCTGTTCGGTGGATCCTTTGTCATTCTAGGCGTATGGTACCGTCTTCCTTTCCCTTATGCCTCGGGTTCTCTGCGATTGCTTCTTTGCTGGCCGTTGGTTCGGCATTTGTAAAACCGACATTTGTAATGTTTACGTTTGTTTTGCTTTAATTCTCGAGCTCGTAATGTTGAATGGTTTCTTCTTGGTAAAAAAAACATTTCAGTTTATTCAGCTCACTTTAATTTTTTTAACATAAGCTCACCTTAATTAGAAACAGCAATGTTCAGGGCTAAATAGAACATTTTTTTTTCTTTTAAAAAAGATTAAAGAAACACATTTCTTTGTATTTTGTATTGCAGAGTAGCAATACCCCACAGCCCACAAGCACTTGATTTTTTACGTAGGCGCAGTTTTAAAATTGGCTAACGCAAGTGATAAGTAATTCTTTTTTTTTATCTTGTTTAATTTCAGTCTGAATCATTTGATTGTCCAAAATGTACACTTGTGGTGGCTTATTAATCCTCTTTACCGCTCAATCCACAGAACAAAACATTGACAGCAACAACTTAAAAAGGAATTATGAACCTATCTAAGATAAATACATAGTTTGCCCCAGTGATAACAAATGTGAAGAACTATAAGGTTTTGCCAACCGTCACCTCTCATAAGCTTGGGCAGCTCTCCAGCAAAATGAGAGTATAAAAGTGATGAATTCTTTTTAACTCCTCAGATCCAGCAACATTCTTCACATACCGCTTGAAGTTACCCCGGATCCACTTGTCAGTGCTCGTTTTAGACCCTTGCTCAGTTCCCTTACACTCTGCCAACATAAATGGTAAAAACCCCAAGATCAATGTGATTTAAATTCCATACACAGTCTCATTCCACCAAGATAACAAAAGAAAACAACAGCAAACAGCATGAAGTCAATAATTTACATTTCCACTTGTTCCTAACTGCTATTTTGCTAGCTGTATATTCGATTCCACCTTGAAAGTTCGAACGGATAAGTTGTTTCTAGCCTTTGGGTTTTCATGCATGATAAAGTTTTCTACCATGAGACTATTCATTAAGACTTAAGACGTTGAATACCTCATCGTTTAACCGGGAGCAGTCACTGCCATAAAAGAATAACCGCACCTGTCTCTACAATCTTTTAGACAAACCAGGCTTTGAGTTCTAGAGAAACCTATGGTTCATTAAGTTACAGCAAACAATAGGAAGAACAAATGAAAGCATGAAATGACTCGGTGTAACTTGATCAGTTATATGCGCCGCATAAAGCCATAAGTTAACAAGTGAGATTCCAAGCAGATATACAGAATTGAGAGCACCTCAACTGATTCAATTAGATGAAATCTCAGAGTAAAAGTAACCACATAATCACAGGGTACAAATGGGAGCAGTAATTAAAAGGACAGGAAACTGCAAATTACAATGAGAATAAACATGTGGAAACCATGTTCATAATAGCTAATATGAGAGCATATAGCATGCTTAGTTATTCAATAGCGAGAGCACATAGCGTAAAACTTTACCAACATCTGGTCTTATTCATTTCACCCAAGCTTATTCCTTTTCGCCTTATGTACTATACTCAATAACAGAAAAATGAACCACCAAACCTTACATCTCAATGCCTTTCCAAAATTTCTATAATACTCTACAGAATGGATAGAACAAATACGGAGAGCAACTTAACTAGAAATGGCCACAAAATTGACTCCTTTCTTGGAACAAACTGAAGATAAACACAACCTAGACTGCTAATATTCAATTATGGATCTTATTCAACTAATGCTAACTCCTCAAATGGATGATGGCATTAAAAATAAACTACTATATTTATATATATATGTGTGTGTGCCTGTGTGTACATATATATACACAGAATTGTACGCTTGGAAGGATCAAAGGACACAATTATGTTTGAATGGAATGGAAATTGCATATAAAATCAAACATTAGCAATTAGGGGGAAATCCATTAAGCTAATAACCAATCGTAATAGAAATAAATTTTCATGCAAAACGAAACTATACTGAAAGTAGCAAACCAGTACTCGGTTTAAAATTAATTCTAATGAATGGAGAAAAACTCCGGTTAAGCTAAGGGCCAATAGCAATTAGAGGAAAACTTAGTTGTTTTTTTGGCCACTACATGTAAAATTGGACAATTATTCATGTGTTTGATGAACTGCTTAAGTGCATGAATAGTGACAATTGTTCTATATCACCAAAAAAACTAAGGTAAAACGACAAGTATAAATTACAAAACGAAACCCTAAATCCTCACCGTTGATTGGATAGGAGGAGGGTCAAAATCCACGTAGCGCACGGACATCTTAGCGATCTCAGTAATGGCGGCCTCTCTAACCCCAGGCACATCACTGGTTAACTCCTCGTAGGCAGCTTCAAACGCCTCTTGCCAAAATCTCGGTAATCTAATCCGACGGCTGTTAGTGTACACATCCCACACATGCTTCACGACATTCTCCCTCTCCTCCATTTCCTAACAAACGGAGAAACAAGAAAATTAAAACAAATTGAGAAAAAATTATCTATATTTTCACAGAAAACGCAACATTAGAGAGGATAAAAGTTTGGGGGAACATACGAGGACATCAAGATCGTCGTGAATGGGGCTACCAATATCATCAGAAAGGCGGTTGAGATTACCGGCGGACCAACGGAGGGTAACGGTTCCGGTGAACATCGACCAGAATGCCAACAACAGGATCGCCGCGAATGCCCAAAATTTGTAACGGCCTCTGCCAAATAAGCACGAATCAGTGCTTTCCTTTTTCACATTCACTGTCGTCGTCGTCGTTGTCGGCAGAGTGTCGTCATCCTTCATTTCGATTTAGAAACGGAAAAAATGAAGAAAAAAAAAGTATTTTTTTGAAGAATTTTCTTTATAAATTTATTAATCTATTTATTATGTGTTATGCTTTTAGTAGGAAATTGAAGTATGGATTTGGGAGTGAATCATATTGGATTTACCTTTTAATGGAGGGAAAAACATTGATTATTCATGTTATTATTAACGGCCACCACGCTTGCTTTAATTGACCTGATCCTATATAACATTTGGGGACTATACTAAGTTACTAACCGTTTAATGTGAATCTGATTAGAAGCAAGAGGAAAATCAAATTTAAAGAAATAAAGGTAAAAAAATTCACCTGTCTTGGGGGTAAGAGCTCTCCCACTACCCATTTAGCATCGTCCCGAATTAGAGATTAGACTTAACAAATTTGATCCAAGACCCAAACTGATTTAATTGACCCAAGACCCAAATATGATGGTCCAAATTTGATTCGAATCTGAACTAAAATCGAATTAAACCAAAATTGATATGAATTTAGTTAAAACAAAAATAACTCGAATCAAAATTAATAGAAATAAATAGTAATGGAAACTGAAAGCAACCAGAATCGAAAATCAACTCGAACTGAAAGAAAACCGAACCGAAAGCAACCCAACCGAAAGCAACCCAAATTTAATTTCCTCAAATATGTATGTTTTATTCTTATTTGTATTATATTACTAATTAACAACTACCTTTAGTAATAGTTTAATGGTTTAATATCATTTTTCTCCTTTAAAAGATCGTCTTCATATATTGACACAAATTGAATGTAACGACTTGGATTTCGAAATCCGAAGGTCGGGTTAACCCGAAGTATGGGCTTCGTGGTTGGGCCTTGATACTTGGGCTTTGAGAGCCTTTTTGGGCATGTCTTAGAACCTTGGGCTTGGGTTGTTGGTTTGTTGTTGGGCTAAGGTGAAAGTAAGAAGGGTAAATGGGTAAAAGCATAATTGAAGACAAAGAGGGCTGATGGGGACTTTATTTTCTGCAGAAAAGTTGGAGGGTGAAGTCACCCTTGTCCCCTTGTTTTCTTCCTCCTTTTCATATTCATCTTCCTACCCAAGTTTGAAGTTCAAGATGGAATCTTTGAGTGTTTGAGAGAGAATCTCGTTTTGCTTGAGGAGGGAAGTTTTATCAGCATCAAAGGATCTTTAATTCAAGGTAAATATTAAGGAGAATGGAGAATAAGGGTTTCTTGAGAGGTGGAAGAAGAAGAGCGGGAGTAGTTGCTTAGAGGCTTCTTCATCAGCTTTAATCCAAGGTTAGTACACTACTAACTCCTTTGAAATCCTGCAACTCATAAAAATAGGCTTTGTGCATGATTTAGGTGTTTATGGTTTGATATGCTTTGGTTGACCTCTTTAATGGTAAAGTGTGGATTTGATGTTGCTATGGCTTAAATTCGGTAGTAATCCACTTAATACCTCCACCATAACTTGTAAGAACAATTTAAGGTTTAACCATGGGGGTTAAACAGGGTTTCTAGGTGAAACCCGCACCCAGAGTTCAAAATTCAGGCTCGCGTATTGGTACGGAGACCTGAGTATCGTACGCCTTAATGTAAAAGGGGGAAGGGTTGTGAGGTGGGTATCGGTACGCCTCCCCGTGTATCGGTACCCCTTGTAAGTTAAGAATTCCAGTAACGCTTTCGCGTACCGGTACACAGGGGACGTATCGATACTCACTGTTACATTGCCTATGAGAGGCTTAGCGTACCAGTACGCATATATGGGAGGATCAGTACAGTTGTAGATCGGTACGGGGCGATCCTAGTACTAATGATGAGTATCGATACGGGTTTGGGGTGTATCGGTACGGCTTGAGGGTCCAGTTCTTTCGAACCTAAAATGAGTATCGGTACTCATGGTCGAGTATCGGTACCTATAGGGGCGTACTGATACCCATATAGGAGTATCGGTACTCGCTGGGCATTCTGCCCAAGGAATTTGAGTTTACATTCGGGGGTTCTATAATTCGAGGCAAAGGGCCCTAAGGGTCCGTTAAGGTGTAAAATGAATATTAAAACTGAGCAATGGAAATTTAAATCCCGTGTATGAATGAAATGGCTAATGACTCGTTATATATGTTGGGTAAGCTGTGTGAGGTGGTAACCCATAGGGATCCTAGGTGGATCATTGATGCTGTGTGGTAATCTAGGCCCTTGTTGTGTGCGGAATGGGCGCCTATAAGGTTAATTATTATTGAATAATAAGATAAATTAATAAGAACGGCTAATGTGTACCTTCATAACATACTAATAAATAGATAAGTTCAATAGGGTGGTATAATAATTGGTAGAAACCATAGGGCAAAGGTAAGTGTATTAGAGCTGTGTGCGGTAAAACCCTTGTGTCGAGGTTGAGTGATGTGTGGTGGCTAGAGTCCTTGCTGTGTGCTGATGGGACACCTAGATAGTCTAATCATCCCTTGTTATTGGGATTTGGATACCCTAAGTGTGTTACAACACCTTGAAGACTCCCAAATGTAGGATCCCGATGCTTTGTGGACGCAGGCCTCATTCGAAGATGCTTGATGAGAGATTCTGAGCATGGATGTAGGATCCCGATGCTATATAGACGCATGCCTTATCCTCTTGAGTAGAGGATCCTGATGCTCTGTGAACGCGGGCCTTACTCGTAGTGTAGGATCTCGATGCTTTGTGGACGCGGGCCTCACTCAAGTGTAGGATTTCGATGCTTTGTGGACGCATACCTCACTTAATGTTGTTGGTGTTATCTGTATGATGATATGTAAACGTATGAGGTACTTGCATGATCTGTGTGTGTGATCATACATTCATAATGCTATATGTTTAGGCGGATATGGTAGAGCCATCGTTATATTGCCATGATATCATTCATGTTGCATTACTTTATTTATGATTTGCATGAAGCATGGTTGAGTGGCGGTGTATCTACTGAGCTTTGTTAGCTTAGCGTTTGGAATTGTTGTTTTCGTTCGTAGGTTAGTAGGCTTGGCTCGTTCTTGGAGGAGCACCATCAGGGAAGGATTCCAACGCCTCGTCTCTTCAAAGTACAGTACTTAGGTTATTGAGCTATATATTTGTAGGAACCTATTGTATATTGTAAATCGTATTTGGATTTTCAAACGATCGAGTCAAAGGTTATAATGTAATTTTAAAAAGAAGCTCCACTGTATATGTTTCCAAATATTTATTATGTTTTATTGGGTTGTAATTAAATAGATTTTCATAATGGATTTGTGGATTAGGCTAAACTAGGTCAAAATTGTTTGATTGGGTTTCAGGCATGAAGCTCAAATGTGACATCCGAGTCGTGAGTGTTACATTTAGTGGTATTAGAGCCTAGGTTTAACCGGTTCTAGGAAAACCCTGGGGTGGTTAAGAGTCGGGAATAAGTGTCTATCGAATACGAACCCATGTGTCTAAGATGTACTCTTCAAGACTGGAATCTGGATGGTGTGGCTTGAGTTCGCGTGTGTCGCTGGTTGCGACATTAAGATAGATTCGATCGCGGTCGTGAGGGCCTTGATGATGGCTGATTCCTTTGAGGATGATTCTGAGATCGAAGTTATCTCAGACGATAAGCTTAGGCTTAGGAAGAAATGGAGCGGTTGAGGGTGTACCCTCATCCTATTACTTGAGAAGTAATTATGGTTATGTGCCATAAGTTTCCTTAAAGCATTGATTTCATGGTGAGAACATTATGTGGTGAGATTCTACGTGTTGGTAGATGACCCTTATGGAGCAGATAAGAGGACTTCTGTAACACCCCTTACCCGTATCCATTATTGAATACAAGTTAGAGATGTCACATGACACTCGTACAATAGTTCTTATTTCAAAATCGGTAAAATTTTGTTTCTTTAAAATATAAACAATGAACTCTTTAACTAAAATAGTATTTAATAAATAACATTGAAAATAATAGTTTATATAAATGAGACAGTTCATATCAAAAACCACTATTTAAAAATTTATGTCACTTTCATTTGCACTTTTCACTGTTATTTAAATCATAGCCCAATGTAAGATAAATGAGAATGCATGGTATGCGAGTCACTATTGAGTATGCAAATATGCGGCATCAACTATATTGTTATGCCAAGATAAAACACTGTATCACTTTATAACTGTTGTAAACTTATACAACATCACCGTATCACTAGGTCATAGCTGTAGAACATAGCGTCACTGTATCACTATATAACGGTTGTACATTTGTACAACATCACTGTATCAGTATACTCCCACCTCATTGACATGCCAATTATACCAAGAAATCTCATAATGCAAACAATGGGCTTTAACATTCACTATCATATATCATTCACTTATTTAGAATATCAAAAGATATTAACATTCCACAGTATCAAATAAAAGTGCATTGGGCAGTTCATACCCGAAAATCATTCATAGCTCTTTTCAAAAATCATTGAAAAGATATCATTTGTGAATTGACATTCGAGATAGATTCATCGCAAGTCTTTCTCATATAAAATAAAATAGTGAAAATGCACTCACCTGTTGCCTCATTAGTTTGCTTTACCCTTATACACAACTTCACTTTTGCATTGTTTCTTTGCCTTTAGAGTTGCTCGGCTCTCGGTTTGTATTACGATTATGATCTACAACAATTCACCAACATATACAACTCAAGTATATGTTAGTATCATTCTAACTATAATATACATTAGGAATAATAATAATATTCCTACATATACTTTCATTACTAATCCTATCTCCCAACATAAAAGTTAACCCTTATACTTCCAAATCTTTCAAAATAATCATTTACCACACAACTTCAATTTCAATTCAACTTTCCACTTTAATCACACATTTTCCCAACTTCATAATTTATTCCTCAACACTTTACAAACTTCTACATTAGTCCAATTAACATTCCAAAACTTACAAAATCACCTTTACACCATTTCTAACCTTAGAAAAATTTTCCATAATTTTCCTCAAAATTTTCCCTATATGTAGAATACCAAAGGTCACTCTCCAAAATCTTTCCAACTTGATTCAAGCATAAATTTAACCTTCTAACATCATATTCAAGCTTTTCACATCATTTCCCATTCAAATAAAAAATTGTAAGATTTTCCCCTAATTTTTCAATATTCCCAAATAATACCTAAAACCAAAATCCATGGAATTTTCATCATATCATGCATGAATCATCATCACAATCTCAAATCTAATTAAAACAATCCTTAAAACACAAAATCTCTACTTGTTCTTCATAAACCGTAATCTTCAATCTCAACAAATAATCAGGAAAACCACTCAAAAATCATACCAAATGAAAGAGAATTCAATAGAGATTAATTTTCTATTTCATGTCTTGAACCAAAAACCAATCAAATCAAACCAAAATTTGAATAAAAAATTTCTTACCTTGGCTATGGTGGATTTCAAATTAGAGGAAGAAGATGAGAGAGTTTCTAGCTTTTTCTTTAATTAATTCACAAAACAAATGACATATTTAATCTTTAATCCTAATATAAAAAATTTCATCAATAGTGAAATGACCATTTTGCCCCTTATTTATAACCAATTAGGTGTTGACACCTCTTAATTTCACTTTTGCATAATCATCTTTAATTAAAAAGTAAGGGCAAAATGACTAAAATGCCATTAATGAATCCATGTATTCACAAAAATGCCATTTGTGCACTATTTCAAAATATTGTCTTCAATCGAATCTAAATCGATTAAAAACGATTCCAAAACAAAATGCCATACCCTTCAAGTCTTCTTACAACTCCCTTCAAAATTTCATCACATTCCGAGCTCATACGATTACCCGAATAACATTTAAACTTTAACTGTAATTTCCCAATAATAGAAACACCGGATCAAACCAACAATTTTATATTCGTTTCACACCCTTATGTAAACTATTTAACTATAAAATAAAAATAATTATTGGGAAAATTACCATGTTGGTCCTTGAACTTTTCTTAACTTTTCAGTTTGGTCACCAAACTTTAACATTTTTCATTTTAGTCACTGAACTAAAACCACCAATTTTTATTTCTTTGCAAAATAGTCACTAACCAAAAATTGGGGTATTACAATTCTCCCCCTTAAGAAAATTCATTCTCGAATTTTTAGAACGTACCTGATTTGAATAGATAAAGAAACCGTTTTTCCATATCTTTCTATATTTCCCATGTTGCTTCTTCCACTTTGTGATTTCGCCAAAGAACCTTAACAAGTGGAATCGACTTGTTCCTCAGTTCCTTGACCTCACGTGTTAAAATTTTGATCAGTTCCTCTTCATACGTCAAATTTGGTTGAATCTCGATTTCCTCTGGAGTAATGATGAGGGAAGGATCTGATCGATACTTTCTGAGCATCGATACATGGAACACATTATGAATTTTATCCATTTCTTGGGGTAGAGAAAGTTGGTAAGCCACCAGACTAACTCTTTTTACAATTTCATATGGTCCAATAAATGTTGGACTCAACTTTCCTTTTCGTCCAAATCACAATATCTTTTTCCAAGGTGATACTTTGAGAAACACTTTATCACCTACCTGAAATTCAATTTTTTCCTCTTTGAATCTGTATATGAATTTTGTCAATCGACATCTATCTTGAGGTTATCTTGTATGATCTTTACTTTGTCTTCAGCTTCTATAATTAGATTAGGTCCCAATAAGTCTCGATCTTTCAACTCGTATCAATTCAAAGGAGTCTTGCACTTTCTTCCATACAAGGCTTCATAAGGTGCCATTTTGATACTTGTCTGATAACTGTTATTGTAAGAAAATTCCGCTAACGGCAAGTACTTCTTCCATGATCCTTGGAATTCAATCACACAAGCCCTTAACATATCCTCCAAAATCTGAATAGTTAGCTCTGATTGTCCATCTGTTTGAGGATGGAAGGCTGTGCTAAAATTAAGTCGAGTACCCAAAGCTTTATGCAAAGACTTCCAAAATCTGGAAGTAAACCTTGGATCTCTATCAGAGACAATTGAGACTGGTACTCCATGATGCCGAACTATCTCCTTAATATATAATTCAACATACTTATCCATAGAGAAATCAGTTTGTACATGAATAAAATGTGTCGACTTAGTTAATCTATCAACAATCACCCAAATTGAATCTTTTTTGCTTGGAGTCAAAGGTAACCCTATTAAGAAATCCATGGTTACTCGTTCCCATTTCCACTGAGGAATGGAAATTGCCTGCAATAAACCAGAATGCACCTGATGCTCCGCTTTTACTTGTTGATGTGTCAGGCATTTGTAAACAAACTCAGTTATAGCTCTTTTCATTCCTGGCCACCAATATCGACTCTTTAGATCTTGATACATCTTATTTCCACCTGGATGCATAGTCAAAGGACTATAATGTGCTTCAAAGAGAAGTTCTTTCTTTAGTTCTTCATCATCAAGAATAACAATTCTTCCTCAATAATACAAGCATCCATCAGGTTTAACTTCAAAATCTTTATTCTCATCATTTTCGACTTGTTTGAATCTTGAAAAACATTCTATATCCCTTTTTGGAGCTCTTTTATCTGATCTACTAAAGCATGCCTTAAATTTAATTCAGTAATCAAAACACTATTTTCTTTCAAAGCTAGCCTCGCATTTATAGCTCTCAGAGTAGCAAGGGTCTTTCTACTGAGAGCATCAGCTACCACATTTGCTTTTCCTGGATGGTAGTCAATAACCACATCATAATCTTTTAGAAGCTCAATCCACCTTCTCTGCCTTAGATTTAACTCCTTTTGAGTTAACATGTACTATAAACTTTTATGATCCGTATAGATATAGCATCATTCTCCATATAGATAATGACGCCATATCCTTAAAGCAAAAACAACCGCTACCAACTCTAAATCACGGGTGGGATAATTCTTCTCATGCATCTTAAGTTGTCTGGAAGCATAAGCCACTACCTTTTCTTCTTACATGAGTACACATCCCAAGTCATTATGAGAAGCATCACTATATACTATAAAATCCTTACCCGATTCTGGCTGCACCAACACCGAAACTTTAGTTAAAATCCTCTTTAATGTTTCAAAGCTTTCTTGACACTTATCCGTCCAAATGAATGGCACATCTTTTCTTAATAGCTTGGTTAGCGGAAAGGCAATCATCGAGAAATTCTTTACAAATCTTAGATAATAACCAGCCAGACCCAAGAAACTTCGAACCTCAGAAATATTCTTTGGTGCTTTCCATTCCACTATGGCTTGTACTTTTTTAGGATCTACTCTTATTTCTTCTGTCGAAACCACATGACCAAGAAAAGTAACTTCCGATAGCCAAAATTCACACTTTGACAGTTTGGCATATAATTTCTTTTCCCGAAGAATCTGAAGAACAACACGAAGATGAGCATCATGTTCCTCTTTTGTCTTTGAATAGACTAAAATATCATCAATAAATACTACCACAAATTGATCCAAATATGGCTGAAATATTCGATTCATCAGACCCATAAACGCTGCAGGGGCATTAGTTAATCCGAACGACATCACTACAAACTCATAGTGCCCATACCGAGTTCGAAAAGCTGTCTTTGAAATATCTTCTTCCTTAATCTTCAACTGATGATATCCAAATCTAAGATCAATTTTAGAAAACACAACTGCCCCTTTTAATTGATCAAAAAGACCATCAATCCTAGGAAGAAGATACTTATTTTTCACGGTCACCTTATTTAGCTGACGATAATCTATGCATAGTCGTATAGACCCGTTTTTCTTTTTCATAAATAACACTGGTGTGCCCCAAGGTGATACACTTGGCCTTATAAAACCCCGATCCAATAATTCTTGTAATTATACCTTTAACTCTCGAAGCTTAGCTGGCGCTATTCTATACGAGGCCATCAATATGGGTGCTATACTATGTAGCACATCTATCTTAAATTCTACTTCTCGATCAGGGGGTAATCCTGGTAACTCATCATGAAATACATCTGGATATTCCTGAACTCTAGAAATATCTTTCAATTTAATGTAAGCAGTTCTGGTATCCACTACATTAGCTAGAAAAGCTTGACAACTTTCTAATAGCAGCTTCTTCGCAGAAACTGCTGAAATCACATTTGATAAAGAATTCATCCTTTCTCTCATTACTATTATCTACCCACCTTTCAAAATTTCCAAGATTAATCGCTTTAAGTGACAATCCACAATGTCATGGTAGAAAGATAACCAATCCATGCCTAATATCACTTCAAATTCTTCGAAAGGTAACTCTATTAGGTTTGCCAGAAACTCTGTTCCTTGCACCTTTATCAGACAATTTCTATATATTATATTTACTCTCGCACTCTGATTCAATGGATTTGTTGCCACTATATCACTAGAGATAGATTCTAATGGAATATCTCTCTCTCCAACTAACTTGGTACTAACATACGAGTGCGTAGAACCAGGATCAATCAAAACTAATACAGGCTTATCAAAAAGATAGAATGTACCTACAATAATTTTTGAGTCATCTCGGTCCTCATTAGTCCGTATATTATAAATTTGAGCTGGTGCGCGCCTTTCTGCTTGTGAAGCCGACTCAGATGGTTTTCCAGGTCCACCTCTTTCTTTGTACCTCAGTGGCATCATTGCAAATCTTTCTGTTTGAGCAGGTTTCTCCCCAGATACCAGTGGACAGTCTCTCACATAATGATCCATTTATCCACATTTAAAACAAGCTCATGTCATCATTCGACACTGGCCAGGGTTACATCTGCCACAAATATCACATTGTTGGGGAACTGAATCAGCTTCATAATTAGTTGTCTAAAATTGTTTGCCTTTTCTAGCACCTAATCCTTTATGAAAATTTGCAGTTGATCCATATCTATTCTGATATCGGGAACCGGAACCCTTGCCCCGCTTTGATGAAAAAGAAAGGAAGATGTTCCCGATCTTTTGTTTGACTACCATTTTGGTTTTGCTGTCTTTTCAGGCTGTACTCATTCAATTGCCTTAGCTCCGTTCACAACTTCCTGAAAGTTTGATAAATTCAATGCCACCAACATTTCTTTTAACTTCATAGTCAATCCCTCAATAAACCAATCACTTCGATCTTTCTCCGTAGGGATCAACTCTGTAGCAAACCGGCTCAACTTATTAAATTCACATTCATATTCATAAATAGTCTGATTCCCTTGCTTCAAGCTGAGGAATTGCTGCTTCATTTCTCTGATAAACTGGTCTCCGATATACTTATTTTTGAATTCTTCCAGAAAGAATTGCCAGGTCACTTGCTCGGACAGAACGTGCATCGTGGCATTAGTCCACTAAAACCTAGCTTGACCTCGCAGTAATGAGACAACTCCATCTAATTTATATGTCTCAAAACAACGAAACCCGTCAAGCATGATCTTTAAATCATTCAACCATATATCAGCAGCCACTGAACCTTTATTTGAATCTCCTTTAAATTCAGGGCTCCCAAACCTTTTAACTCTTTAGTGATTGTCATACAGGGAGCATGGGGAGCTTTTGGTTGGAAACGTGTCAGAATCGCTTCTAATGACTAAAGAAAAGTCCCTTGATCTTGCACAGGCATCCCTTGCAGTGCTTGTGCTCCTCCTTGTCCCGATTGAGCCGAGGGATTATTATTAATCTTAATACTAACACTACCGGCTCCTTCTGACATTTCTCATTCCATAGCTTGTCTTGAACTCCCTGATTCAGACATCTATAACCACACAACTACATTAGTAAAGAGCGACATCCATCAATTTAATAAACATCATATCAGTAATATTGATATTCTAGTGGCATGTACACATTTTTCAACACAAAATAACTTTAAGTTCTACTAGAATCGACTAAACATGTAGCTCCGATACCATTAAATGTATCACCCCTTACCCGTATCCATCATTGAATACAAGTTAGAGATGTCACATGACACTCGTACAATAGTTCTTATTTCAAAATAGTAAAATTTTGTTTCTTTAAAATATAAGCAATGAACTCTTTAACTAAAATAACATTTAATAAATAACATTGAAAAGAATAGTTTATATAAATAAGACAGTTCATATCAAAAACCACTGTTTAAAAATTTATGTCACTTTCATTTTCACTTTTCACTGTTATTTAAATCATAGCCCAATGTAAGATAAATGAGAATGCATGGTATGCGAGTCACTACTGAGTAGCACATGTGCGGCATCAACTATATTGTTGTGCCAAAATAAAACATTGTATCACTTTATAACTGTTGTAAACTTATACAATATCACTGTATCACTAGGTCATAATTGTAGAACACAGCGTCACCGTATCACTATATAACGGTTGTACATTTGTACAACGTCACTGTATCATTATACTCCCACCTCATTGACATGCCAATTATACCAAGAAATCTCATAATGCGAACAATGGCCTTTAACATTCACTATCATATATCATTCACTTATTTAGAATATCAAAAGATATTAACATTCCACAGTATCAAATAAAAGTGCATTGGGCAGTTCATACCCGAAAATCATTCATGGCTCTTTTCAAAAATCATTGAAAAGATATCATTTGTGAATTAACATTCGAGATAGACTCATCACAAGTCTTTATCATATCAAATAAAATAGTAGAAATGCACTCACCTATTGCCTCACTAGTTTGCTTTACCCTTATACACAACTTCACTTTTGCACTATTTCTTTGCCTTTAGAGTTGCTCGGTTCTCGGTTTGTATTACGATTATGATCTACAACAATTCACCAACATATACAATTCAAGTATATGTTAGTATCGTTCTAACTTTAATATACATTAGGAATAATAATAATATTCTTACATATACTTTCATTACTAATCATATCTCCCAACATAAAAGTTAACCCTTATACTTCCAAATCTTTCAAAATAATCCTTTACCACACAACTTCAATTTCAATTCAACTTTCCACTTTAATCACATATTTTCCCAACTTTACAATTTAGTCATCAACACTTTACAAACTTCCACATTAGTCCAATTAACATTCCAAATCTTACAAAATCATCCTTACACTATTTCTAACCTTAGGAAAAATTTCCATAATTTTCCCCAAATTTTTCCCTATATGCCGAATACCAAAGGTCACTCTCAAAATTTTTTCCAACTTGATTCAAGCATAAATTTAACCTTCTAACATCATATTCAAGCTTCTCACATCATTTGCCATTCAAATAAAAATTTTGCAAGAGTTTCCCCTAGTTTTTCACTATTCCCAAATAATATATAAAACCAAAATCCATGGAATTTTCATCATATCATGCATGAATCATCATCACAACCTCAAATCTAATTAAAACAATCCTTAAAACACAAAATCTCTACTTGTCTTCATAAACCCTAATCTCCAATCTCAACATATAATCAGGGAAACCACTCAAAAATTATACCAAATGAAAGAGAATTCAATGGAGATTAATTTTCTATTTCATGTCTTGAACCAAAAACCAATTGAATCAAACCAAAATTTGAATAAAAAATTTCTTACCTTGGCTATGGTGGATTTCGAATTGGAGGAAGAAGAGGAGAGAGTTTCCAGCTTTTTCTTTAATTAATTCATAAGACAAATGGCATATTTAATCTTTAATCCTAATATAAAATCTTTATCAATAGTGAAATGACCATTTTGCCCCTTAGTTATAACCAATTAGGTGTTGACACCTCTTAATTTCACTTTTCTATAATTAACTTTAATTAAAAAGTAAGGGCAAAATGACTAAAATGCCATTAATGAATCCATGTATTCGCAAAATGCCATTTGTGCACTATTTCAAAATACTGTCTTCAATCGAGTCTAAATCGATTAAAAATGATTCCAAAACAAAATTTCATACTCGTCAAGTCTTCTTACAACTCTTTTCAAAATTTCATCACATTTCGAGCTCATACGATTACCCGATCAATTTAAACCTTAACTATAATTTCCCAATAATAGAAACATCGAATCGAACCAACAATTTTATATTCGATTCACACCCTTATGTGAACTATTTAACTATAAAATACAAATAATTATTGGGGAAATTACCATGTTGGTCCTTGAACAACTTTCTTAAATTTTTACTTTGGTCACCAAACTTTAACAATTTTCTTTTTAGTCACTAAACTAAAACCACAAACTTTTAATTCTTTGCAAAATAGTCACTAACCAAAAATTGGGGTATTACAACTTACTTTTGATTTGCCATTGATAGAGTGTCGATCGGAGGTCCCATCATCCGTAGTAAGTAAACCTTAATGGTGGGTACCATGTGATGGGGATGTAGCACGCCTGGCAGATACGTGTTTTCGTCCAATGTGGAAAAGTACATGATGATTGTGAAGTCCCAAGTACGCTCTTAGTAAGCTGAATGTCCTGAGATCTCGAGCAAGGTATGCTTGTCGCGGTTGTTTATAGTAGTGGCCAGAAGGTCATCATGGGTTTTGCGCGAGGAGATGCTTGAGTAAGGCTTGAGAATACGTAGTTGACAGATACAATGGAGTTGTCTTCTAAATGAATTGATATGATCTTGGCCACCGATTGTTGTCCGGTCATGAGCCAGCTTGAGATGAAAAGTGTAGTGTTAGAAGCTTCGAAGTTTCAAGGGAACCAAACCCAGAGTAATGGGACAGACAAACTACCATCTTCTGAATGATGTTCAGACCAGTTGAGTTGACGGCGCACGATTGACCAATGAGAGTCGTAAAGAGAGCCATGTTCCTTTTATGAGAGGAGCATTATTGTTATTAATCTAAGTATAGTAAAAAGGGTTGAGAAAGGATGACCGGATCAATCGGATTCATGGTTAAGAAACACTCAAAGGGATTTGAGGATGACGTGGAATAGTCTTTAAAAAATCCTGATTGTATCGTCTCTTTCTTAAAGGCAATGCATACGAATGATGAGAGACTGTAGAGTTAGGATCGCAGCCTGTTTTCTCAACATGGGGTGTTCTTTGGGTGAGTCAGAAAAAATGCATGTCAGTGAGCTCTTATGAAAAAGATGAGGGATCAGTTTTTGTAGTCAGGTTGAGGTGTCAAGCAGTTTTAGGTATGAGTAAGATTTTTCTGCGGTTGAGCTGTTATGCCCAAAGTTTGTTACTATCAAAGACTAAATGTGGTTGATATTAGATGTAAATTCAAAGTTGACATTTTGATATACGGGACAACAATTTTAACTAGAATATTCTCTAAGCTAGTCGTTAGTATGAAGCATTCGAATGACCTTAGAGCCAATATTAAGTTAGTTGTGGATTTTGTAAACTGTGTTTTGGGGAATCAGAATATCGTAAGATTCTTATCAGGCCCTGAAGAGTGGATGGTTTGTGCTTTGAGTGGATCAAAAAAGAGTTGTTTTAGATCAGTTGAGGGTTGGTCAAAAATCTAAATTGAGGGCGATGTAGGGGGCTTATTAATTTCTTCTATGACAGAGAGTGTTGGTGGTTCAGCCCTAGCGTCTTTTTCACCGGTTCGTGAGCCTTGTGGTTGACATCACCTTGAGGTATGTTTCTTGCTTGGAGAATTTTTTATGAGTGCCAGAAATTGGATCCCATTGCAAAGGACTACTCGATCATTGATGAGTAATTACCGGTTCAGTCTTTGAGGTTGACTTCTTCTGGGCATAGTCAAGGTTCTTTGAGAATTGGTGTTGGGTCATTGTCGAAGTATCAGGGTGGATGTCAGGTAAGATATATAGTTAGAGTCATCGCACGAGCTTTTGTTAGACAATATGTTGATCATGCCAGAAATAACAAGCTTGTTACCGAAAGTGTGTTAAATGGTTTGGTCCTATTGTGGTTTTCAGTTTCTTGATGGCAGTTTGATTTCTTGTTCTTACCTTGACAGATATTTTATTGAGAGGGTTTCTGTTATAAGTTTCATCGAGGTTTTCATTGGCTTGGTAAATTGATGGATTGGTAAGTGTTGGTAAGTAAAGGTACCAACGTGGGTGGTGTGTATGGTTTAGTGTGGCAATCCCTATAGACTTGTTAGACTTACCCTTGGTATGGGTTGGTCACGTGAGTGCGAGGGGTGCCTTGGTTTCCAACCAAGAATATCAAGTTGAGGCTTGGAATAAACCAGTTTGTCGGTATTGTGCGTGAAGAAATCATATCCCTTCAGCTTATGTGTTGTGCTCATGTGATGCTAGTTGAAGAGGACCTTGTAGGTTGCAAGGCATTCTTAGTTCGAGTTGTTGACGTAAGGGTGAAAGTCTACGGTTTAGAGCGGTAGACGTGCAAGTGGTTTTCGAGGTGCTCTTCGAGGGTTGAGCGGGATAACCTCTTGATCGTATGGTAGTACCCATGAAAAGGGATGTGTTGAGTTCGGTATTAAACATTCATCACCTTGTGGTCTGACATTTACCAAACCTCTCATGTAAAAACTCCTTGGTAGAGGAGGGGGTACGAGCGATATCGCCAATGGGTTCACCTTAGGACGTACCTCGGTTGGTATAGCGAAATATAGTGGTGTTAGCTGTTGTGGGTTGATGTATAACAATGGAAAACCAATATTTGTTTTTCAAGGCTGATGATCTTGTTGATATTGAAGAGGTTTGAGATTTCCGTAAGATCGTTCGGGATGTTGGTCTCGTAAGTTGAAGGTTAAGGAGAATTAGTGTTAAAATTTGGGGTTTGAAGCGATGTTTGAAATCTAATAGCAAGTTGAAGAGTGTTTTGGACTTACAAATGCGTCAAGATAATCTTAAGTTCGAGGAATTAGAGGGTTGCTTATTTAGGTTTGAGATGGATTGTGTTCATGCATGGTGATAGTGTAAACATGTTCAGAATGACTTCGGAGAAATGTGGGTGTTCGACTAAAGTTGTGTGGAATTGGATTTTGGGCTGTAATAAGTTGTGTTGGGATAACCATTAGGAATCTTGAAGGACTTGCTAAAGTTTTAGCACCAATGTTAGTCAAAAATCGGTGGTTGATAGTGAAAGAGAGTGTTCGGACCCTTGAGGACAGTTCGGTGGCTTGATCCCTAGTAGAGCTTGGTGTGGCAACAATTTTCTTTTGGAACCGAAGTGGCTTGGCTAGTAGAATCGCTTGATCGTGGACTCGCATATGCTTATGTCGTAGTGGGTTCAAGTAAATGAGGTGTTAAGTTCTGCATTAGTTAACCAAGTAGTGAAAGAATATTGTATTTTCATGTTAGATGGATGATAGAACATGATTGATAGGGTTTGTTCTTCCTAAACACGTGGGTTATGGTGATTATATAGGAGTGTAATACCTGTATTTTGTCTGGGGTACCCGTATGTTAAATAAATAAGGCCAATAAATAATAATAGATAAATAATACACTATAAATAAATAAATATAAAAACACAAAAAATAGTCCATTTACACATAAATGTCCATTTACAAACTAAAAGCCCAAATACAAATCCTAAAGGCCCAATTACAGTTCTGAAGTCCAAATCCTCAATTCGTTACAAATACAACTTAAATCGGTTAAACAAGTACAAAGAATCCATTTCCCGCTCATATTAATATCCGACAAACACAATTTGATCTAGGACTCATTTTCCCATCCAAATTTTAACCCAAATAGACACGTGGCAGCCTCGGATTGGCCGAAACCCAAAGTACATGGATTGTGCTTCTTTTTCCCGCTCAGCTGGCAGTGCTGATGTCATCCTTCATTACCCTATATAAATAGGGGAGAGAGTGTCAGATGATAATAATAAACCATTAATTAGTAACCATAAATATTAATAATAATAATAAATATTAAGGAGATAGAGTATTTATCCTCGGAAACCGAACTGACGCCGGAGTTGAACGGATAGTCACCAGAAAGCTTAATGGACGCCGAAGAGGATGATCGAAACTGCAAATCCGTTGTCAGAAGGTATATCCTTTCTTGATCTATTTATTTCTTGCAAAAATAATAACAAATATTAGTTTGAAATAAAAATTGAATTGAAAAAAAACTAAAAGGAAATCGAAAATCAGTTTTGTGGTTCGTATTCATGGCCGGAGTAGTATTTCGAGGGCAACAGTGAAGTCGAAGAGGCTCGGGTTGGGTAACTTAGGTCTAAGTCGGGTGAAATGAGGGATGATTCTTTCGAATCTGGGTTAGATTAGGTAGGATTTGGGGAAGTTTGGGTTAGATCCTATCGAATCTGGGTAGATCTAGGGATTTTTGGTGAAAATAGGGTTTTTAAGAGATTAGGGTTCTGGCCGGCAGGCAGCAATTGCCTTATGTCGGCCGGCCGAAAATAGAAGGTGGCCGGAGCTATGACACAGTGGTCGGAGAGGGGAAGAAGATGATCGGAAGTGAGGCGGTGGCCGACTAACAGCGGAGATCGATCAAAGCATGGTGGTTGCGGATCCATGGGCGGAGATAGTGGTGGTCGTACGCCGGACTTTTCATGTTCTTCACAGAAATGAAGTTTCTGGTTAATTTTTAACGGTGTCCGGCCTACCAAAGTGGCCGGTGGCGATTCTATCTTCTATTTTTCAATTTTTCTGATATTTTATTAGGAGTATCATCTCGATTTCCAGGTGTCATCTCCTTTGATATCATTTTCAAATTTTTTTATTTCTATATTTGTGCTAAATCGAAGGAAATATTGAAAAGAAACAACATTATTGAAGGGTGAGAATCCTAAAAGAATGTAATAAAGCAGAGAAGCTCCAAAGTTGATAAAAAAAAAAACAGCTCTGATATCATATAGTGTCCAACATGTATACATGTCATCATCATCCATGCCATGCCATGTCACCCATACCCTTTCGTCTTCCCCATGTAAATATAAAAAGCCTGCAATTATAACCTCTAAAAGCCCCCCCGCCCCACTCCCTTAATCATCCATGCCATGCCATGTCACCCGTACCCTTTCGTCTTCCCCATGCAAATATAAAAAGCCTGCAATTATAACCTCTAAAAGCCCCCCCGCCCCACTCCCTTAAATCTCCTCCTACTTTCGAACCCTAAATCACATCAATCCCCAAATCCAAGCACACTAAAGACGTCTTTTCTTTGTTTTTTCTTCGAAAGCTATGAGAGTCCCCGTTTCTTCTGAACAAGCCCCAAACCTAACAGCAATAACCCTGGTACTACTACGACTAATACAACTAGGAACTTAAGTTTCCATGGGGTGAACAATGTTCCAGCCTCATACTATGAGCCAACTTCCGTTCTCGATCTTCGTCGAAGCCCGAGTCCAGGGACCGAGAAGCCGATATCGAATCCGGCGCTGTTTCGAATTGTATCGCGGTGTCCGATCCTGCACCTCATCACCATCAGGCGCCTCTTGAGTGGGAACTGGGACGAGCATGTGCTACGAAACTTGGATTGGGATTCCATCATGAAAGACTTGGGATTAGATGACGAATCGGTACCCTCTATCAAAACTATTACTCCTCAAGCGATTAATCCACTCCTTCCTGCGAGAATCATATCCAGAACCTACCCGAGTTCACGTCCAGCGAGTTGGTTCACCACTCCGAGTCTAACAATCTTTACGATTTTTATTCGGGTTTAAATCAAAACCCATCTCATCAAACCAATTTTAATGGTGGTGGTACTGGTACTATCACTAATAACTACCTTGATATATCTGATAGTTGTGGTTTTCATAATATTGGCAACTTCAACTTAGGATTTGATTTTATAGAAGAGCTGGTAAGAGCCGCGGATTGTTTCGACACCCAGGAATTGCAGCTCGCGCAGGTGATATTGGCACGGCTCAGTCAGCGGCTACGATCTCCGTCGGGGAAGCCGTTGCAGAGAGCCGCTTTTTACTTCAAATAAGCTCCCCAGTCTCTCCTCACCGGATCAACTCGGTCGACTCCTTTGTCTTCGTGGAATGAAATCGTTCAAACCATCAAAGCCTACAAGGTCTTCTCTGGGATCAATCCTATCCCTATGTTCAGCCAGTTCACCACCAATCAAGCGTCCTTGAAGCCCTGGGCGGATCAGCACCGTTGATTCACAATTGATTTTGATATCGGATTGGGTTGCCAATACGCTTCTTTGATGAGAGAAATGGCTGAAAGAAACAATCACTGCCAGTTCATTCGCAAAACTGCGGTGGTTCCCGAGGAATATGTGATTGAGACAAGGCTTATTAAAGACAGCCTTGTTCAGTTCGCTCAAGACCTTAAGTGAAGGTTCCAGATCGAGTTCGTTCTCCTTTGGACCTTCGAAATGTTATCGTTTAAAGCTTTTAAGCTCATCGACGGAGAGGAAACGACCATCCTTTTGTCTCCGTCTATATTCCGGTGTCTCAGCTTAAACGTGACCGCGTTTCTGAGCGATCTTCGAAGGGTTAACCTGGGCATCGTCGTGTTTGTAGATAGTGGTGTGGATGGAGTCCGGCACGACGTCGTTCAGAAAGAATTTTATAAACGGGTTGGAGTTCTAAGCCATGATGTTCGAGTCATTGGACGCGGCCGTGGCGAACGGGGAATAGGCGAGGAAGATAGAGACGTTGTTGTTGCAGCCGAGGGTATTGGCAGCGGTGGAGACGGCGGCGAGGAGTACGGAGCCCCCGTGGAGGGAGAGGTTCCTGGGGCGGGGATGAGGGCGGTGCATTTGAGTCAGTTTGCGGAGTTTCAAGCAGTGTCTGTGGGGAAGGTGCAGGTCCGGGGATTCCACGTGGCGAAAAGGCAGGCGGAGTTGGTGCTGCTGGTACGAGAGCGCCTTGGTTGCCACGTCAGCGTGGAGGTGTTGAGTAAAGGAATTAACCTAGCTGGATTTAGTATATTGCGTGGCTTTTTTTTTTAATTTGAGTAATTAAAATTCTGTGGTAGTAAATTAATTGTCCTAGTAAGTAAAAGAGCTGGGAGAATGGAGTGTACCTTTAGGTTGCCTGCCTAGCTTCTTCTTATAATATAATATAATATAATATAATATAATATAATATAATATAATATAATATAATATAATATAATATAATATAATATAATATAATATTTATGAGTATTCAACATAATGTTTGTAAACCCAAAACTCATGTATCCAAGGGGTAAAACCCAGTAATGAAAGCAAATTCTATTCAATTCTTTGTTTTGCTTTTATTATTTATCATTTAATATGGTGATAGAACGTAAAACATGAATGGAAGCTTATTATATGCTTGATTATTTTTTAAAAAATTATAATATTAAAAAATGACATCTAACGTTTAATTAAATAATTATTTTGATCTAATTTCTTTTGAATCAATTTAATTTAATATTTTATTTTAAATTAAAATAACTCATCTGCCGATAAAAACTGTTAATCAATTGACGATAAACAATTTAAAATGACATTAACAAACCTACATAACTGACAAAAACAACTTAAAATGACATCAACAAACCTACATAACAATGCACGGTGCAATAGCAATATCATATAAACAAATATACTAACTTTACATAATATCACATCATTCAAAACATATTTTTATAAAATTATATAAAATATTTTTTCTTTTGACATGCCATTCCGTCAAATCATTTAAATTTGTTTATCGTTAGTTGATTAATAATTTTTATTCGTAAATAAATCATTTTGACTTAAAATAAAATATTGGAGGTTAAATTATTTTAAAAAAATAAATAAGAGTCAAAATGGCCTTTCAGTCGAACATTTTTTGACTTTATACCTTTGAAAAAATAAATTTAAGTGTCATAGAAATTACAATCCAACATATTTATCCAAATCAGGTGTGATTTGATTCTTTAAAGAAACCAATATAATAAGCAATAAAATCAAACCATGTATTCTAAATAAAAGTGGGAAATATTCTGAATCAAGCCCCTAATTATTTTTTTGCTCCCAATAAGCTACAAACAATACAACTAATTGAAATCTGGTTAAAACTGTTTTCTGTTTGTAATAATAGGCATTACAGTTGTAACGGGTTAAGGGTATAGATTAGTAACCAAACTGGTGTAAAGAATGTTCCTGGATACCAGCCAACTACTGCATTGGCTGCTGCTAGTTACCTATTGTAGGTTTCCTATCAACTCTTCCCTTCATCGCCTTGCTCGATATCAGTTACCACATCAGGTCCACATATCCGTGTCAGCTCATCCTGTTATAGAAGCAGCAAAAACATATTTATCGATAACAGACTCGAGGATTTGCAAAGAGGAAGAAGTGATAAGTGATATCAGGCTCATTATTAATTCACTATCGAATAATAACAATGGCATAGCTGTTGTATACCTTAATAGAACGATTTTCTGATGTAAGCTTCTCACATTCATCAGATAGCTTCTTTAGTTCCTCTCTCAGATTATGGTTTTCGTTTGCCAAGCTCTCCACTCTGGCTTGTAGCTCTTCACACTCGGCCTGTGGAAACACAATATACAAGCTATACATGTTAGGTTTCGACTACAAAGATAGCATCTGGAGCCATTGGTTGACACTTGACAAACAGATAATAACCAGTGTACCTGCTTGCGTAATCTTGATCTTCTAGCGGACTCCCGATTAGATTGCTTCCTCTTCTGTCTTTTCAACTCACGTTCATCCTGGAAGAACCCACAGTGCAAATTTAGTTAATTAAAAACATGACACGCCATATGTCGCATCGAAAATGTTCTAGCTGATTAAAAGGATGCAAAAGGGGGGAAAGAAAGTTAGACGTTAAAGAACTGAGGCAAATTTTAAAGACGGGGACAAAATATTGGATCAGAAATGGAGCAAATAGTAATGAACATGTAAAATAACAAAAATAGCCGTGTAAAGCTCATACTTGAACCCATGGCTCGGGCATCACAACTCCAGTAGGAACTGTGGCTACAGCACCAGCAGAGTTGGATCTCATTTTTGCAGCTCCTGCGGCCGCAGGGGATCCACTCCATAGGTCCATCCCTATATTCAGGTTTGTTGCAGGCACTGAGTTAATCGGTTTTCCAGGAACTAAAGCCCCAGCGTTGTTACTCTGTGCGCTGGCTGTAACAAGAGTGGTTCGTAAAATCAGCCCAAGTTTATTTAGCAGAAAATACATTTAGCAACTTTTTTTTCTTTCTGGTTTTCAATTTTCATACACTCAGTCCCTCACTTCCTCGATCACTGGGAAGTAAGTTTGTGTGTCTCAAACCATAAAGAGAAACCATTTTTCAAAGTAATCTGACACTCGTTTTGGAGATTTTTCCTACAAATAAAAGCAGAAACTTGATAAGGAAGAATAATATACCATCTGCAAGCATCTGGTTAAAGCTTCCCTTTTTACCAGTAGCAAGTTCCTACAGGAAAAAAAGGCACATATTCATAAGAAAGGACAATTCATAACATTAACATGCTAGCCCCTAGCCAGTAAATAAAGATAACTATGCACATACTTGTTGATTATTCTCATCACTTCCATCTGATGTACCCTCGGTGCCACTTTCAGCGCTGTTAAGAAACCAATTAGAATTAGAAAAGGTATTACAGAAAAAATGGATTTTCACCAAAATTCAATGTTAAGAATGAAGGTGAAAATCAAAAGCCTAGCGCACCTTTGAGAGCCACCGTCATTTCCAGAGCCAGAAGCCGCCTTTAAACTTTCTCCAGCCTTGCTTCCTGAAGTTCCCTTCGACTTTTTGGCTGTACTCCGATCCTTCCCATTAGCACCCTTCCCTTCATGGTCAGTATTATTCAGTGCAACGCTTGGAGCCTATAAAAAAATTGCCAAGAGGGAGGGCATTTAATTTATAACTGCAGATCAAAATGAATACAACAGCAAAATGGAACACATAGAGAAAGAAAGAAAGAAAGAAATATTACCGGGGCCATATTAGGATGTGCATACATTCCCGCGGGAGGATACATAGTTGGGTATGGAACCGGAGTGCCATATGGAGGCATTAAAGGATGCTGAAAGACCATCAAAAGCAAAGGAAAGTAAGAACATTGATCAAATATATAAAAAAAACACATTATTGTACAATGGAGATTTCAAAAGATGTATAACCTGGCCTCCCCACATATATGGATGCGGAGTTGGCGAAGCAACAGTTGAGGCAAAGAAGGGAGGCGGAGCAGCTCCAGCGCCATAATAAGCCTGAACAAGAAGTTGTGTTGCAAGATCGAATAATCACTAAACAAATTTTTAGGATTTCATAAACAAGATCAACAGTTAAAAAAACAAAATAAAACCCCCAGGATTTATATACTAGAGTATACAAACCTGCACCGGGCATGTCCAATCAGGATACGAGGGTGTTGCGGGCATTTCCTGCAAGTCCAAACACAGAAATATCAATAAAACTCATCCATGTGTTGGTGATGAGAAGGCAAAAATGAAATAGGCAAGTTTTTTGTCCTTTCCGATTGATGGAACGGAGGCAACAATGACAGACCTGTGTTGCAGTAGGTTTGGAAGAAGGCTTGGCAGGGGCGCTCTCCTCTCCCGTTCCCATAATTACTTTTGTAAATCTTTTAATTCAGCAAAACTAGAATGAAATTCGTAAATCCTGGACGAGCTTTATGAAGCACCCTAGAAGCTGATAACAAGTAATGCGGCTAACAATGGCTAAAAGGCAACAACAGCTCACAATTCATGATATGCAGAAGCAGAGAAAATGTGACCACTTCAGAGTATTCACAAGGTTTTTATGTTTCATGAGCCAAAACATGATTCATGGAAGATAAATCTATGTAAATTTCGGTATCAGCAAATTATCATGATACGTTTCAAAATAGAAAAACAAAATCATCCGAAGAATATCGTATACACTAACCATCCTATACCAGCATCAGAATACCTTAATAGCCATCAAAAGAGCTAAATTTAGAAATAAACTCCGTCCGTTTCAAGATCTTCACTTGTTCTGGCCACACTACTGTTGAATTAATGATTCGAAACCAGGACCAACCACAGAACTAATTTAAAACACAAAACACCCAAGTGAAGGCATCGAGATTGTAGTTGATCTAGTAATATGGAAAACAAAGCTGAGCGAGAACATCTGACAACAATCCTTGTGTAAACAAACAACCTTAAAATAGAAAGTAATTCTTCAATTCGCCTAATTACCTTCCAAAAACAAAACAGAAACTTCCCTCTAACTTTTTTGCTATAAAAGATTCAACTTACCAAATAATAGAAGGGGAAACCCTCGCATGAAAATTGGCAGTGTCTGATTTAAGAAGCCCAAAGCTAAAGCCAGTCACTATAAATTATAGTAATAAAAAAACCCTAAGGTTGACCATCAATAGACATCTTACAGCTGTAGTCTATGAATCTCCTTTCCGACATGTTGGAGAAAAAACACCATAAATTAAACAGTTACCAGCAAATTGATATATAACTACTTTTTAGCAAGTATCAAGAGCTAATCTTAATCTTCAAGCCTAAACCCAAGCAAAGCTCAAATAAGTAAATATTTTTTTAACTAAAAGATTAACTCCCAACGGTTTCAAATTTTTTAAATATATATATATATATAATAAATTCTAAAAGTAAAAAAAGAAAAAGAAAATAGAAACCTGTTTTCCTGGGGTAGAAGAAGGAAGTGAGGTGAGAGTCTAACTGAAAAACTTGCAAAAAGAACAGACAATTAAGAAAGAGATGATTTTTTGCTTTCAGAGAAGGTGAGTAGTTGGAGCGGAAGTAGTGAGTTTCAGAGAAGGGAAGGAGGCAGGGTTTTGCAGGTGACACGTGCGAAGGAAAGGAAAGGGTAGACAGCTGTGATATGTTGGAGTGGATTAGGTTTTATGACAGAGCATCCAACTGGATGGTTCATTTATCATTAAGATAAAAGAGGCAAAAAAACTCTTGCTTCACACGACACCGTTTCTGGCTGTCTTTTCTTTTTGGGTTTTGAGGCTTTTTTGTCCTTTATTCGGAGCGTTTTGATCTTTACTTGATTTTGGGCTTGTGTGGCTTCCACGTCACTCAAATAGTCAAATATTATCCCTTTGTTTTTATTTTTGTACTCTCCGTCTACTTAGAAAAATTAATAGAAGAATCTGACTTATCACATAATTTATAATTTTATTTACTAATATTTTTTAATTTATTTTTAAGATAAACTTTTACCTCTTTTTTATATATAATTAAAGAGTAAATAATTAACTGAAAGTTACATTAAAATATGTTAATGTTATTGGTGAGCTAAGTCTATTTAATAATTTCTCCATTAATTGAGCTCTTCATATGACACTGATTGGCTTTGTTGCTGCTTTATTATTGTAAAATAATTAATTTTATGAATCAGTTTAAAACGAGTGACGTACACCACTACACACCACTAACGCTATACATTGTTAGATACCATTAATTTTTTTTAATAATTTTTAAATAAATATTAAAATTCTCAGGGATTTAATATGCAATTAATCATATTTTAAAATAAAATTTGAATTTAAATTAAATAATCCTCTTATTTTTTATTTTTTAATATTTGTTAATTTTTAATTTAAAATATTAATATTAAATTCTTCATCTAACTTTGTTTTCAAAACAAATCATAACAATAAAATTCATTGAATTAAAATCTAGCATACATTGAAGATCATCTCAACGAAAACTGATGGATAAATCTTAATAAGTGGACAGAAATAAAAGAAATTCAATTCGTTTATGGTTTCAAATTGTAAATTCTGATCTCAAATTTAGACTTTCTTTTCTGGCTTTATTGTTTCAATATTTCTTTTAGAGAAAAAATATAATAACCACCTTTTTGAACTACATTTGAAAAAACACCCCCATTCTGCACACATAAACAGGATTCGTGTTTTGCAGAACGCGGATTGCAAATACGCGTTCAACGAAATGCGTATTTCGGATGATGTGGTGTCGTTTTCCTATAATCGTTTATTTTAATTGGATAACGTAACTCGTGTTTTGATAAACGCGAGTTCTGCGATAAATTGACACGAAATGGCATAAAGTTATCGTGATAGGATGAACTCGCATTCAATGGAACGCGAATTCGTCGTGTAATTGCTAAATATACATGGATTAATAGGCATGTTGTAGGTGAATTTGCATTGTGTTGAGTGATAATTATTCTTGGTATTGAGCATCAACATCGTACTATAGATTCATCTCTGTAAAATGGTGTAAAAATAATCCAGTATAAGATATCGAAATGTTGCTAAAATTGCGTTAAAACGTTATATGACCATGTTTTTGTGCATTGAGTAACATCAAAACAAGTGTCGGTAGGCATGTTTTATGTGAATTTGCGCTGTGTTGGGGGATAATTTTTCTTGTTATTGAACATCGAAGTCGTACTATGGATTCATCTCTGTAAAACGGTGTAAAAATAATTCAGTATCAGATATCCAAGCGTTGCTAAAAATTGCGTCAAAACGCTATATGACCTTGTTTTTGTGTATTGAGTAACATCAAAACAAGTGTCGGTAGACATGTTTAATTTGATTTTGGGCAAGGACGTGTGATATTTTCTTTAGTTATAGAACTTGTATGTCGTAATACGAGAACATAATTTTACAAAAGTCCAGAAATCAGAGAGTCTATTTTATCTTAGCGGGTTTAAATATCGCGTTGAAAATGCCATGTTGTCATTTTTTATCATGAAGAACATGGAAAAAAATGGTCGTCAGACATGTGTAATTCGATTTTTGTATATTTTATCAGATCCTCTCGCCATTGTTTACAATTAAAAGACCATAAAATGCTACGGAACCCTTTCCTTTTATAATGTAAACATTACAGTTAGAAGAACAACTAGTTGATTTGAGGCCCTGTCCTAAGAGGACATTTCCTCCTGTCGTGTCCAAGGTTCCTACATTTCGTACACAACCTAGGTTGCCCTGTCCGTTCTTTTGGAACCATATCCTTGGTACAATGAATCCTAGTTGAGCATGGGCGACCTTTTTTCTTGCGTCGCAAGGAAGGATTTGGCCGTATCTTAGGTTTATCGTTAACTAATGCATGATCGTGTTCATTTCTGATAGGAGGAAACTCGTTGTGGTATACCTTGAAAACATGTTCTTTGTCGTAGGTTAACAACGTAATTGTTCTGCATGATGCCTTCGAGCGGGCACAAATATTCAGTAACCAGAAAGATGTGTTCGTGACGAGAGAAGCATATAGAACCCATCGTGTTTGTGTGCGACATGGATATCTAAAATTTTTGTTGGAGATCTGGATGGAACTTGTGGCCACCTTCTATCCAGTTCATTGCTTGTTTTCCTAGGGTTGCAAAAAGGTAGCCAGTTGATAATATGTCGCATTGACAACGGATGTGATAGGTAAATGACGTGTTCCCTTCATAGACGAATCGATCGCCTCAGCCAAGTTCATTGTCATGTGACCATATTGATGCCCCCATCATAACATCGTAGCCATTTCTCCCTCGGGATATCAACGATATAATTATATCCAGCTAAATTCTTTAATCGCAACTCCTCTAACAGCTCTTCAAATTCATCAGCGCGGTGTGTGTTTCCTATTAAATAAAAAATTAAATAATTAATAAGAAATAATACTAAATGGCATGGCAATGGATATAATTTTGATAGTGAAAGGCTTACCTATACGAAGAACCTTTATACGCTCATCACCATTCTTGTATCGCTGGTAGTAGTTGGCAGCAATGTATCGCAAACAGTACCTATGATGAATTAATAGAGGTCCTCAAGATGGGCCCAACTACGCGATGGATCCCCAAATACCTCCGCCTCTGTCTGAAATAATACATATCCCGTCTGCTTTTTCTCGTAGAACACGGCGCAAGACATGTCTGCGCAGATTAGTGAGAAAAAAACGTCCACGATGGGATATCTTCATTTTCAACAATAGCGAATGCGGTCGGAATACATTTTCTATTTCCATCTTGTGCAACTACCAAAAGTAAAATCTGTGTGTACCTGTCATACAAGAAAGTTCTGTCAATCTGTAGCATCGGCTTGCGGTGGCGTAAAGCTTTAACGTATTGCGAAAATGTCTAAAAGCGGAGAGAAAATTGGCACTCCCCAGGAACAACCCGATTGTTGTAGTAAGATGGCATTGTCTCAAACTGTTCCTGGGTTGTATTTTTGCATCAGCTTCAGCCATGTTCACAACTCGTTGTATGATTCCTCCCACTAGCCATATAGTTGTTGGATGGCACAATATCTTGCATACCATGCCTTATCATATTTAACTGTATATGTGAATTGAGATTTAATGGAAGTGTAATACCTCAAAATTTTGGTTAGTGACCAAAATGAAAATTTTGAACAGTTTGGTGCCAAAGTGTAAATTTCAAAAAGTTTAAGGACTAAGTTGTAATTTTCAAAAGTATGTAAGCTAGTCCCATAAACGAAAAGTTCACCCCCAAGAGTGGCATTTTCGTGTTACCCGAATTTTTTATACGAAGTTTGTATTAAGAGCTATAAAGCTTTAAAGTTCGGGGGAAATTCGGATAATAAGATTTAATCGAATAAATGAGAAATCTTTTATGAGATATTTTAGGAAATGGTCATTTCCATGTCTTATTTTAATGGAAATTAATATGGACCATTGCATCAAAGGTTACTTTTCCATGTTTAATCTTAGCCATTGGATGAAAAATGACAAGATGGTAATTTTTGATGATGGCAAGGGCAAAGTTGGTAATCACTATCTCCTTGGATTAATTTGGGCCATTGGATGATTAAAATGACAAGTGGAAAATTATGGAACCTTGGATTTGAGGGCAAGATGGTCATTTTGCCATAAAAGAAGTTTTAATTCAAAAATGATTATAAAAGAGGACAAATAGCCTAAATTAAATCAAAAGAAAAATCAAGAATTCTCTCCTTATTTCTCCAAAGTGCCAAAACCCTTCTTCAAGGTAAGACCAAACTTTATTTTGATTTTTCAAGATTATTTCCTTGGATTTTGGGTGAAAGCATAAAACAAGGAATTAATCTCCTTAAAATTCTTTATCTCTTGGTACCATTTGCTCATGCGTTTCTTATTTAAAACCTTAGTTTTAGGAAATTGATGGATGAAGGGGATGTTGAGTTAGAATGAAGTAAGGTTAGTTTTTGATGAATATGATGTTGTAGAATCATATTAAAGCTTCTATAGTGATTGAAACTACATGGAAATAGCTAAACCCTAAATTGTTCAAAGTTAGGGTTTTAGTAAAAAAATGAATTTGGATTGATTTTGAGTCAAGAATGATTGTGAAGCTTGGAAATGATGTTTGAGTGCTAAGTGGACTAATTTGGAAACTTGGAAAAGTATATGGATGATTTCGGCATTTTGTAAGAATTAGGGGAAATTATGAAAATAAATTTCATTAAATTTAGAAATGTTTATATTATGATTTTACAAGCTTTAAAATGTCATTTGGACTATTTTGGAAGTTTGTAAAATCATAGAAACCAATTCGGAAATTTTGAAAAGATTGGGGACCAATTCGACATTTTGTAAGAAATTAAGGACTAAACTGAAAATTTATTTTTATGGAAGCATTATGCTGAAATAAATATTAGAATGAGTTATAAATTATTGTTTGAGTAAAGGTTGGAAGAAATAGAAGTTTTGGGGATGGAATGACTTATGTCATGAAACTAATATTTGGAAAATATTAGGGTGTTTATAGGAAAATTATTCCTATATTGTTTATGTGATAGTAAGATACTAACATATAATTTAGAATGTACTTATAGTATTTTTAATACACTTGTAGACTGTAAACGAAATCAAGATCGAGTTAGCAATCGAGGAAAAGAACGAGACCAAAGTTGAACTTAGTGAGGCTAGTTGAACAGTGATAAAGAATAAAGTGTCAAGGTGAGTGCATTTTTATGCGTGGAAAATTTTATGATTATCAATTGGAAGACTTGTTGGAAAGTCCACCTTATTAATAACTGTTTGATAATTATATCATGAATTTATATTTGACATATTGAGAATTGTCAAAGTTAGAGCTATGATGCATTTGATCACTAGATATATCATGTATATATGTTTATGTTATATTTAGGGTATGAACTGCCCAGTATTTAATTCTATTGCCATGGATGAATCGGATATAGAATTGGAAAGTATGCCCAAATAAGTAATTGAGGTATAGAGTATAGTTGGCATGCCATAGAGTCCAGTGGTTTAACACTTCGGTGCGGTTTATTAACACTTAGGTGTGGTTCTTTAGCACTTATGTGTGGTCTCTTAGCACTTCGGTGCGGTTTATTAGCACTTCGATGTAGTTTTGACTCGTGTACTCAAGTCCTCAAACTATGTTGGCCAATAATTTATTTGATAATAAATGGTTAATAAATTAGAGAGTAGATAAACTCTCGGATAATGGCAAGGATATTAATAGGATTTATGAATCCGGATTTTATTATGTTAATATTTGATTAACATAAGGGAAATATAGGAATGATGATCAAATTGCAAGTTTATTTTATTATTGCTACAATTCAAGCATGTTGAATTATGTTAAATAACTAGAATACCTCACTAAGTATATGCTTAACGTGTGACGATTTTCATGCGTAAGTAGTAATCCCGGGCATGAGTAAGGAATATCAGCAGCATCATCCCGAGGGAAATAGTTATATCGGTAATTTACATCTTTGATGTATTTAGTTTATCTCTAGTTGACATGTATAAAATAATAGTAGCTCACTTTAACTGGTCTAGGTATGATTTGTAATATTAATATCTAGACGAGTGGTTACTTTATAATGTGGACTATGCTAGTTTAAAAAAATTACCAGTAATGGTAATCAGGTAAAGTTATAAATTTAATTTTTATAGCAATTAAGGTCATTTTTAATTTAGGCAGTTTACTTAATTAAAATGTGTAGTTACAATCAGTCAAGTTGCTGTGTGAAAACGGAAGCTATTTGACTGGTTAAAAATTAGTAATTGATTTTATGCGATAAATAAAAATTTTCAAAAAATTGTTGCTTTGACGTAGTTTGATTAGTATAAAAATATGGTTAAACCTTATGTGACACTCTAAGTTTAGATGATCTTGACTCAAGCTTCTGACGGAGCATGTATGAGGTCCGTTGTATTTGGTTATCTTTCATAGGTTGTTCAGCCTCTTCAATCGTGATACATGGACCCTCCAGTGACATCACTCGTACTTGTGGGGGTATTTTGCAATATATTTGTCGGCTTCAGTTTTCCTCGCTAGAGAAGTAACTAATCTGCGTATGCTGTAATGCTTAACAGTAGCTATCGCCAGTTTTTTTTATCTTGAAGACCATTCCACGACAGAATTCCCCCTCATTTCGTTCATTGTAATTCTCCAACTGTGGGTATTCTGGAAATTTGGTAGCGTTAAATCCTTCCATATCCACTGTTGTTAAGTGGGATGGTGGTTCGTAATCGGATGAGTTACTACATATTGCAGTATAACTGTTCCGGGCAACCATTTCCACGGGTTCGGCTTCATTATCGTTGTCTGTATCTTCTTCTGACTCATCATCTGTATCATCATCTATACTGATGGGCTCGTCAAGGTCTGTTGGTTCTTCTGGAAATAAACCCATCTCGTCACCATTTGGCCCGACCTTCGTAAGTGGTTCTTCATCAGAATTATCCTCGTCAAAGTTGTATAGTTCTGCTTCATCAACAACTTGTACCCTACTATGTACTACACCGCTAACTTGATCACGAGAGCGCTGATGCGGCCTACATCCAATATCCGATGGGTTAAACTTTTCAAGGTAGGATGTCCTAGTGGATGATGATCGGCCCAGAGTAAGGATATAAGTCGAGTGCCTCCCAGATGAAAAATCATTGAACGAATTGAATTCTTCACGGGAGTACGACCTAGTGGATGGTGATGGGCCCCTAGTAGGGATATAAGTCGAGTGCATCTCAGATGAAAAATTATCGAACAGATTGAATTTTTCACGAGAGTCGATATCGTAGATGACGATGGCCCGACACCACCACTGTAAAGATTGTACGGTGACTCCTAGGTTGGTGGCAGGTTCAGGTCTAAGTCAAACCCGGCGCCGTAAGAACGCCTTGGCCTCGATGTAGACGATAATGCTGACTGGTCATCGCTTGTATTTAGTAAGTTGATTCTTTGTCGCAAACTTGATGTGGGGCTATGAGCGTTTAGGTCGAAGTCAAGATTTGCGTACTGTAATTACCTGTTTTGCCCGGGTTATCCAAACTGACCTGGATCCATGACCTAACCCGACCCAAATATGAAATTACCAAAATACCTTTTACCCTAAGTGACCTAACCCTAACCCTTATACCCTCTACTGCCGCCGCCGTCCGGTGACCCCTTTATAGCCCCTAAATTAAACCAAACCAAAACCATATCCATAATCCGTATTCGAACCCGTTAACCCAATATCCAAAAAAAAGAGAAGAAAACAGCAAGGCATGGTCTCTACACCGAGACCCATGCCCTGCCACCCACTCTCCATACTCAACCCATGGCCCTAACCAGTACCATATCTCACAAAAAACCCACAGAAGTCGACTGCCTCATCAGATATACAACAACAAATAGAGGGTTACTGTAAGGAGGGGTTATAAAAGAAGCCGAAAAGGAAAATGTAAAAGGGGTAAAAAATAGAGAGTAAATGAGGTTCTCAGTTCCAAAAAAAGAGTTTAAGGAGTCTGGAAATCGAAAAAATGGGGAAATGAGATTAGAAGTTGTGGACCAAAAAAATGGTAATAAAATTTTAAAGTTCAGAACCAAATCTATCTTATTTTTGAATCAAAAGTATTTTCTTATTTTTTGTTTTAAATCTTTGAAATCTAAGTTTTCTTTTGATTTTAAAATAAAAAATAAAAAAAGGTTTCGAAGCTTACCTTAATAATCCCCGTCGTGCGAGTGCCACCGTAAGCCGTCGCGAGGCCATATGGCCGGTGAATGATGTGAACGAGGAAAGTGTGGTGGCCGCCATTGTGAGTAGAGTGGGAGAGAGCAAGGAAGATTAGGTTTTTTTAACCTTATTTTAACCTGTTTCAAATGAAAAAAAAAACTCAAATCTTATGTTTTAACTGGCTATACAAAACGACGTCGTTTAGGCTCCCCTTGACCCGTGCGGTGACTCGGTAACTTGGGGATGATCCGCATTTTTTACTAAATGGTTTAATTTTGCCCTTGGTCCCCAAACTCTTTCCCGCTTTCACTTCTGGTCACGAGATAATTATGTTTTTGATCCTTCAGTTTCTATGCGTGTCTAATATCGTCATTGTTTTGGCTTTTAATTTCTATTTTATTTCAATTTGGTCACCTGTTTATTTAATTTTCAGCCCCTTATTTGTTGTCATTTATAGTTATGCCCATGCATGTTGCATTTGTTTCATTTTAGTCCTTGTTTTTGTTTATGCCATGTAAATTATTAATCCATGCATTTTAGTCCTCTTTATGTCATTACCATGCAATTAAATACTAGTGCATTTTAATTCTTAGCATTTATTTACATTATGCTTTGTATATATCTTAATTCATGCACTATTATTATTATTATTCACCATCATTAATATTATTATTCACCATCATTAATATTATTATTATTATTATTATTATTATTATTATTATTTGTTAGATTCGTTTTATTCATGCGATTGATATTTATGTATTTATGATTAGTGTTTTATTATGTTAGTATTTATTTATATTTTTATCACAATGTATTTATTTATATTTGTCATGTTTTTAAGTTTGCATTTCGGATATAAATTGTCAATGTGGTGCCCTTTTATCCGAGTGTAAACGGGGCCAATATCAGGCGTAGTGATAGTGATTACGCTTTTACTCTAGGATAATGGGCCTTTAAAATCTACTCGCACTTGTAACCAAATTTTAATTTAATCATCACTTTAATCCGGAAAATCTAATATTAATAAAGCGGTAATTATAAAAATACCAATTTTGGGTGGTGTGGGGTACTAATCCTTTTCCATCCGTAACCGACTCCCGAACCCATCAATTAAGAACAGACAATTAAGAAATATAGGATTTTTTGCTTTCAGAGAAGGTGAGTAGTTGGAGCGGAAGTAGTGAGTTTCAGAGAAGGGAAGGGGGCAGGGTTTTGCAGGTGACACGTGCGAAGGAAAGGAAAGGGAAGACAGCAGTGATATGTTGGAGTGGATTAGGTTTTATGACAGAGCATCCAACTGGATGGTTCATTTATCATTAAGATAAAAGAGGCAAAAAAAATCTTGCTTCACACGACACCGTTTCTGGCTGTCTTTTCTTTTTGGGTTTTGAGGCTTTTTTGTCCTTTATTCGGAGCGTTTTGATCTTTACTTGATTTTGGGCTTGTGTGGCTTCCACGTCACTCAAATAGTCAAATATTATCCCTTTGTTTTTATTTTTGTACTCTCCGTCTACTTAGAAAAATTAATAGAAGAATCTGACTTATCACATAATTTATAATTTTATTTACTAATATTTTTTAATTTATTTTTAAGATAAATTTTTACCTCTTTTTTTATATATAACTAAAGAGTAGGTAATTAACAGAAAGTTACATTAAAATATGTGAATGTTATTGGTGAGCTAGGTCTATTTAATAATTTCTCCACTAATTGAGCTCTTCATATGATACTGATTGGCTTTGTTGCTGCATTATTATTGTAAAATAATTAACTTTATGGATCAGTTTAGAATGAGTGACGTACACCACTACACACCACTAACGCTATACATTGTTATATACCATTAATTTTTTTTAATAATTTTTAAATAAATATTAAAATTATCAGGGATTTAATATGCAATTAATCATATTTCAAAATAAATTTTGAATTTAAATTAAATAATCCTCTCATTTTTTATTTTTTAATATTTGTTAATTTTTAATTTAAAATATTAATATTAAATTCTTCATCTAACTTTGTTTTCAAAACAAATCATAACAATAAAATTCATTGAATTAAAATCTAGCATACATTGAAGACCATCTCAACGAAAACTGATGGATAAATCTTAATAAGTGGACAGAAATAAAAGAAATTCAATTCGTTTATGGTTTCAAATTGTAAATTCTGATCTCAAATTTAGACTCTTTCCTTTTCTCGCTTTATTGTTTCAATATTCCCTTTTGGGAAAAAATATAATAACCACCTCTTTGAACTACATTTGAAAAAATACCCCCGTTCTGCACACATAAGCATGATTCGTGTTTTGCAGAACGTGGATTGCAAATACGCGTTCAACGAAATGCGTATTTTGGATGATGTGGTGCCGCTTTTCCTATAATCGTTTATTTTAATTGGATAACGTAACTCGCGTTTTGACAAACGCGAGTTCTGCGATAAATTGACACGAAATGACATAAAGTTATCATGATAGGATGAACTCGCATTCAATGGAACGCGAATTCGTCGTGTAATTGCTAAATATACATGGATTAATAGGCATGTTGTAGGTGAATTTGCATTGTGTTGGGTGATAATTATTCTTGGTATTGAGCATCGACGTCGTACTATGGATTCATCTCTGTAAAACGGTGTAAAAATAATCCAGTATAAATATCGAAATGTTGTTAAAAAATGCGTTAAAACGCTATATGACCTTGTTTTTGTGCATTGAGTAACATCAAAACAAGTGTCGATAGGCATTTTTATGTGAATTTGCGCTGTGTTGGGGGATAATTTTTCTTGTTATTGAACATCGAAGTCGTACTATGGATTCATCTCTATAAAACGGTGTAAAAATAATTCAGTTTCAGGTATCCAAGCGTTGATAAAAATTGCGTCAAAACGCTATATGACCTTGTTTTTGTGTATTGAGTAACATTAAAACAAGTGTCGGTAGGCATGTTTAATTTGATTTTGGGCAAAGACCTGTGATATTTTCTTTAGTTATAGAACTTTTACGTCGTAATACGAGAACATAATTTTACAAAAGTCCTGAAATCGGAGAGTCTATTTTATCTTAGCGGGTTTAAATATCGCGTTGAAAATGCCATGTTGTCATTTTTTTATCATGGAGAACATGGAAATAAATGGTCGACAAACATGTGTAATTCGATTTTTGTATATTTTATCAGATCCTCTCGCCATTGTTTACAGTTAGAAGACCATAAAATACTACGGAACCTTTTTCTTTTATAATGTAAACATTACAGTTAGAAGAACAACTAGTTGATTTGAGGCCCTGTCCTAAGAGGACATTTCCTCCTGTCGTGTCCAGGGTTCCTACATTTCGTACACAACCTAGGTTACCCATTCCGTTCTTTTGGAACCATATCCTTGGCACAATGAATCCTAGTTGAGCATGGGCGACCTTTTTTCTTGCATCGCAAGGAAAGATTTGACCGTATCTTAGGTTTATCGTCAACTAATGCATGATCGTGTTCATTTCTGATAGGAGGAAACTCGTTGCGGTATACCTTGAAAACATGTTCTTTGTTGTAGGTTAACAACGTAATTGTTCTGCATGATGCCTTCGAGCGGGCACAAACATTCAGTAACCAGAAAGATGTGTTCGTGACGAGAGAAGCATATAGAACCCATCGCGTTTGCGTGCGACATGGATATCTAAAATTTTTGCTGGAGATCTGGATGGAACTTGTGGCCACCTTCTATCCAGTTCATTGCTTGTTTTCCTAGGGTTGCAAAAAATGTAGCCAGTTGATAATATGTCGCATTGACAACGGATGTGATAGGTAAATGACGTGTTCCCTTCATAGACGAATTGATCGCCTCAGCCAAGTTCATTATCATGTGACCATATTGATGCCCCCATCATAACATCGTAGCCATTTCTCCCTCGGGATATCAACGATATAATTATATCCAGCTAAATTCTTTAATCGCAACTCCTCTAACAGCTCCTCAAATTCATCAGCTCGGTGTGTGTTTCCTATTAAATAAAAAATTGAATAATTAATAAGAAATAATACTAAATGGCATGACAATGGATATAATTTTGATAGTGAAAGGCTTACCCATACGAAGAACTATTATACGCTCATTACCATTCTTGTATCGCTGGTAGTAGTTGGCAGCAATGTATCGCAAACAGTACCTATGATGAATTAATAGAGTTCCTCAAGATGGGCCCAATTGCGCGATGGATCCCCAAATCCCTCCGCCTCTGTCTGAAATAATACATATCCCGTCTGCTTTTTCTCGTAGAACACGGCGCAAGACATGTCTGCGCAAATTAGTGAGAAAAAAACGTCCACAATGGGATATCTTCATTTTCAACAATAGCGAATATGGCCGGAATACATTTTCTATTTCCATCTTGTGCAACTGCCAAAAGTAAAATCTGTGTGTACCTGCCATACAAGAAAGTTCTGTCGATCTGTAGCATCGGCTTGCGGTGGCGTAAAGCTTTAACGTATTGCGAAAATGTCTAAAAACGGCGAGAAAATTGGCACTCCCCAGGAACAACCCGATCGTTATAGTAAGATGGCACTGTCTCAAGTTCCACGACTGTTCCTGGGTTGTATTTTTGCATCAGCTTCAGCCATGTTCGCAACTCGTTGTATGATTCCTCCCACTGGCCATATAGTTGTTGGATGACACGATATCTTGCATACCATGCCTTATCATATTTAACTGTATATGTGAATTGAGATTTAATGGAAGTGTAATACCTCAAAATTTTGGTTAGTGACCAAAATGAAAAAATTGAAAAGTTTGGTGCCAAAGTGTAAATTTTGAAAAGTTTAAGGACTCAGTTGTAATTTTTAGAAGTATGTAAGCTAGTCCCATAAATGAATAGTTCACCCCCAAGAGTGGCATTTTCGTGTTACCCGAATTTTTGATACGAGGTTTGTATTAAGAGCTATAAAGCTTTAAAGTTCGGGGAAAATCCGGATAATCAAATTTAATCGAATAAATGAGAAATCTTTTATGAGATATTTTAGGAAATGGTCATTTCCATGTCTTATTTTAATGGAAATTAATATGGACCATTGCATCAAAGGTTACTTTTCCATGTTTAATCTTAGCCATTGGATGAAAAATGACAAGATGGTAATTTTTGATGATGGCAAGGGCAAAGTTGGTAATCACTAACTCCTTGTATTAATTTGGGCCATTGGATGATTAAAATGACAAGTGTAAAATTATGGAACCTTGGATTTGAGGGCAAGATGGTCATTTTTCCATAAAAGAATTTTTAATTCAAAAATGATTATAAAAGAAGACAAATAGCCTAAATTAAATCAAAAGAAAATTCAAGAATTCTCTCCTTATTTCTCCAAAGTGTCTAAACCCTTCTTCAAGGTAAGACCAAACTTTATTTTGATTTTTCAAGATTATTTCTTTGGATTTTGGGTGAAAGCCTGAAACAAGGAATTAATCTCCTTAAAATTCTCTATCTCTTGGTACCATTTGCTCATGCGTTTCTTACTTAAAACCTTAGTTTTAGGAAATTGATGGATGAAGGGGATTTTGAGTTAGAATGAAGTAAGGTTAGTTTTTGATGAATATGATGTTGTAGAATCATATTAAAGCTTATATGGTGATTGAAACTACATGGAAATAGCTAAACCCTAAATTGTTCAAAGTTAGGGTTTTAGTAAAAAATTGAATTTGGATTGATTTTGAGTTAAGAATGATTGTGAAGCTTGGAAATGATGTTTGAGTGCTAAGTGGACTAATTTGGAAACTTGGAAAAGTATATGGATGATTTCGGCATTTTGTAAGAATTAGGGGAAATTATGGAAAATTTTTCATTAAATTTAGAAATGTTGAGATTATGATTTTACAAGCTTTAAAATGTCATTTGGACCATTTTGGAAGTTTGTAAAATCATAGAAACCAATTCGGAAATTTTGAAAAGATTAGGGACCAATTCGGCATTTTGGAAGAAATTAAGGACTAAACTAAAAATTTATTTTTATGGAAGCATTATGCTGGAATAAATATTAGAATGAGTTATAAATTATTGTTTGAGTAAAGGTTGGAAGAAATAGAAGTTTTGGGGATGGAATGACTTATGTCATGAAACTAATATTTGGAAAATATTAGGGTGTTTATAGGAAAATTATTCCTATATTGTTTATGTGTTAGTAAGATACTAACATATAATTTGGAATGTAGTTATAGTATTTTTAATACACTTGTAGACTGTAAACGAAATCAAGATCGAGTTAGCAATCGAGGAAAGGAACGGGACCAAAGTTGAACTTAGTGAGGCTAGTTGAACAGTGACAAAGAATAAAGTGTCAAGGTGAGTGCATTTTTATGCATGGAAAATTTTATGATTATCAATTGGAAGACTTGTTGGAAAGTCCACCTTATTAATAACTGTTTGATAATTTTATCATGAATTTATATTTGACATATTGAGAATTGTCAAAGGTAGAGCTATGATGCATTTGATCACTAGATATATCATGTATGTATGGTTATGTTATACTTATGGTATGAACTGCCCAGTATTTAATTCTATTGCCATGGATGAATCGGATATAGAATTGGAAAATATGCCCAAATAAGTAATTGGGGTATAGAGTATAGTTGGCATGCCATAGAGTCCAGTGGTTTAACACTTCGGTGCGATTTATTAACACTTAGGTGTGGTTCTTTAGCACTTATGTGTGGTCTCTTAGCACTTCGGTGCGGTTTATTAGCACTTCGGTGCGGTTTATTAGCACTTCGATGCAGTTTTGACTCGTGTACTCAAGTCCTCAAACTATGTTGGCCAATAATTTATTTGATAATAAATGGTTAATAAATTAGAGAGTAGATAAACTCTCGGATAATGGCAAGGATATTAATAGGATTTATGAATCCGGATTTTATTATGTTAATATTTGATTAACATAAGGGAAATATAGGAATGATGATCAAATTGCAAGTTTATTTTATTATTGCTACAATTCAAGCATGTTGAATTATGTTAAATAACTAGAATACCTCACTAAGTATATGCTTAACGTGTGACGATTTTCATGCGTAGGTAGTAATCCCGGGCAGGTGTAAGAAATATCAGCAGCATCATCCCGAGGGAAATAGTTATATCGGTAATTTACATCTTTGATGTATTTAGTTTATCTCTAGTTGACATGTATAAAATAATAGTAGCTCACTTTAACTGGTCTAGGTATGATTTGTAATATTAATATCTAGACGAGTGGTTACTTTATAATGTGGACTATGCTAGTTTAAAGAAATTACCAGTAATGGTAATCAGATAAAGTTATAAATTTAATTTTTATAGTAATTAAGGTCATTTTTAATTTAGGTAGTTTACTTAATTAAAATGTGTAGTTACAAACAGTCAAGCTGTATGAAAACGGAAGCTATTTGACTGGTTAAAAATTAGTAATTGATTTTATGCGATAAATAAAAATTTTCAAAAATTTGTTGCTTAGACGTAGTTTGATTAGTATAAAAATATGGTTAAACCTTATGTGACACTTTATCCTAGTATTGGTTAATAAATACTGGTAAGGGTGTTACAGGAAGCTATACATACAGACACAGTTACACATGGATTAGCTTTCACGAGTGGAAGGAGATGATCACAAAGCACGTGCACATCTAAGTTCAGATGATCTTGACTCAAGCTTCTGACTGAGCATGTATGAGGTACGTTGTATTTGGTTATCTTTCATAGGTTGTTCAGCCTTTTCAATCATGATACACGGACCCTCCAGTGACATCACTCGTACTTGTGGGGGTATTCTGCAATATATTTGTCGGCTTTAGTTTTCCTCACTAGAGAAGTAACTGATCTGCGTATGTTGTAATGCTTAACAGTAGCTATCGCCAGTTTTTTTATCTTGAAGACCATTCCACGACGGAATTCCCCCTCATTTCGTTCATTGTAATTCTCCAACTGTGGGTATTCTGGAAATTCGGTAGCGTTAAATCCTTCTATATCCACTGTTGTTAAGTGGGATGGTGGTTCGTAATAGGATGAGCTACTACCTATTGCAGTATAACTGTGCCGGGCAACCATTTCCACGGGTTCGGCTTCATTATCGTTGTCTGTATCTTCTTCTGACTCATTATCTGTATCATCATCTGTACTGATGGGCTCGTCAAGGTCTGTTGGTTCTTCTGGAAATAAACCCATCTCGTCACCATTTGGCCCGACCTTCGTAAGTGGTTCTTCATTAGAATTATCCTTGTCAAAGTTGTAAAGTTCTGCTTCATCAACAACTTGTACCCTACTATGTACTACACCGCTAACTTGATCACGAGAGCGCTGATGCGGCCTATATCCAATATCCGATGGGTTAAACTTTTCAAGGTAGGATGTCCTAGTGGATGATGATCGGGCCCAGAGTAAGGATATAAGTCGAGTGCCTCCCAGATGAAAAATCATCGAACGGATTGAATTCTTCACGAGAGTACGGCCTAGTGGATGATGATGGACCCATAGTAGGGATATAAGTCGAGTACCTCTCAGATGAAAAATTGTCGAACGGATTAAATTCTTCACGAGAGTCCGGTATCGTAGATGATGATGGCCCGACACCACCACTGTAAAGATTGTATGGTGTCTCTTAGGTTGGTGGCAGGTTCATGTCTAAGTCAAACCCGGTGCCGTAAGATTGCCTTGGCCTCGATGCAGAGATGATGCTGACTGGTCATCGCTCGTATTTAGTAAGTTGATTATTTGTCGCAAACTTGATGTGGAGCTATGAGCGTTTAGGTCGAAGTCAAGATTTGCGTACTGTAATTACCCGTTTTGCCCGGGTTATCCAAACTGACTTGGATCCATGACTTAACTCGGCCCAAATATGAAATTACCAAAATACCTTTATACCCTCTACTGCCGCCACCGTCGAGCTATCGACGGCGCCGTCCATCTTCGGTGACCCCTTTGTAGCCCCTAAATTAAACCAAACCAAAACCGTATCCATAATCCGTATTCGAACCCGTTAACCCAATTTAACTTAATATCCAAAAAAGAGAAGAAAACAGCAAGGTATGGTCTCCACACCGAGACCCATACCCTACCACCCACTCTTCATACTCAACCCATACCCCTAACCAATACCATATCTCACCAAAAACCCACAGAAGTCGGCTGCCTCATCAGATATACAACAACAAATAGAGGGTTAGTGTAAGGAGGGGTTATAAAAGAAGCCAAAAAGAAAAATGTAAAAGGGGTAAAAAAATAGAGAGTATATGAGGTTCTCAGTTCCAAAAAAAAAGTTTAGGGAGTTTGGAAATCGAAAAAGGGGGAAAGGAGATTAGAAGTTGTGAACCAAAAAAGTGGTAATAAAATTTTAAAGTTCAGAACCAAATCTATCTTATTTTTGAATCAAAAGTATTTTCTTATTTTTTGTTTCAAATCTTTGAAATCTAAGTTTTCTTTTGATTTTAAAATCGAAAATAAAAAAAGGTTTCGAAGCTTACCTTGATAGTCCCCGCCGTGCGAGTGCTACCGTAAGCTGTCGCGAGGCCATATGGCCGGTGAATGATGCGAACGAGGAAAGTGTGGTGGCCGCCATTGTGAGCAGAGTGGGAGAGAGCAAGGAAGATTAGGTTTTTTTAACCTTATTTTAACCTATTTCGAATGAAAAAAAAAACTCAAATCTTATGTTTTAACTGGCCATACAAAACGACGCGTTTAGGCTCCCCTTGACCCGTGCGGTGACCCGGTAACCTGGGGAGGATCTGCGTTTTTTACTAAATGGTTTAATTTCGCCCTTGGTCCACAAACTCTTTTCCCGCTTTCACTTCTGGTCACGAGATAATTATGTTTTTGATCCTTCAGTTTCTATGCGTGTCTAATATCGTCATTGTTTTGGCTTTTAATTTCTATTTTATTTCAATTTGGTCACCTGCTTATTTAATTTTCAGCCCCTTATTTGTTGTCATTTATAGTTATGCCCATGCATGTTGCATTTGTTTCATTTTAGTCCTTGTTTTTGTTTATGCCATGTAAATTATTAATCCATGCATTTTAGTCCTCTTTATGTCATTACCATGCAATTAAATACTAGTGCATTTTAATTCTTAGCATTTATTTACATTATGCTTTATATATATCTTAATTCATGCACTATTATTATTATTATTCACCATCATTAATATTATTATTCACCATCATTCATATTATTATTATTATTATCATTATTATTATTATTTGTTAGATTCGTTTTATTCATGCGATTGATATTTATGTATTTATGATTAGTGTTTTATTATGTTAGTATTTATTTATATTTTTACCACAATGTATTTATTTATATTTGCCATGTTTTTTAAGTTTGCATTTCGGATATAAATTGTCAATGTGGTGCCCTTTTATCCGAGTGTAAACGGGGCCAATATCAGGCGTAGTGATAGTGGTTAGGCGTTTACTCTAGGATAATGGGCCTTTAAAATCTACTCGCACTTGTAACCAAATTTTAATTTAATCGTCACTTTAATCCGGAAAATCTAATATTAATAAAGCGGTAATTATTAAAGTACCAATTTTGGGTGGTGTGGGGGTGCTAATCCTTCCCCATCCGTAACCGACTCCCGAACCCATCAATTTTAAATCTCTGGTTTTACGGTGTCCGGTCCACCTTGAGTGGCCGGTGGCGACTCCATTTTTAAATAAAACACGGGTTTTATAAAACTCCCTGCGGAAGACATTATATTTTCAAAATAAAGTAAAAAATAAACAAAAACCACCTTTTTTAGCGATAGGGACATCGCTACAGGTGGACATCGCTACAGATGGCGACTCCGCTGGGGACATTTTTCTGGTTTTCAAAAATAAGAGAGTCGAGCTTTTTTAAATAATTATCGCTTTATTAATATCAGAAATTTCGGATTAAAGTGACTATTAAACTAACATTCAGTTATAATTGCGCGCTTATTTTAACGCATTTAAAATATGGCATATAAACCTATTTTTTTAAGTAGGGAAAACGCTAATGCTTTCATGGAGATATCGTTCTCCCGTGTAGGCCTACCAAGTACCTTTGGGGCTCGAGTACCTTATGCTTTTGTAAGGATATCGTTCCTTCGTGCAGGCATAAGTGAATTGGTCCCCTGAATTGAACCCGGTTGAAAGGAGCCAATAATGGGTGATGACCGGGGGCCTTGCTAATCTTAGTAGAGGACAACAAGGACAATTCGGGTACCTCTTAGCACCAAAACTGCATATAGTGAGCCGTAGGAGCCAACTCTTTAGAGCCATGTGAAACTCTGCCCGATTAGTGGTCACCCTATTTAGGCTCTGGTGCCTTATTTCTTGTTTATGTACAGTTTTTATTACTCTATTTTTGTTATATTTATCGTTTGTTTTATTTAGTCATTTTATTTGGTACTAAGTCATTTCATTTTATTCTCATCGCATTAATTTCACCTGCATCATTGCACAAAATCATCACAATCTTAATTTTGCATTGCATCGATTTAGGACACATTTTGCATGCATTCATTTTCAGAATAATAAAACTGGTCCTCGGGTTACCCAATTAAATACAATGAAGTTGGTCGATCTAGCACCTTACAAAACCTCTACAAGCGTCTGGTATTGGGGCATGTCCAAAAGCACCATCCATATCTTTTACAAACATCTAACAAGGTCCCCGTCCAGGGGCATTCTTTGCCAAGGTCTAGCCTTCATTGCTGAGTCAAACCCTTGCACCCCTGAAATGTCTACATTGACCACAGTCTGTAAAACTACACCCAATCCAAAAAATAATAATAATGAGTTGTCATGAACCAACACACAATTTATAAACCCAACTTAGGGGGAAACAAAATGTGCTCCAGGAATTCAAATTTGCTACAAGAATATTCTCAGACGATGACATAAAATGAACAAAATTTTGGGGCATGCTCCCAGATGAGAGCTAATTCAAAGAAAAGTAATTGAACCCAAGACAAAGTCGGGGCACCGCCACATGAAAAAAACCAAGATCCCAGTGAGGAGTCAGGGGCATCCCATTGAGGGCAAAAAAATCATGTCGCATTCATGCATTTAGTTGCATTCATCTTGCATTGAATCATTCTTGCATACATCATACATTTAGATTAGGTGCATACACCGAAGTCACCATGCATTTAGGCATAAAATTCATGCATTTTTGCTTACAAAAAGGTTCAAAAAAGAGTCCGAACATCCTCAACATGGGGGCAACGACATGATGACCAACCTTATTCATGGAAGAGGCCAAACAAAAGATGCTGAAATATCTAAATAAAGGTACCAGTAACAAATTTTGTGAACAATTTACTAATAAATGTTTTTTCTCCTTTGTAGGATTTGATTCCTCTGACGATGGCGTGACGGACGTCAACATTCTCCTGATTTCTACTATTGCCAACAGATAACTCATTCCAGATCTTACCCTCTGCCGACAGAAGCAGATCAATTTTTTTTTCCAGACAGAGTTTCGCTGTCAATAGTAATTCAACATCTTGCAAATCATGCCTCAGTCAGTGGTGGTACGCCAACTTAATGTAGATCTTGCCTCCGTCGGTGGTGTTGCAGATCAAATTTTCTATCCAGACCCTACCTCTCAGTCAGTGGTGTAGCGGGTCCCATATTTTGCTGATCTAGTCTCCCCGTCAGTGGTGTGACAGATCAAATCCTCTCCAGGTCTTGCCTCTTCGACGGTGTTGCAGCTAGACCTAAATTTTACTCAAAATTTACCTTTTATTAAAGTTGTATCTAAAAAAACGAAAAAAAACAAAAAGAAGAAAAATAGAAAAAATTGAAAAAGTCAAAAAAATTGAAAAAAATGGTCGAAAAAGAAACAAAAATGAAAAGAAAAAAAATGAAAAAAGAGCAAAAAGTGAAGGAAAAATAAAAAAGAAGAAAAGAAAAGAAATGAAAAAAGGAAAAAATGAAGGAAAAATAAAAAAAATAGAGAAAGAAAAAGAAGAAGAAGTTTTCAATTTTCTGATACTGGATCTTCGTCAGAGTTGTAGCTGGATCAGACATTGGGACTTTCATCCACCGATCCTGCATCTTCGTCAGTGTTACAGCTGAATTAAATTTTGTAGACCTTGCCTCTTCGTCGGTGTTGTAGTTAGATCAAATTCACTAACTCTTGATCCTGCCTCTTCGTCGGTGTCGTAGCTGGATCAACATTACTAACTTTATACCATGCCTCATCGTCAGTGTTGTAGCTTGGTCAAAATTTACTAACTTTCTAGTTGTATCAAAAAAAGGGAAAAAGAAGAAAGAAAGAAAAAAAAAAAAAGAAAAAAGAAAAATCTAAAAAAAAATCAAAAAGAAAAAAAAGAGAAGAAAAGAAAAGAAAAGAAAAAGGAAAAAAAATCAAAGAATCCAAAAAAAATGAAAAAAAGAAGAAAAAGAAAGCAAAAAAGGCAAAAAGAAAGAAAAAGAAAAAGAAAATGAAGGTTTCAATTTTCTGATACTGACTCTTCGTCAGAGTTATAGCTGGATCAGACATTGGAATTTTTATCCATCGGTTCTGCCTCTTCGTCGGTGTTGTAGCCGAGCCAAACTTGCCAAATTCTGATCATGCCTCTTCGTCAGAGTCGTAGCTTGATCACAAAAAAACACTCCGATCTTTCCTCTTCGTCGGTGTCATAGCTGGATCAAATCTTCAGACCTTGCCTCTTCGTCGGTGTTGTAGCTTGGTCAAATTTAACTGTCGGTTCTTCCTCCTCGTCGGTGTTATAGCTGAACCAAATTCACTAAATTCTGGTCTTGCCTCTTCGTCGGTGTTGTAGCTAGACCAAATTCACTACTCTTGATCCTGCATTTTCGTCGGTGTTGTAGCTGGATCAACATCACAAATTTTAGACCATGCCTCTTCGTCTGTGTTGTAGCTTGGTCAAAATTTACTAATTTTCAAATTTTATCAATGTTGTTTCTTGAAAAAATGAAGAAAAAGAAGAAGAAAAATCAAAAAAGAAAAAGAAAAAAAACAAAGAAAAAGAAAAAAGAAGAAAGAAGAAAAAATATGAAAAAAGAAACAAAAGCAATAAAAAGAAAGCAAAAAAAAGGGAAAAAGTTGTCAGTTTTCTGATCTTGCCTCTTCGTCAGAGTTGTAGCTGGATCAGACATCAGAACTTTCACCCATCGGTCTTGCCTCCTCGTCAGTGTTGTAGTTGGATCGAATTTTGTAGACCCTGCCTCTTCGTTGGTGTTGCAGCTGGGTCGAACTCTCTTTAGGTATTAGCTTATTATCAATAATGTAGCAAGCGGGACTCGGTTTGGCTTCCCCAACAAACAACCCCCCATTTTGAAGGTTTTGTTTCCCCAAAAGTGACAAGGTGGATCAATCAAGACAAGAAACAATACATGCGCCGAAGAGAAAGAATATCTACCGAAGAGTGAAGACATACGTCAAGAGAAAAGAAGCTTAGCCGAACTGGGCAAAATGGGTCATTTTTAGTCTTTGCTCTATTGTTGTGTACAACAATAGAGCAAAGAGGGGCAACTGTAATTAACCGTTTTGCCCGGGTTATCCAAACTGTCCCGGATCCATGACCTAACCCGACCCAAATATGAAATTACCAAAACGCTATTTACCCTAAGTGACCTAACCCTAACCCTTATACCCTCTACTACCGCCACCGCCACTCTCCTCTACTGTCATCGCCGTCGAGCTATCCCGTCGCCGTCCATCTCCGGTGACCCCTTTACAGCCCCTAAATTAAACCAAACCAAAACCGTATCCATAATCTGTATTCGAACCCGTTAACCCAATTTAACTCAATATCTAAAAAAAGAGAAGAAAACAACAAGGCATGGTCTCCACACCGAGACCCATGCCCCTAACCAGTACCATATCTCACCAAAAACCCACAGAAGTCGGCTGCCTCATCAGATCTACAACAACAAATAGAGGGTTAGTGTAAGGAGGGGTTATAAAAGAAACCGAAAAGGAAAATGTAAAAGGGGGTAAAAAAACAGAGAGTAGATGAGGTTCTCAGTTCCAAAAAAAGGAGGGAGTCTAGAAATCGAAAAAAGGGGAAAGGAGATTAGAAGTTGTGAACCAAAAAAAGTGGTAATAAAATTTTAAAGTTCAGAACCAAATCTATCTTATTTTTGAATCAAAAGTATTTTCTTCTTTTTTTGTTTTAAATCTTTGAAATCTAAGTTTTCTTTTGATTTTAAAATCGAAAATAAAAAAAAGGTTTCGAAGCTTACCTTGATAGTCCCCGTGTACGAGTGCCACCGTAAGCCGTCGTGAGGCCATATGGCCAGTGAACGATGCGAACGAGGAAAGTGTGGTGGCCGCCGTTGTGAGCAGAATGGGAGAGAGCAAGGAATATTAGGTTTTTTTAAACTTATTTTAACCTGTTTCGAATGAAAAAAATAACTCAAATCTTATGTTTTAACTGGCCATACAAAAGGACGCCGTTTAGGCTCCCCTTGACCCGTGCGGTGACCCGGTAACCCGGGGAGGATCTGTGTTTTTTACTAAATGGTTTAATTTCGCCCTTGGTCCCTAAACTCTTTTCCCGCTTTCACTTCTGGTCACGAGATAATAATGTTTTTGATCCTTCGGTTTCTATGCGTGTCTAATATCGTCATTGTTTTGGCTTTTAATTTCTATTTTATTTCAATTTGGTCACCTGTTTATTTAATTTTCAGCCCCTTATTTGTTGTTATTTATAGTTATGCACATGCATGTTGCATATGTTTCATTTTATTCCTTGTTTTTGTTTATGCCATGTAAATTATTAATCCATGCATTTTAGTCCTTTTTATGTCATTACCATGCAATTAAATACTAGTGCATTTTAATTCTTAGCATTTATTTACATTATGCTTTGTATATATCTTAATTCATGCACTATTATTATTATTATTCACCATCATTATTATTATTATTATTATTTGTTAGATTCGTTTTATTCATGCGATTGATATTTATGTATTTATGATTAGTGTTTTATTATGTTAGTATTTATTTATATTTTTATCACAATGTATTTATTTATATTTGCCATGTTTTTTAAGTTTGCATTTCGGATATAAATTGTCAATGTGGTGTTGTTTTATCGGAGTATAAACGGGGCCAGTATCAGGCGTAGTGATAGTGGTTAGGCGCTTACTCTCGGATAATGGGCCTTTAAAATCTACTCGCACTTGTAACCAAATTTTAATTTAATCGTCACTTTAATTCGAAAAATCTAATATTAATAAAGCGGTAATTATTAAAGTACCAATTTTGGGCGGTGCGGGGGTGTTAATCATTCCTCATCCGTAACTGACTCCCGAACTCATTAATTTTAAATCTCTGGTTTTACGGTGTCCGGTCCACCTTGAGTGGCCGGTGGCGACTCTATTTTTAAATAAAACATGGGTTTTATAAAACTTCTCGCGGAAGACATTATATTTTTCAAAATAAAGTAAAAAATAAACAAAAACCACCTTTTTAGCGAGAGGGACATCGCTACACGCACAACCAATTTGGAACTACAGTGTTGCCTCCGACATTTTATTCAGAAAATGTTACAAACAGCTCAAGGTCCCATTCCATGGAAAACTGGGTATGGGTATCGATCATCAGTTGTACACCTTCATCGTCCAGAACATCAAATTTTACGAAATACAATGGATCAAACTAAGATGAAAGTCGATACCTTAGTGAATAAATTTCCCTCCCAGAAGCAACTGGAATCTTCCGCGATATCGTTCGCTTTAGCCTTTTAAATGTTACTCCCCTTGGAATTTGTAGCGAAATAGTGTTGTTGTACTGAAACACGACACCGATTTTGGCATCAAGAATCATCTCACTGTCGTAGTATACTATTGCAGCAACTCTTCTTGCCATTTTTGAAAGAAATAATACGTTTATATATTTTTTTGAGTGAATACTGATGCATCAAAATGGTCATCCGTTTACTTGGGGTATTTATAACCAGGACAGATGGGTCGGAATAAATTCACGTTCTGAATGATGCGAGTTACAAGGAATCTGACATTTCAATAAATCCGCGTCTTGACAAATGCAAGTTTTAAAATAATAATGTAAACGCGTTTTTCCAAACACGTTTACATTATTATATAACTTTGCATGGTGAAACAAACAACAGGCTAAAACCAACTATAGCATGTTATTCTGCTATTGTATTTTTTCATGGAATCTACTTCTACACTTCTTTCGTTGAAAAAAAATTAAAAAATATGATTTGGTAGAGTTGATTTTAACACGGGTTAGCGAGTGTACACGCTCCAAAATAAAGTAGAAATTATTCGATTACATTTTCAAAGAGTTAATAATCACAAACTTTAACGATCTTCTAGTACATGATCACATACTTTTTTTTCACGCGCGTAGATTATTATAGCACAGAAGTCTATTGTACCTGTGAAGTACACAGTGTCTCTTTTTCTTGCTTAGAGGTCTATTGTACCCGTGAAGTACACAGTGTCTCTTCTTCAAGCCTAGACCGTTATTTGAGGCTGATATCGGCTTACTTCCAGAGCTGAATTGTCTATTAGAAAACCGATGGTCTTTTTCAAGCTCAAAGGTCTATTGGAGCCTAGTATTGCACCCCTAAACACGGATACCATGGTAGGGGCTTTGACTCCGGATACAAGCGGGGGGTCTTAACCTAGCCTCTAATATTGAGGCATAAAAATATATAACTCACACCTTCGAACAAAAGGTTAAGATCTCTGCCTGCCATTCAAACAGACCTCGAATTCCCGGATATTGTGATTTGTTGTTGCCGTTTGTCGTGGAAAAAACACCAAACAATCATCTCGCCATAACTAGTAACCCACCAACATCTACTCATCATATAAATGTAACTATAAATACCGATAAACCACAATATTTGGGAAATTTCTTTGTAAATAATTTTCCAGATACATAGTTTGTTGTCTTAGTAGTTACAATAAAATCAAAATCTTTAATTTTTTTTTCAGATCGCGTAGATAGAGAATGGTTCAATTGGATGAACCACTATTTATATATTATGAAACTCGTGTTTTATATAACGCGATTTTGGATCAGCACTGAAAGGATTCCTGATGTGTCTGGCTTTTTTATGTTTCAAAAATCTCACGCTCATCAGGATGCGAATTTATTACATATTCGCATTTCATAGGACGCGAGTTTCATGGTGATTCGAAAAAATTTAATCTTCGTCTTAAACATAAATAATAATTAAATTGAACAAAATATATTTTTATGTGAACTTTAAAAAACTAAAAATATATTTATTTTTATTTGGTCATGTTTGTTATTGACTCACTAAATAATTATTTGAACAAAAGCAATTGAAAAAAAAATTAAATGTGAAATATCTACCACGCAGAAATTAATGTGCACTATTAAAACTCAAAATATAATTTATTACGTTACATTTATATTTAAATACAAACTACAACTAAAATTTTTATATAATGTTTAAAAAGGAAAAAAATTAACTAATGGTGCCTATGTCCACCGGTACCACAACCCGGTGGACGCCAAGATCGATCGGGATTGCGTCAACAACAAAGGGGCTGAACTTCTTGCTCGTCATCATCGTCGTCATTATCACCATCCTCATTTTCGGTTCTATCTCCAACCGTACCACTCGTTCCACCTAGCCCACTTCTGAAGAATAGGGGCTGGGACGGTGTTTGCTGAACAAATCCGGGCCCAAAATTGGTCAGCCATGGTTGAAACAGATAGAAAGATACGTAGCCTGGAGGCAAACTCGACGTGCCACTCATCATCGCCGAAAATGGTTCGTAGGGGTTGACGACAACAAGTGTGAAAAAACCTTATGTCAGACTCGGGGGGATGAAACGATGAGTGCATGAAGTGGGTAAAAGGCTATGGTCGAATCGATTGGGTGACCTGCAATGGTGTTGGTGCTGAGGAGGCTGAAGCATTTCTTCTCCTCGACGTTGAAGTAGTGCTAGAAGTCGAACGTACCCCTTCGTACATTCAATCTGCGGGCGGATGCGTTGCATACGCTCAATAACGACCGCCTGCTTCTCTGGAGTCGAAAGATTTGGCTTCCCAATCGCCAAGTACCACAAAAAGTAAGCGTGGCTGGCCATCGCATCGAACATTACATACTCACGAATAGGATGTCGTTGCGGATGTTCTTTTTCCCTTCACTGAGCAATCCACTCTACGTGCTTCACGGACCAATCCACTTACCACGCAATATTAAAAAAATTATTCTTCTTTGTATCAATATAAAATTCGTTCAAATTGATAAAAACACTAAAGCAATTAAATTTATTGTACCTTGAGCTTTCCTTGTTGAGTTAGCCTATGTAATTCGTCAAAATTTGGAGGATTCGACATGATGTTTTGGATACAACCAAACTAGCGTAAGACGCGATCGGTCAGATGCCACTCAACTGTTGAGTTGAAAATGAATGGTACCGTCACCGTCCAAGCACTCTTCGTCCCCTCTGAAAATTTCAAGAGGCATTCGTAGATACTCGGATCTGCGTACGGTGTCCACAAAACTGTACAATTTACAATTATAACTTAAATTGATAAACTTTATTTTAAATATTTACATCAAATTCAATATTAAATTCAAACTCTAAATATTTACCTCATTCATGGATTTATTTTCAATGTCCTATCTGATAGCCTTCAGACCTTTCGCCAGACCAACATGGCTTAAATTACCGCTCCACCTACAAAACAACCAACATAACTTTAATATTAAAAAATGGCTACCAAAATTTTTTTAGTTTTTTTTTAAATATTATTTTCCTTACCTACGGCATAGTGGAAAAATGTAAGGACCCGACACACTCAATTTATGGCGTAAAATGGCATTCTGAACCACGCCCATGACTGCAACAAAAGAAGACAACCTCCAATGTCATACTTCTCGGGATTTGTGATCTTGCACAACTCTCTAAAGAGAAATGCCAGTACCGTCGATCCCCTGCTCAGTCTACCGGCTTTATCAAAATCCCTCCGCAACCACAACATGTGTACTTTGTTGTGATATTTGTCCGGCACCAATATCCAGCCAATTATTTTTAAAATATGCGCACAAGCATATACCTACAATAAAAAACTATATTCAAATATTGAAATTTATTTTTTTAGTAGTATTCAGAAAAAATTTCTTTACCATCCTCATTTCCGCGTTCGTGCCCTCTGGTAAATGGCTATAATTTTCTCGCAGCCACCGAAGAAACACATCGTCACCATCTATCCGATCTGGCGCAGCCCCTAGCAACTCAAAACACAGCCCACGCCAGTCACCACTGCTGTGAGCAGTAATAGCCTCTCCGTCTACCGGCAGCCCCAGAATATGGGACATTTCCTCCAAGGTTATCGTCACCTCACCGCACGGAAGGTGGAATGTGTGTGTCTCCGGCCTCCACCTTTCTACAAGGGCGTTAATCAAATCAACATCCAATTTTGCACCGCCAATAATTTTGGATACATGCAAAAATCCAGCCCTCGAAATATATTCGTCTAGACACGTGTCGGGTCCATTCGTCATCCGAGTGATAAAGACTTCGAGATGATGTTTCATACCATCCTAAAAAAAATAAACATCCACACCTTTATTTTAATTTTAAACTACCGCATTTATTTTAAATTCAACTAAACCAAAACTAAAAATTAAAATTTTAAATAAATAAATAAATTAAGCTTACATTTTTTCTCCAAAAATTGAAGACGTGTTTATGATCTTATCAGGGAGCCCTCCACTATCGCAGATCTGAAATATTACAGAAGGGATTGAGAGAGAATACTTTTTTGTGTGATTTTTGTGGGGTATGAGGGTTTATTTATACCAAATGTGTCTTTAAGTAAATTCGTTTTATGTCAAATACGAATTCACTGAATATACAGAAATACGCATTTCGTACAACACGAATTCATATTATTTCAACACGGTCATTAATATTTCAACTATTTCGTTTGACTGCGATAAATACCCAACGCTTTGTCTGATAATATCGTTGAATTCGCGTCCTACCAAATGCGGGATCATTTTACTGCATATTAAAATAAAGCTAACGGATAAGGCATGCCACATAGGAACTGAATACGCGTTTCGTTAAACGCGTATATTGAATTCGCGTTCTGCAAAACGCGAGTCCTACTTATGCGTGCATAATGAGGGTATTTTTTCAAATATACTTTAAAGGGGGTAATTATCCGATTTTTTCCCAAAAGGGAATATTGCAACAATAAAGCCCCTTTTTCTTATTTGTTGTCTGGTTCTCTATGAATGTAGGTAGGGAAGAGAGAGAATACGTAGTTGTTTAATGATTTAAATTTCTAATTCTTGGACTTCAAATTGTTTAAATTCGTAAGTATTGAAGTTCAGTTAAATTGTCTTGCTTAGGATCAGTTTGACATTATTTTTGAAAAATACTTTTAAACGTGCTGTAAAAAAATAATTTTAAAATTGATTTTGAAAAGTTAAAATTAAAATTTTAGTATTTGGCGTTGTTGTCAAAAAGTGTTCTTGAAAAGATAAAATGTTCATTTTAGACATAAAAATTGATTAGTAATTTATATATATATAATATAAACTTTAAATATTTCTAAATAATTAATATAATTTTTAATATCGTTAAATTAGAGCAACTTATTATTAAATTTAATATTAAAATATTAATTTAGTATAATAATTGTTATTAATTTAATATTAAAATATTTCTAAATAATTAAATATATTTAATAATTATTTTATTCAATATTAAAGATATTAATTTAATACAATAACAATTATTATATTTAATATTATTTTAATATATTAGTATTAATAATTAAGGGTAAAAAAGTAACTTCACACACAAAAGCCCAAAAAGCTAAAAATCTTAGCTTTTGAGGTTGAGTGGAAAATCATTTTTTTAAGTGATTTTTCACTCCAATTTAAAAGTGTGACATTGCTTATGGGTGAAAAATCATTTTTTTGAGCAAAAACTCATTTTAAGCAATGCCAAAGGGGGGGCTTAGTTTGGTTAAATCTCTTTGCTTTCATTTTTTGGTGGAAAAAGACAACATGGGCTGATTTTTTTACGATTCGATTTTCCTTGATTTTTTATTTGATTTCCTCGGCAATTTAACAAAGCATGCAATTAAAAAAATATAATTTAGAGTTTACCGTTTAGGAAACAATAAATAGTGATGGAGAATGAAGAATTTTATACTAATATTTAAAATTAAAGAATAAAAATGCTAGAAAATATAAAGATGTAAGGATTATTCAACTCAAATTCTAATTTTGTTTTGATATATGATTAATTACATGTTGAGTCCCTAAAAATTGTAATGTTTCTTAAAAAATCATTAAAATATTAATGGTGTGTAGCTAGGGATGGGCACGGGTCGGGTTTTTGGCCCACCTGAACCCGACCCGAATATGATAACCCTAAAATCAAACCCGACCCGACCTCATTCTCTAAAAAACTGACCTGACCCGAAAATAAATTCTCTAAACCCGACCCAACCTATAGAAAAAATGAATTTTTAGGGACCTAATTGTAAAAAATAATTTTAGGAGACTTAATTATAAATAAAAATTTAATTTTATGGACCTAATTGTAAAAAATTATATAAAAAAGGGTATTATTACAAATATCCCTAGAAAATTTAAGGGAAAATTACACTATTAGTCTCGGGTCGGGTCAGGTCATATTTTTTTGACCTTAAACTCGAACCCAATTTTTTTACAAAAATACCTGCCTCGATCGGGCCGGGCCGGGCCGAGTCAGAACCCGTCGGATCCGGGTGAAATGCCCATCCCTATGTGTAGCGGTGTATAGCGTTAGTGATGTGTAGCGGTGTACGTCATCCATTCTAAAATTTTCCCCAGATGAAATACTTGTATTTGATCAAATATGGATGAATAACAAACAGACATGGTGTTTGGCACCCTCGTTCAAAAAATTAAATCGTTTATACGTAAAATTAGGAGGAAATGGAAAATGATTTTATAAATATTGAGTGTTAAATTCTTGATATTTTTAATTATGATTAAATTGATTGAATACGTAAAATAGATAACTAAATGATCAATTATACAATTTTACTTATCTGTCAGCTTTTTTGATAACTTTCTATTAGTGGCTTGATTGATACTATTTAAATTGTGTTGGGATGAACAATCAATGCAAATGGCCAGGAAGGGGTGAATTGACAATTAAAAATTTTGGTGGAAGCAAATAGAAAGGCAATAAAAATTGGGACACAAGATTTATAGTGGTTCAACCTTCTCAACAAGGTTTACATCCACTACCTTAGCTATCCACACCAAGGATTTCTCAAATCCACTAGGTTTGCTTTCCTTTTGAGGCTCAAGGAGATAACCTTACAACTCCCTTAAGGTTTATACCCCAAAATCTTAAGAGCACTCACAAAGAAATACAAAATTTAGCAAACTGAAAATCCTCACAAAGGCAGTATGTCTGTACAATTTTAGGCTCACTCAACCCCAAACACTTGAGTACAAAGATTACAATAAGAACTTTCAAGTGGGTTTACAAGAATTTGACAATTAAGGCTTAAAGATTGTTGGATGTGTGCTTGAATTCTTTAGACTTGTTGAATTGTTGTTAAAGAAGCTTTGGAGACTTGATTTTATACCCTTAATTGATTTCTAGCCGTTTGAGTAGTTGAGATATTGATTATAGCTGTTGGGCTGTATTTTTCCACAATAAATGTTGTAACACCCTAAACTCGATGTCACATTGTGCCTCAAGCCCAAACCCATATATGATTTTTTGCAAATAAGTTTAGCCTATATCCATAAGTTTCATAAATCAAACCATCGTTAAAAGGGTTATACAAAATATTCAAGCATTGTGCAGGAGCTCCAAATCAAAACATATTAATTAAAAATATTCGATATGAATAATAGTTTAAAAGGAGTTACATATACAAATATATGGGTCCTATGAATACATTACCCTAACAAATCTAAGTATTGTATTCTTTAACATATCGATGCACTGAAGCATACTCCGATGGGCTCCTTGTAAAGCACGCAGTGACCTAATAACTTTTGTAAATAAATAACAATTCCAAACGCTGAGCTCGAAAGCTCAGTGGATACACCTCTATTCTACTATGCTTCATGCAGATTATAAGTATAAGAAAGTAGTTAAAGTAATGATCAAGCAAGCATGAATATCAGGTGGCGCTACTCTGATCGCCAAAACACATGTAATCAATATAATCAAACAATCAAGGGCTCACAAGGCCCAACGTACCAAACCATACTATACAGAAGTGAGGTTGGGCCACTTAGCATCGGTACATACACTTCGGGTAAGGTTGGATCACATAGCATCAGAACATACACCCTAGGTGAGGCCATGTCACATAGCATCAGAACATACATCCTTACTCAGAATCCTCCCTTGAGCATCAACACTCTGGGTAGGGTCGGGTCACCTAGAATTAAAACATACACCTATACTTGGAATCCCTATTGAGAATATTCGAATGAGGCTTGGGTCACATAGCATCAGTAACCTCCATTCGGTATCTCTAACTATAGTGTTGCAACACATTCTCGGGTATATGGATCCCATCAACCATGTGCTCACAAGGCATATGACAACATTACAAGACCAAATACGTTTGTAACTTTTACCACTACATGGATCACCCAAGTCTCAATCCTATTTTATTCTCCTTTTATTCACATACAAGGTTAAAATTATGGTTTCTCAGTTTTACAATTCATTTTATACCTTTAGAGACCCATTAGGGCCTTTACCTCGAATTATAGAAGCCTTAAAATCAAAGTTAAATTTCTTAGGCAGATTGCCCAACGAGTATCGATACGCCTACATGGGTATTGACACTCCCTTTTAGGTACCGATACTCCTATTCGAGTATCAATGCCGGCCTTAAGTTTGTAAGATTGATTGCAGCCCTGTATCGACACGCACTCATTGCGTACCGAAACCCAGTACCAGTATGTATACTCTACGTATCGAAACCACACTCGTACCGAAACGCCTCTTGGATTATATATACGCTATTTTGCTATTGAAATTTAGAATGGAATAGGGGTACCGATACGCAGGGACACGTCTTGATACACCCTTTATATTTCGTCTGAAAAGAGCTTATTTTTATAAGGGTTTATCGATACGTATTCATCCCGTATCGATATGTAAACCTAGAACTTACATCCTGAAGTTTAGAAATCGATTCTCACTCACCCAAATCATCAAGTTTGACCCCCAAAATCAAGTCTATAAGTTATTGAGAGTATTTAAGGTTGGTTTCTACCAATTTTACAAGTTTTATCCCCAAAACAAGCTTCTACCATTAACACCCTGTCATGATCGTCCAAGCATACTTAGGCATCAAATTAACATACAAAGCAATCACACTCATGATATGCAAGAAACATAGGAATTGGAAGTGTACTAACCTTCCCAAAAGCACCAACAACCTTACTTCCACAAGCTTCAAGCCTTGGCCTTGCCTTGAGCCTTAGAATGCTCCCCCACCTCCTTGACTACAAACAAGTGTTGTAAGAAGGGTCACCACACAATTGTAAGGTAATAAAGGCAACTAAAAATGATTTATAACACTAAAACGAGACTAAATCTCTAATTCCCATTCAACCTTATAAAACCCCTCTAAAACCTCAAGGTTTTCATCCAACTCCAAACTTTGACATTCTTACCTCAAAAGATAGATCTCTTGATACTTAAACTTCTTCCCTCAATAGGTAAAACAATATTCTCACAGCAAACTCCAAAGATTCTACCTTTAGTATGGTGTTTTGGTGGAAGAATGGATTTAGAGGATGAAAGAGACAACCAAAACCAAATAATCTCATCAATTCTCTGCATATACAGAAAATTAAAGATACCATGTCTCTCTTTGTCATCCAAAAGTTTACTTATCAAAATACCCCCATCCTCACTTCCAAGCGCAACCCACGACAATCAATTGAGCCCAACAACAAGGATAAGCCCTAAAAAGGTTTACAAGGCCCAACATCATAACCCAAACATAAGGCCCAAACCTCGAGTTAACCCAACCTTCAGATTCTGAAATATGGGTTGTTATAACTCTCTACTTCTTTAAGAAAATTTCGTCCTTTAAATTTACTTTTGGGAAACAGATACGAATAAAGTATCTCCATGTCTTTCTCAACTTCCCACGTGGCTTCCTCAGCCCTGTGGTTTCTCAACAACTTCTTCACCAAGGGTATACATTTGTTGTAGAGCTTTTTGACTTCTCTGTCAGGTACTCTTATGGGTTTTTCTTCATAAGTTAGATCAGGACTAATCTTAATTTTTTTTGAGCAGAATCACATGAGAAGGATACGAATGATAACATCTCAACATAGATACATGAAACACATTGTGGATGCGTGCCATCTCTGGAGGTAGGGCTAACCAGTAAGCCACTGGTTTGACTCTCTCAATGATCTCATAAGGTCCAATAAATATCGGGCTCAACTTGCCCTTGCGCCCAAAATGGATGATTCTCTTCCATAGTGACACATTGAGGAAAACTTTGTCATCGATCTCATATTTAATGTGCATGTTTTCTGATCCGCATAGGTCATTTGACGATCAAAAATCACTTGCAACCTTTTTTGGATGATTTGAACCTTTTCTTCAGTTTGCTTAATCAAGTCTGACCCTACAATTCTTCTTTCGTTAAGTTTCGTCTAACAAAGGGGAGTTCTACACGTACGCCCATATAAAGCCTCAAAATGAGCCATCTTGATGCTTGACTGAAAACTGTTGTTGTAGGCAAACTTAACCAGTGGTAACTACTCCTCACAACTCTTGTCAAAATCTATAACACAACACCGGAGCATATCTTCCAAGATCTAGATGACTCTCTCAGACTGACCATCAGTATAAAGATAAAAGCTGTACTAAAATGCAACTTGCTATTCAAAGCCTCATGACTCTTTTTTTGAAGCCTTGCAGTGAAGCGAAGGTCTCTATCAGATATGATTGATAATGGCACTCCATGCAATCTCACAATTTTCTTGATGTACAATTTGGCCAATCGCTAAAGGGTGAAATCTATGTGCATAGGTAGGAAGTGTGCAGACTTAGTCAAACGATCCACAATCACCCAAATAGCGTCATAATATTTTCGGATCAACGATAAACCCGTAACAAAATCCATAGCCACTCCATCCCACTTCCACTAGGGAATCTGAATGGGCTGAAGCAAGCCCGAAGGAACCTGGTGTTCCTCTTTTACTTATTGACAAGCAAGACACTTGGTCACAAATTCTGACATATCTTTTTTCATACTAGGACACTAATAGAAGGGACAAAGATCCTGATACATCTTATTACTTTCTGTATACAAGGTATACGGGCTACGATATACCTCCATAAGAATACAATCTCGAAGATCCTCTAAAGCTATAACGCACAACCAACCCTTGAAGTACAAAAATCCATCATCTAGTACCTCAAAGTCGGATACCTCACTTTTCTAAACCGATTCAATCTTGGCCACAAGGTCTGTAATATCCCAAAATTTGGCTTAGAAGTTTGTTATTGATTCAATTGCTAAATAAGTTGTTCCAAGATGTCACTTGATCGATCAATTAAGAAGTTAGGATTAAATTAAAAGAAATGAGAAATTAGATAGCTAAATTTCTAAGTACTAAACCGCATAAGATATTGACTTTTGGGATTGCATGCTAAATAAAATTTACAAGTGGGCTTGTACACATGGCAATCATTGATGAAGACTTGTGTTAAGGGTCTTGGCCACATGGGAGAAAACCATGTGTTGTCTTCTTTATCCCTAAAAAAAATACTGAAACTCAATTTGGAAAGGGGGGATGAGCTTGTTGTGATAGAATAATGAAAAATTGATCCTAGTTAGCTCAAATTCTTGAGTCTTTTCGGTTATTCTAAGAGGGAAGGTAAGCATCTTTGTTTTTCCTCTTGTTTGAGTTTAACTTGAGAATTATGTACATATGAACCTTTCATGAATCTTAAGTACTGGTAATTACATTAGAAAGAGATAAATTTGTGATAAGGCTTTTCCTTGAACATTTGAATGATTTATGTATAAAGATTGAGACATGTGGGTGTATTGTTAATTTGTTTGTTCAATGCTTTGAAATTTCGAATGTACATTTCATAAGCTGATAATGCCATTGGAATGATGTAGTTGGTGATTTAGCATGTAATTGTTATCTTTGCAACATAGCTAAAGCGATACATGGGTTGATAATCTGTTTTAGAAGTTTTAGGATAATCTTGAACCATTGTTTGATTGAGTAAATTATGCTTGAATGCTTAAGGATGGTCACGTTGCTTGTTTATAACCAATTATGGTGTGTTGTGAACTAAAATGGATTGTTTAGAGACTGTTTTGGTAGATTATGAAGGGCTGGATTAGAAACATGAAAAATGGATAGGTAGTAGTCTAATTAGGACTGATTTATGCTTGGAAAAAATTGTTTTGGTAGATTATGAAGGGCTGGATTAGAAACATGAAAAATGGATAGGTAGTAGTCTAATTAGGACTGATTTATGCTTGGAAAAAATGGTTATGAAACTATTTTGTTAAAATAAAAACAGGGGACTGCTTTACATCAATTGTAGATTGTTTTACAATTAAAAAGGGACTGTTTTTGCAATCACGAGGGGGCTGTTTTGTAAACCTGAATTTGGGACTGTTTTGCAACCTAAATAAGTGTTGTTTTGGGGGCTGTTTTAACAAGTGAATTTGAAATGCAATGAAACTTATTTGGTACAGAATATTAAGGAACATTTTAGTTTCCAATGAAGAATTACTTAATGGAAATGCAATGCATATTCCATGACTATAATACAGTTCTGATATTTAATGCGTAGCAGGCAGTTTTGAATGAACTTATGATTGCAGTATAGTGGAGACAGTTTTGAAAAGAAAAGAATGCAGTAAAATAGTTTGAAACTTGAAATAAAAATATAGATTGGTATAGAATGCATAGTTGCAGTGAATGCTGTGAAAAAGCATGTTTGGAATTTTAAAACAATGCAGTTTGGTATGCAGAATTGATATGTATGTAGTAATGCAGTGCTGTTATTGAAATGCTGTGCAGTTTGATAATTAATGCAGTACAGTTTTGGAACATGAATTTATGCAGTTTTTGAAAGATTATAAATGCAGTTTTGACATGCTAAATAATGCAGTTTTTGAAGACTAAAATGAATGTGGCAAAACAATTTGATAAAAATGCAGTAATGTATGTGTAGTTTTATACTGTAAAATACTGTTTTGTAATATGTAACGTATGCAATTGAGAAGTGAGTTTAAAATATGTTGTTTTGATTGATTAAACATGATGTTTGACACTTTAGAGCATATTGTTTTGATTGCTTAGCAAGTTGTTTGATAGATTAAAGTATTCTGTCATGAAAGTTCATTTGATGTCATGATATGAATTGCCTTGCTACTATGTTATGAAATTACTTTGTTGCCATGGTTAATTAATGGTATAAATTCAGAAATAAGGCTATTTTTAGAATTATAAGGTAGCTAATGCATAATCATATGGAAATAAAAGATGGTGTAGGAAATCCTATTAGGTGTTAAGAGTTAATACATGATTAAAAGTATGCATACTCTTGAATCTAGAATATTGGAATATGTCCTAATGCCATGTTTTAATGTTTTTGTATAAGATTATGTGAGTACAAGGAATTCATTGAAGATCAATTCTAGTTTTGGAATTGATGTTAAGGAAAGCTAAGAAGGAAGGATTTTTAAGAAGCTAGTTATAGTTGTGGATTCAGTTATCTCGTAACTTCGGGATATGAGGTGAGTGTAGTTGCATTTATCTCGGATGGTACGGTGTCATCCCGATCTTTGTTTCTATTATGTGTTATATTTAAATCATAAGCATATGCATATGGCTCACATAGAGCACAATGTGTGAATGCATTCATAGCATGGCATCTTTGCTAAGCCTTTTGGTTATGTTGCATTACATATGCATTTTGTGCCTTGCTATGCTATGTTTTGTAATGGAAAATTATGTATACTTTGTTATAAATCTTGAAGCTAACTTCTGATCTATAATGTCATAAAATTTTAATAAAAGAATTAAATCTCAATGTTATAAGTTCATGAATCCTAAGCCTTAAGAAGCTAAAAGCTCATCTCTTGTTATAAGATAATAAGTAAAGAAATAAGTAAGTTACTTATATTATAAGATACCCTCCTAATTCCCAAAGCTAAAAACATTAAGTTGCTTGAACAATGGAAGTCCTTGGACACTTTGGCACGGTGCAAAGGTATAATTTGGGACTACGGCCCATAAGCTACGGCTCAAGGGTGACGACCCTAGATATGTGATATATTGGCGACAGTAGGAGGTAATGGGGGAGATGATAAAGAGATTGACGACAGTTGGCTGGATAGACGAGAAGTTAGGTTTGTTATGTTCTGACACTAGCCATTGCTATGTGCTTTGGGCTATGTGTAACTCGGACCAATACGGTCAAAAATAGACTAATGCTACCCATGTCCAAATGTGATCCAAGGCAAATGATTTAAAAGATTTGAACTCAGATACTAAGCTTTGAAATGAAATTCTGATAAGTAATTTATGAATTCAGATAAGCTATGTTATGATCTCCGATAAGCTTTGATAAGACCTTTGATAAGTCTTGATAAGCCACTAAAAAGACAAGTTATGAACTCTGACAAGCTCGATAAGAAAAATTGAAAGAACTCAGTTATAAGCTTTGAAAAGTCGACTAAGCTTAAAAGAATATAAGCCTTGTTTAAGTTAAATTAAATCATAAGCCTATTGTTAATTTATGTTTGTGTTATTTGGATTTCCATTCAATGTCTTTGGCATAATGTTTTTTTATTTTAAAGTCACTACCTCACTTTGTCATGCATTTTCAGGATTTAAGAAGCTCTATGTTTCGACCGTGATCAGAGGTTGCAAGTCACTTTCTAAGATATCTGTGTATTGTTTATGTTTTCTTCAAGAAACTCCTAGAATGGTGGCATATGATACCAATATAAGTTCATTAGCATTTGAGTAACCAATGTTCATTAAGATAATCCTTTTGGTTGTAAAATATTTGATTATGAATGTGATATGATTGTTAATTGTAAGGTTAATTTCTATATAGTCTATGTTTAGTTTAAGAATGATGTGAATAAGTGATTATTATGCACATAGGATGTCTTTTGCTATATAGGTATGAAAGACTTACAAGTATCTTTTACTAAGTGAAAAATGGGCTCTTTAATATTTAGTAGTTGCTTGTATGTTTATGTGATCATGGCTTGTTGATTTATTAATATTTTAGTACTTGATATAGGATGTGTATATGATTATATGTCATGTGATTATTAGATAAATAGAAACGATTGATGAAACATGTTTTAGCACGAGACCTTGATTTTAGTATTCGAAATCTAAAAGAATATAGTATTGGTAATATATGTTTGTATAAATGACTTGACTTATTGATCTTATTTAACAAATTTCTTATATGATTTTAAGAGTTCAACAAGTATGCATGCTTTGATGTTGCTAAGTTCAATACATATTAACAAATTTAAAGAGATATTGTTTAGAAGCTAACTAGCTGACTGTAATAAGACTTATTTGGACAAGGAATTATAATTATCGTTTGAAAGATTTTGTCACTAAATAAGTCGATTGAAAAAAAACACTCATGAGTGTGCTGAATTGCTTGCTTGATGTTGAAGTGGTCACTTGTATGTTATGTACATAGAAAATCATTATCATGTTTAATTTGAGAACCTCTAAGTCTAGTAATTTAGTGTAATAGAAGTAGTTGATTTTTTCTTATATTGTTTAAAAGTATCATGAAATATGATAACATTGAAATGAACCATTATAGATGATGTTTTCGAACAATGATTAGTAAGTTAATTTGGTCTAATGAATTTCTTGATGTTTAAATTACATACTCACTTTCGAATGAAGTGTAATTAGTCTAACTTAGATTTACCATATTAATGATTAATGTTTTACTTAAATGTTAAGCATGTTTTGGTGATTCGTTTGATTTTACTTTGAACGTCTAATTCTATGATTTGAACTTCGGAGACATCCTCGATCCTGATTTTTCTTTCAGACCGGATAGGGGGTGTTACAAGGTCCTCGTCCAACATTTGAGTTCTCTTGTATCAAGGTGGGTTCCACACGAAGTTTGGCTAGCAACCCTTCATCATAGTTATCCTTAATTGAGCAAACATCGCTCTCAAATCTGACATGGACTTCTGGCTTAAAGTATCAGCCACCATATTAGCTTTACCATGATGATACTATATGATGCAATCATAGTCTTTCAACAACTCAATCTATCTCCTTTGCCTCAGATTCAACTCTTTTTAAGTGAGAAGGTACTTTAAACTTTATGATCCGTGTAGATATAACACCTCTCCCTATAGAAATAGTGTCTCCAAATCTTCAATGCGAAGATACCTGTTGCTAATTCCAAATCGTGCATGAGGTAATTCTTTTTATGGTGCTTAAATTGTCTTGAAGCGTAAGCTACAACCTTACCCTCTTGCATGAGAACACAACCTAGCCCACTCAACGAGGCATCACTAGAAACCATATAATCCTTTTCTGGCTCGGGTTGTATCAATACTGGGGCTTTCCAAGGAAACTACGAACCTTTGAGATATTCCAGGTGGTTTCCAATCCACCACAGCTTGAATTTTCTGAGGGTCAACACGAATCCCATCCGCAACAACTATGTGGCCTAAAACACCACATCAGCAAGCCAAAAATCACACTTACTAAACTTGGCATAGAGCTTCCTTTCTCTCAAGGTCTGAAGTACAACTCGTAGATGGTAGTCGTGCTCCTCCTCCGAATGCGAGTACACCAAGATGTTGTCTATGAAAACCACCATAAACTAGTCTAGATAAGGCTGGAAGATCCAGTTCATAAAATGTTTAGGCGTGTTGGTAAGCCCAAATGGCATTACTAAGAGCTCGTAGTGTCCATACTGCGTCATGAAAGTGGTCTTCTGGACATCCCGTTTACCACTTTCAATTGGTAGTATCTCGATCTCAAATCAATATTTGAGAACACACAAGCACCCATTAATTGGTCAAACAGATCATCGATTCTCAGAATGGGATAATGGTTCTTCACTATTACCTTATTAAGTTGCCGATAGTCAATGCACATCCTCATTGACCCATCATTTTTCTTAACAAACAAGGCTGGTGCACCCTAAGGTGAGATACTCGGTCAGATAAAACCTCTCTCTAGCAATTTTTGAATCTGGTTCTTTAACTCTCTTAACTCAGTGGGTGTCATGCGATACGGTGCTATAGATACTGGTGCCATTCCAGGCATTACCTCAATTCTGAACTCTAACTCTCTATCAAGAGATAATCTAGATAACTCATCCGAAAACACATCAACAAGCTCTCTCATAGTTTGAAGATTCTCTAGCATCAGGCTCTCAACTCTGGTATCTACCAGATGGGCTAGAAAAGCTTCACAACCTTGTTGAATAAACTTTTGAGTTGTTAAAGCTGAGACCACATTCGGAAGGCAAGGGTTTCTCCCTCTCCTAACCACAAGCCAGGACTCATCCAAAACACGAAGTTTCAAACTCTTAGTTCTACAACCCAAACTTGCATCATATTCTAACAGTCAATCTATCCCTAAAATGGCATCAAACTCTTGAAAGGGTAGCATCATCAAATCTGCAGGAAACATTGTACCTTGAACCTCTATAGAAAACCTAGTATAAACTTTATCAACTAATACATCATACCCCAACGGGCTAGTTACACGAACCCTCACCTCAAGAATCTCGGTAGGTACACCCCACTTCTCTGTTATCTTACTACACATGTAGGAATAGGTAGACCCTGAATCCACAAGAGCAACAATAGAAACAGAAAAAAAAATTAAACATACCTGAAATAACATCAGTAGCCTCGCATTCCTCATGTGCCTTAATCGCATACTGTCTCGCGGGGGCCCTTATTATCGATTGAAAATTACCATCACTCTGATGTCCCGTTACATGAATCGCCCCTCCTCTAGGGAACCCTCGGTACCTCTGAGCCGCGAAGGAGTTCCTCTCATTCTGAACTGGGGCAATAGCCATAGCCTCAGGGCAATCTCTCAAAAAATGGTCCGGTGATCCACAATCATAACATACTTTGGCATTGTTGTAACACTTTCTATGGTGTTTATGCCAAAACTGGGCACATACGGGCGCATAAGATCATCTAGATGAGTATTCCAAACTCATAGCTGAAGATGAATTTGGCCTCCTACTCCTAGTAGAGGCAGACCTATGATTGAACCTCTCTGCTCGGTTCGACGCTCTATATCTTTGGTTCTATTTCCCCTATTTCTCCTAGAGAAGGATTGGGACTGATTACAGTGGTAATGGATTCCTCCACTTGCATTACCATGGCCTTTAGACTGGCCATATGTCAACCCTTGCACTTGCTTAAGAGACTTGACACTAGCGGCCATATCGAAAAACACATTTGGTGGATCCGTTGTCAAGAACGTCTGTATTTTTTTCCTCAAACTTTTTCTAAACCACTTCTATTTCATCTTCTCAGTGGCAACAAGTTCTAGAACATACATGCTCAACTGTAGGAACTCTTGCTCATACTCAAAAACTGGTCAATTTTCTTATACCAGGTGTGTAAATCGGACTCGTAAACTGTCTATGTGAGCTTATCCAACATACTACTTCTCAAACTTGTCAAAAAAAATTATCTCAAATTGGCCAGTTAGGTTACCAACCTAACTCCATTGTCTCCCACCATTCGTGAGCATTCTCTTTCAAAAGAGAAATGATACACTTTAACTTATCTCTTGGCTCCAATCCCATTTGATGCAAAAGCTAACGATTATCTCTCAACCATTAATCTGCTTTGATTGGGTTATCTTGTACCGACCTCAAAAAGTCAGTTACACCATATCTGTAAAGCCTCTCAATCGGGGCCTCACAAAGGGTGGTGGGAGTTCTTGGGATAGCCATCACAATACAATCAAGCGCCCTATGCAGATGGGAGAAGTAGTTGGCTCCTTGATGTCTTTCACATTTTGACATTTCATCCATCTCTGGGATAAAATCCTCATCATAGCTCTCCTCTCGGGAGCCCCAACTCTCTTCCGTATAACGCACCCCCTCTAGGCATACTCATACTGCACAAACAAAGAGATAAGGTTACTCTATCAGATACTCAGCCTTAACATGAGTACAACTTCAATTTGTGGGCGCCTATTCACTAGACACCTTTTTTATGACTCTCTATTACCCTTGGGATTCTTAGAACTGGCTAAACCTAGGCTCTGATACCACTAAATATAACAACCTAAACCTAATGTCACATTGGGCCTCAAGCTCAAACCCATATATGATTTTTTTCAAATAAGTTTAGCATATATCCATAAGTTTTATAAATCAAACCATCATTAAAAGAGTTATACAAAATATTAAAGTATTGTGTAGGAGCTCCAAATTAAAACATACTAATTAAAAACATTCAATATGAATAATAGTTTAAAAAGAGCTACAGATACAAAACATATGGGTCTTATTAATACATTTCCCCAACAAAAGTATTGTATTCTTTAACATATTGATGCACTGAAGTCCTACTCTGATGGGCTCCTTGTAAAGCACGCAGCGACCTAATGATCTGCGTAAGGAAATAACAATTCCAAATGCTAAGCTCGAAAGCTAAGTGGATACACCTCTATTCTGTGGGGATACTCTGATCACCAGAACACATATAATCAATATAATCAGTCAAACAATCAAGGGCTCACAAGGCATGTGACAACATTACAAGACTAAATACTTCTGTGTCTTTTACCACTACATGGATCACCCAAGTCTCAATCCTATTTTATTCTCCTTTTATTCACATACAAGGTTAGAATTTTGGTTTCTCAGTTTTACAATTTATTTATACATTTAGAGACCCATTAGGCTCTTTACCTCGAATTATAAAACCCCAAAACTCAAAGTCAATTTTTTTGGGTAGATTGCCCAGCGAGTACCGATACGCCTATATTGGTATCGATATGCCCCTCTAGGTATCGATACTCATATTCAAGTATCGAGACATGTCTTAGGTTCGAAAGATTGATTGTAACCCCATATCAATACGCCATCCTCACGTACTGAAACCCAGTACCAGTACACATACCATGCATATTGAAACCACACTCATACCGAAATGCCCCTTAGCATACCGATACGCTATTTTGCTACTAGAATTTGATATATAATATGGGTACTAATACATGGGAACACGTACTGATACGTCCTTTATATTTCGTTTGAAAATAACCCTTTTTATACAGGGGTACCGATACATGTTCATCCTGTATCGGTACGCAAACCTAGAACCTGCATCTTGGAGTTCGAAAATTGATTCCCACTTACCCAAATCATCAAGTTTGACCCTAAAATCAAGCTTACGAGTTATTGGGAGTATTTAAGGTTGGTTTCTACCAATTTTACAAGTTTTTATCCCTAAAACAAACTTCCACCATTAACACCTCGTCATGAACATCTAAGCATACTTAGTCATCAAATTAACATACAAAGCAATCACACTCATGATATGCAAGAAACACGGGAATTGGAGGTGTACTAACCTTCCCAAAAGCACCAGCAACCTTGCTTCCACAAGCTTCAAGCCTTGGCCTTGCCTTGAGCCTTAGAATGCTCCCCCACCTCCTTGACTACAAACAAGTGTTGCAAGAAGGGTCACCATGCTACCTTAAGGCAATAAAGGCAACTAAAGAGGATTTATAACACTAAAACGAGATTGAATCTCCAATTCCTGTTCAACCTTACAAAACTCCTCCAAAACCTCAAGGTTTTCATCCAACTCCAAACTTTGGCATTCTTACCTCAAAAGATAGATCTCTTGATGCTGAAACTTCTTCCCTCAATAGGCAAAATAAGATTCTCACAACTCCAAAGATTTTACCTTTAGTATGGTGTTTTGGGTGAAATAATGGGTTTAGAGGATGAAGGAGACAACCAAAACCAAATGATCTCATCAATTCTCTGCATATGCAGAAAATTAAAGAGACTATGTCTCTCTTTGTCATCTACAAGCTCACTTCCAAGCCCACCCTGCAACAATCAATTGAGCCCAACAGTAAGGATAAGCCCCCAAAAATTTAACAAGGCCCAACATCATAACCCAAACACGAGGCCTAAACCTCGAGTTAACCCGACCCTTAAATTTTAAAATTCAGGTCGCTACAAAATGTTGTCTACCAACACTGGGTATCAGTACTCAAGCACTCATATCGGTACATGCTATAAGAAGAAATAGTCATTGCAACAAAGGGGTATCGATAAGCAAGAAGCCATATCGATACATAGTGTGAATTTTACAAAAGATATCGCTACGATCTATATTGCATCGATATCGATTTTACTCTCTAGAATCCTTGGAAGTTTTTCTCAAAAAGTCGTATCGATACGCCCATATGGGTATAAGTACGAGTAACCATCTTTCAAAACTTATGGTTTCAATAAACTGACAAGGCAACGGTCAGTTAATAAATACAAGGATTTGGCAAATCTTTAACCCCATTACCTGTACGCTATAGTTCGTACCGATACTCATAAGAAAATTTGGTTTTCAGGTTTAAAAGGGCACACCGATATACGACCAGCCGTATCGGTACCTTATAGCCATTAAGTATAAAATAGTTTTCCAGTAGCGAAAAACTATATCGATACAACATAAGGCGTATCGATACTCTTGTACCAAATTGGCTATTTTGAGTACCAAAACACTTAGAAAAACTTTGGGGTTTTAGGTTTTGACTTAGAAAATATTTAAGTTCGAATGCATGTCAATTTTGTGAGTCAATTGAGTATTTAAAAATTTATTCCTTTTTACAAAATAGTCTTTGTTATGTCAAAATCAAATATAGGTTTAAGAAATTGTTAAGTGACATAACTGACAAAACTCATAGTTTGGTGATCAAAATAAAACTACTCGTATAAATAGCTAAGTATACAAGTAGATTACCCTAATATGTATTAAAACATTTATAAACTTAATTTATATATATGAATTTCTTATGATTTAATAAACTATAATTTAAGTCAGCGAGGTTTTGACATAGTTTATGAGTTAATTTAACAAAAGTTATAGAGAAAAATTCAACCTAATCCTTCCATTTGTTCTGTGGCGATTACGACGAGTTTTCTAAGTTCTTTAAAATTTTTATTATATTTTTTCGTCGACGGCGGCTTTTGGCCATTTTGCTGGTTTTTTGTATATATATATAATTCATCTTTGCTGATGAATACTTTATTTTAAAAAAAAAATTCTTGTTTCTTTTTTTTAACTTTGCCAGTTTCATATCACATCTACTTTTATGGCAGTCTTTCTATATACTTTTATGGCAGTTTTTTGGTCTGTTTGTATAGCAGTTATAGTCTGTCTTTTGACAATTTAGAGTTTGAGTGACGAGTATCAACGAGCGTTTTTGTCAACAAATGAGCCCAATCTATATATACTTATGATTCCCTTTTGTGGTTGTGTCGATATGCCAAGAACAAATACAGAAGAATTTGCTTTCTTCATATAACACTTTGGTCAAAGTAGTTGTTTGATGGATTTCATTCAGAAGTTTATTCAAGTCCTTCTAAAAATGATAGGTTTTGTATTTTAATGTCTTTCACACCTTTAAAATTTTATTGTATTTATTTTTACGCATTGAACTTTCAATGTTTGCAGTATGATACCTTTGTAATCCTATCACTTTGAATATAATCCAATTTATTTAACAAATTAACAAAAGTTCTATACTAATTTTGAACGAAAAAAGGTTTAGAGGTAAATTACACGATTGACCACTTATGTTTCATAAGTGTTCACTTTTGATCACCAAATTAAAAGCAAGTAACATTTTGGTCACTTAAGTTATTAAATTAGGACATTTTGGTCACTGAAACGTTAAAATATAGTTAATTTGATGATGTGGCACGTTAGGAAAAGGGGTTAACTTTTATTTTAATCCTTGAACTTAAATAAAATATTAATTTAACCCAAATCCTATGTAAGTTATAACAATAACTTAATTGTTTAGTATTCTTGTTATATCCCATTAGTCTTAAGTTCAAATCCTATAAATTCTCTTTTACACTCTTTAATTTAAACTACGAAAGTAACCCTTAATATAATAAGTTACCAAACCGTGATACTTGAAATGGGTTGGCCCACCGGGCACAATTCACCTATTTAATTTACTTGGTTTGTTTTTGTTCAATAAGACAGTGACACGTGTCACCATCAGATTAATTAAATAATTATATTAAATTAAAATATTAAAATTAAGAGAAAAGATAGAATATGTGTCACCATCTGATTGATCGGTTAAATTTATTGATATAAATTAAAAGTATGATCAAATTGATAAAATGTATAAATAAGGCGGACTATTTATGAATTATGCAATTTAACAAACTACCCCATCATCATTTCCGTTAACTTTTAGTGGTCAATGGTTTGATTGAAATTATTTTAATAATTGAGTGGTCTGATTGACAAAATTTATAGTTCGATGGTTAAAATAGGACCATACCTATAATTGGGTGGTTATTGGCGTAGTTTAATACTCTATTTTAACAGGAAGTGGACTTGCATTGATTTAACGGGCCATGATTAGTGGTGATTAAACAATAGGCCAAAATGATGTTTTTATGAGCTCGCAAATGGCCAAATAGGGGAAATCAGAAATCTCAAATCCAGCAGGAACGAGAAAAAAATAATAATCTAATTTACCGCAAATGGTGTCATGTTGCACCTTACTAATTATGAGTGTTCATTGTCGAATATCGAATTAGATTCGATCTGATTTTTTTAAATACTAATTTTTTAAATATTCGATTTTTGGATCGAATCAACAAATAATCAAATCAGATTAGTCGAATCGGATATTTTTAAATACCCCTAATACTAATAGGGGTTAGGGCGAAAGACCTTCAATTATAATTTAAACCGTAAAATTAATTTGGATTCAATCTTTTGATGAAAGAGGGTTCAAATTTAATATAATCATACTTTCGATAGCAAAGATTTATCTTTTCCGAACTTAAAAACGGTCCGACTAAAAAAATGACATGATATAACAATATTTGAATTTAAAATACCCAAATTTAAGTGTTGAAAACATGTGAATAAACTCAAATTGATTTAATCTGAACCAAAAATAATATGTACGTTCAAAATGATCCAAACCTACCATGATTTAAAAAAATAAGAATTAACTTGACTAGGTTATTCCTACCCGGAGCTATTTAGATGGAAAAGAATGTAAAACATAATACAAAAATGATAACCATATTAAAATTATAAATAGGCAAAACTGTTATATATGATATGAAAAACAAATAAATAAATAAAAATAAGGTATTTATTTTTTGAATAGTATTAAGATGATTACAAGGGAGAATTGGTCATAAATATTTTTAATCCTTTGACAATGCAAATACACCTTGCAGATAAAGCGATTTGAACCTGGATATCCTAGGATGAACATCATTCGTTTTTCTACTAAGACCACTTGTTGTGTTCAAAAATAGGGTAATTAATTGATGCACTTTCAGTGAATTTTTTTCTCACAAGCAGACTTTTATAGTTGCCCCATATTCATTTTAGAAGCCCTAAATTCTAAACTCTAAAATCTATTCCAAACCTTAAAACCTAATAAAAACTCTTTTTTTTTAAGTCAACTGATTTTATTAAGTATTGAGAAAAGGGTATCATAATACATCATGACAAGCTACCTAACCAACAAAGGTAAACACCCTGGTATGCAGTTGAAACACAATGATACCTAAAAAAAACAAAACCAGCCATCTCAAAACTGAAAATACTCGGAATGCATCAGAAATGCAGATCATAAAATATTTGAGATAAACCAAAACCTAATAATGAAAGGACAACACTGCAGAGATATTCAGCATCAACTCAAATTCAATCGCTCTCTATCCAAATTTGTTGCAAAAGTAGCATTTGTTGGGGCTTCTTCTATCCAATAATTGGGATTCTGGTTGAAACGATACTCACTGGCAATAACATGTGCAACATTGTTGGCTTCTCTACGGGTAAAACTGAAAGTGATAAAGTCAAAGTCTCCAGCAACTATTCGAATATCGTGGACAATAAGATTGATGAGGGATTTGTCGGGGGCTGTTTTTGATACCTTTTTAATTATCGTTAAAGAGTCTCCTTCAATGATCACCCTCCTGAAACCCAACTCCTTTGCAAACTGAACTGCCCGAAAACACGCTAGAGCCTCGACCACAAAAGCATCAGCCACATTAGAATGAGGGATTGAACAAGCAGCCATGATATAGCTACAATCATTTCGCTCTATTATCTCCGATGTTGATGTCTTCTCTTGGATATTATAAGATGAGTCAAAGTTCATCTTAATAACATTCTCAGGAGGAGCTTGCCAAAAGACTGAATGAGTCACATGATTATTCTTCACATTCGCACAGATTGAACTATGCTCCATGAGAAAAGCCTGGACAAAACTCACACTATCCGCCACTGATGCGACAATACCTTCATATACCACTTTATTTCTCGTGAACCAGACAACCCAAAAGCCTACCATTAAACGCAATCTGTTGTACACAGTGAGAGAGCAGAAATAATTGGCTAGCCAAACAAACCAACTATTGAATGTTGGCCCTTGAAAGGTAGGCACACCCAAAGCATTGAGTAGTTCATGCACATAATAACAATCTCTCAACAAGTGCTCAACAGTTTCAATCGAGGAATGACACATAGGGCAGGCATTTTGTACATTTAACCTTCTACGCTGCAGATTATCAAATGTTTGAAGGAAATTGTTACCAATCCTTCGCATAATAATCTTAATCTTAGAAGGCAAATTGATAGTCCACATATCATTGTAAAATCTAGCGTGCAGATTATCCTGAACTTCTGATGTAGCATATTGTTCAGGCAAACTCTCGTCTCGCAACAGTCTGTAGCCACTCTTCGCCGAATAATTACCAGTGCCATCGTATCTTCACACCATTTCATATTGAAAACCTGATCTTGACAATGGAATGCAACGTATCCGAGCCCTACAACCTTCATCAAACAAATTTTCAAGAATATCAAATTTCCAGGAGTTTGACTCTACATCTATCAAATCAGCCTAATTTGTATATTGAATGTTTATTTGCTGATGTATAATTCTACCCTCTCCCGGTCCAATAAGCCATGGCTCGTCCCATATGTTCACTTGACTACCTGAGCCAATTTGCCAACCATATCCTTTTTCGATTAAGGCTTGTGAACTCCAAATGCTTCTTCATATATATGATGGACGAGAACCCAACTCTGCAGCCATAAAATCACGATTTGGATAATATCTCGCCTTCAGGACTTGCGCAAGAAAACAATGAGGCTGTGTGATTAAACGCCAGCATTGTTTTGCTAGAAGAGCGACATTAAACTGACAAAGATCGCGAAACCCAAGGCCTCCTGTAGATTTCTGTCGAGATAGTTGTCTCTATGTGCACCAATGAATACCTTGCCGAGATCCGTTACTTCTCCACCAAAATTTGGCCATTATTTACTCAACGGATCGACACAATATAGCAAGCAGTAGGAAACATTGCATCGCATACACTGGAATGGCTTGAAGAACAGCCTTAATAAGCACCTCTTTACCCCCATCGAAAGGAAGTGAACTCCCCAATTTTCTACTTTCTTGTTGAAACGATCAAAGAAGTAACTAAAGGCCTCCTTCCTGTTCCTTCCTACCAACGTTGGCAATCTCAAGTATTTCTCCGGATTGGAAGATATCCGAACCTCTAGAAGGTTAGCAATTTGCTCTCTTGTTGTTGCTACCACGTTACTACTAAAAAAGACAAGGAATTTACTGAAATTTACTCTCTGCCCAGAGGCACTTCCATAGGCAGTAATCATCGAATTTAAATTCATTGCTCCTTGGACAGATGCATCACTGAATAGAATGCTATCATCCGCGAAAAATAAATGTCCAACCTCTAACCTGCTTCGGCCTATCTTGGCTCTTTGACACTCCCTTGTCTATTTGCTGCATTTATCAATGCTGAGAAGCTTTTTGCATATTAGGAACAAATTTTCCACCACCAGTGCATAGGATATTTTTCCAACAAATACAACATAAACACATGAAGTGCAAGTCCGGGGTCTAATAGGTTATTTTGGGTTGACCACCGACCAACAACCTTAAACTGCAAAATCGTGGTATTTGACGCAACCGTGCAGCGAAGACAAATAATGTCCCCCATGCATATAGTCCTCAAATAGGACGAGTCATCTTTTTATAAATTCATGCTTCATTATTGTAGAGATTACATTACATATATAGATTCCCTTGTTAACCTGTGTTTTCTTTCCTTTTTATCAACAAACAATTAAAACCATGATTACCATAATCGTTGTCGTCATCCTCCATGACTAAAACCCTTCATCGTCTACTTTTGATTTTAACATAATGTTGTTTAACAAGTTAAATTTATATAAAAAAAGTAAAACCATAATTATCATAATCTTTGTCGCCATCCTCCATGAATATAGCCTTCATTATCTGCTTTTCTTTTTTGTAACACAATATTGTTTCAGGGTAAACTACACCAGTAGTCACCGAACTATTATTTTTTTCCTATTTTTCTCACCAAACTATTTTTTTAGCAAAAACATCACTAAGTTATGTTTCATTTCTATTTTGGTCACCGAACTATTTTTTTGGCAAAAATATCACTAACATTATGTTTCCTTCCTATTTTGGTCACCGGCCGTTAAAAACTTAACGGTTTTGCTGACATGTAATTTTATTTTATTTTTTAATTTTTCGTGTCATTTATTCTCTCTCCTCGTAAGCAATATATGTTATTTTATAATATTTTTATTCAAACTAACAAGATGGTGGCACGTATCACTGTCTATTAGTGAAATAAAATGAATGAAAAATCAAGCCCCTTATGCAGCCAAAGATGGTGACACGTGTAACTGCCTAATAGGATGGTGACACGTGTAACTGCCTATTAGTCGAATCTCTCTGGCTGCATAAGTGGCTTGATTTTTCGTTCATTTTATTCCACTAACAGGATGGTGACACGTGTCACCATCCTGTTAGTTTGAATAAAAGTATTATAAAATAACATATATTGCTTACGTGGAGAGAGAAGAAATGACATGGAAAATCAAAAAAATAAAATAAAATTCCACGTCAGCAAAACCGTTAAGCTTTTAACAGTCGGTGACCAAAATAGGAAGGAAACATAACGTTAGAATGTTTTTGCCAAAAAAAATAGTTCGGTGACCAAAATAGGAAAAAAACATAACGTTAGTGATGTTTTTGCCAAAAAAATAGTTCGGTGACCAAAATGGGAAAGAAACCATAGTTCGGTGACTACTGATGTAGTTTACCCTTGTTTCAAAAGTTGAATCAATGATCCTTTATATATCTTTATACGTAAACACACACTTATGCTTAAATAAATGTAAAAAGTTCAAGTTCCTTAGGTTTAACTCAAATGATCCACTTACTTTTTCTCATTCAAAAGTGTTTTACATACATACATACATGCATATTCATGTATATTATTTTATTTGAGTATTTAAGTAATTAGGTCAATTAGTTATCTTAACTAAAAATATGTTCTTTTATCTTAACTAAAAAATATGTTAAGCATACAAAAAATGTTCATTTTAGGAAGAGAAAAGAGAGAGCACAAAATAAATTAAGTTAAATGCTTGCAAGATTAAAAAAAAATTGTCCATAGACTAGTGGAAAAACACACGAAAAATATAAAAATGTTGTATTTTTTAAGTTTGAGTTGTACTAAATTTATTTTATTCAAAAATTAACATGTTACGTTACACACATAATAAATCAACAAATTTTATTTATTTTTTTAAATTGAGGATTCTATTTTATTAAATTTAAATATCCCTTTTAATCATTGGACCACTCTTTATAGGGTTGTAAACGAACAAAACATTTAGTGAACCGTTCGTGAACCGTTCGGCGATAAGTTCATTTATATTTGTTTCTTTATTAAACGAACGAACATGAACAAGATTTTCTGTTTGTTTAATTAAATGAACGAACACGAACAAAATGTTTGTTCGTTCATTTACGTTCGTGAACGTTCGATAATCCGTTCATTTATGTTCATTTAAATTTATTCACATATATCCATTTATATTTATTATTTTTCTTGATAAAAGTATTATATTTAAAAATTTTAAAAACATATATTACAAATATGAAATAAAAAAAAAAATAAACAAATACACTCAATGTACGAGATTTGATTTCTTAAGAAAATATTAAACAATACTCAATGTTCGTTTGCATTTGTTTGTATTCGTTTATTATTTTAACGAACGAACACAAACAAGAAATTATGTTCATTTAGTTGTTCGTGTTTGTTCATTTGTTCGATTAAAATTAAACAAACGAACATGAACATACCCTTGTTCGTGTAAATTTGGTTCGTTTATAGGCCTAACTCCTTAAAATAGGTGAAGAGCTATTTGTGTTATCAACCTGAATTATTTGACATTGAATCAATAATTTGTTTAGGGATGGGTATTTCACCTGACTCAATTAGGTCGGGTTTTTTTGTGTGTAAAAAATGGGGTTTGAGTCATGATGAGTTTTTATTATGGGTGAGGTCGGTTCGAGTTCCGGTTTAGTGTGAAAAATATCTGACCTGACGGAGACTAATAGTGTAATTTCCTTATATTTTTAAGGATATTTGAAATAATGCTCATTTTATATTTTTTTACAATTAAGTCTATAAAAATAATTTTCTTTTACAATTAGATCTCTAAAATTGTATTTTTTACAATTAGGTCCCTAAAATTGAATTCTTTTTATAGACCAAGTTGGGTCGGGTCTAGGTTGAAGTATATAATTTTTTGGGTTAAATTTTTATATGGATGAAATTAAATTCAGATTTAAGATTATTATTTTCGGGTCGTTTCGATCACGAAAAAGAACGACCACTACTCATCCCTAGTTTTGTTAAAACATGCAAATTTTATCCTTTTTTTCTTCTTCACTTCACGCACGCACGCACGCACAAAGAGAATATAATCCATCAACAGTGCACATAATTTTTTGTCAAAATTTTAAAATTTAATTTTAAAATAATTATTTTAAATAATTAAGCTTTATAAATATATATTTAAAAGTTATTTGTTTAATTTTTTAAAATATATATTTTTGAATTTTAACCAATAATATATTTTAAGTAATAAAATTGAAATTAAAAAAATCTAACTACTAAAAATTAATGTGACAATTTGAGTGAAACAAGAAAAGTATTACTAATTATTTTCAAAGAGTGTTAAACTTATAACAAATTACAAAGAGATTCAAATTCAACTCTTTTTAAAATGGAGATGCATCAATAATTGAGTCAATGTTGGTAAAATTATTAGATGGGTCTGGCTCACCACGTCATCCATGGTCTCATTCAATAATAATTTTTCATCTCATTTTTTTTCAAAGTGAATCTCCATCTCTTTCCTACATATCATTAAATAAATAAATCTTAGTAGATAAAATCATAAATGACGTGGAGTCGGAACTATGTAATAATTTCTCGTTTGTTGGAGTGCAAAAAAGTCTATATATGATAACTAACAAGTGGCGATGGCCAAGACCAATGCTGCGTTTTACCTATTGGCTTTGCATCACCTACCATAAAAATGAATAAGAAAAAAAAAACATAAAAATTTCTATCGTATCACAAAATCCAAGATAATGCTGCCCTATAAAAATTCGTCATGAAATATGAAGAATTTTAAATATTATCTCTTCTATCCGTATAAAGCCCGAATAGTCCGTGGTGGATCAAGAATTTTTTTAGAGCAGGCACAATAAATCATAAAAATTAATAAAAATTTTAAAATTTTAGGTGGACACAAATTATAAAATTTAAAGATTAATTCATAAAAATTAAAAAAATAAATTAAATATGTAAACTTTAAAAAGTTTAAGATGGGCACAACAGACTCACCCAGCCATACATGTGGATCAACCAGTGAAGATGGTTTAAAATGTATTAAGATCGTCATCATTTTTATCTATATATACTAATTCCCACTTCAAGTTCCTTTCTTCCTTTTATAAGCAAGGGTACAAATTAACCATTATCACCATCTTGCTATTAACATTACGATTTATCTAATTATCTTGTCATTAGTAAAAGCTTGAGGGTATTTATGATAATTAATTAATGAAGACAAATAATATTATTGAGAAATAGTTAAGACTTAGACTTTATCAACTAATTCACTCAAGTTACTTGATATGATAGTTCTAATAACATTAAATTCTAAATTTAGAGTTCCTTGTTAACACTAGCAAACTATTTCGAGAAACTAAGTTAAGGATTAATTACATTCTATTTGATATTTAGAGGTCATCATTATCTGCACATACTAGCTAATTACATATATAGGTTCATCCACTCCAAGCCTTGAATATAACTGTTTTGTCCTATGTAGAAAACATCTTGATCGTATCCTTGAACACCAAATTCCCCAAGGAAAGGTGGTGGATCCATGGCTTCCATCGAAAGAACCGATGATGAACTTGAACTGTTACTCGAAACCCCGTCCATCCGTTCCGTCAGCCCTTGGATTTCTTTCTCGGCCTCTAGAAGTTGTTCCTTGAGCTTAAGGACCTGTAAAAAAAATATTGTAAACGTTGAGAGTTAAATTTTAGTCTAAACTCGAATGAATTATGTTTCGGTCCTTGGTGAAGCCTAGCACCATGCAGCTCAAACAAGACCGTGAAGTCCCGTGTTTTGATTGGAGATTTTTCAAGTACTTTTGTTGTTGTTGTGTAATGAAGTGGCAAGGTCTTCTGTTCATTGTCAATGTTTTTGTCACTTTTTGTCCCAAATTTCTTAATAAAGTTTTATAATGGCCTAACCCAAGAACATGACATGGTTTTCTTAGCCTAGAGCTCATGCACGTTCCTAATATGGTGGGTCACCTTGTCTTTTGCAAAGGATATAAGGATTAAAGGGACAGGCACTTGCTTGATTTTCTTCCAACCAACGCTCTTAATTCTTTTAAAATAATAAAATTATTCATGTTGAAACCAGAAAAAAACATTAAAAATGGTTAACTAAGAAGAAGAAAGGTTTGATTTTAAATATCCAACTGAGTTAATCATCCTTTTGTAAAATGTATGAACTAATTTGAGGTTGGAATAATTATACCTCTGATTCAAGTCGACATTTTTCAAGCACAACTCCTTCATGGACGGTCTTTAACTTGTTGTACTCCTCCTCAAGCTTCTTATTCCTCCACCGGGCCCTTCGATTTTGGAACCAAACCGCCACCTGCCGAGGGTCGAGCCCCAGCTCCGAAGCAAGCCGGTCTTTCCGTTCCGACTCGAGCTTATGTTCATTTCCGAAATTAAGTTCAAGGAGATGAACTTGTTCGTCACTGAGCTTCCTTTTCTTAGCTGCCGCTGCAGCGCCGCTATCTGCTCCCTTATTCTTCCTCCGCCGTCGTCTAGGCTTCGGTTCCCCTGTTCGTTAAAAAAGGGGTCTGTTTAAGCTACCAAGATCATTGAGAAATCATAAAAAGATTCAAATTTTAGTTTTACTACACAAATTATTACCTTGCTGTGGTGCAACTTGAGTGTATACGCCAGGGTACATTTGGGAGATAAGGGTCATATGCTCTTCAAGCTCTTTCATTTGGGTTGCCATGATTCTTTCTTTGCTGATTACTCCTTTCTTTCTTTAAGATTTTTTTTTCTTTCTCTTGAATTTAGCAATGGTGGAGAAGTGGATATGTTGGGAAGAAAGGTTGTATATTTATAGGGATGAGTACTACTTGAGCAGTTGTTTGTTGCCTTGAAGGGTACCCTATCAAGATTGGACTTCATTGCTTCATGAATAACAACAATGCCATTATTTGATCTATTAATTTCAGACAAGAAAGTATATACTTTAATTAGTTAGTTTTCACCTATCTTATAAAATAGATTTATTAAAAATGCTCTTACTAGGTATTGAACCTAAGATCTAAGATGGATGGGAGATATCAACAAAAAACTTAACCACTTACTATAACATTTATTGGCATAGCAATAGTGATACTAATTAAACTAATATCCAATCCATGATATAATCAGCATTCTAATAAGATGGTGTATTGCCTTAAAAGTGAATAAATAACTTTGTATCAAAATGTGCATAATAGATATACCAATTAAAAGGTGGTAGTGAAAAGTTATTTTCCTTCTCTCACTTAATAGAGAAAAAAATTCCACTAATCAATCAATTAATACAAATAAAAGAATGATACACCCCACGAAACTTCCTTTTTTAAAAAATCTTGAAATTATGTATCCTAATTCACATTTGATCCCCCTAGGTTTGGGTTGGACATTTCTAATAAGGTAATTAAGAGCAAAATTGAGGGGTGAGCAAGGGAACAAATACAAAAATTTAAAATTTAAAAGGGTTTTGGGATCACAAATCTGACCACCTTAGAAATCAATTAAAAAATGGAGTTATGGCTGGCCTCTGGATTTGGACATGCAATGGTAAGTCTCCTTTTGTTGTCCAATTAGGTGGCATCTCAACTCTTTTAATCACTACTATTAGCCGACTGATGTTCACTTTCGGCTTTAACCAATAACCCCGACTTTTTTTTTAACTTTTAACCATTGGAAGTTCCAAGGTTGAACTGAGTGAAATATAAGATTTTGGGTTATTTTATTTGTACTATTTTATCTAGGATAATTATTTTATGTCCAAGCGTTTGTGAAAATTTTACTTATATAAGTGCTTTAGTTATAAGGTTTAGTGTTTTATTTAGGGTATAATGTTTAAGGGTTTTAGTGTATGAGTTTTGAAATCAGGAGGTATGGTTAGAATTTATAGTTTAGAGTTTATAGGTTAAAATATAAATACCAAACCATACTATCATAACCTATAAACCTTAAATTATAACCATAAATCTTAAATTCTAAACACATACACTCAAACCCCTAAACTCCAAACCGAGTCCCTAAGTTCTAAAAATAAGGCGCTTTGTAAAAAAAAATAGTTTCCTCCTCGAGATATTTTTCTCTTCATTTATTTAATAAAAACAAGTTTTGAGCGAAATATGTTAATTTAGTTAAGATGTATAAAAATGATTTGTTTTTTCAACCCAAAAACATGTAAAGATTACTTGAGATGAGGTCATTGAACCTTTTACCTTTGGGAAGGAGCTCAAAATGGGTAACAACGGGGGAAGTAGTCATCTAGTAAAACACTTCAT